>VWZZ01007013.1:1710107-1779341 GCA_013399095.1 Psophia crepitans | reverse complement strand
ATCCAACCTGTCCAGGTCCCTCTGCAGAGCCATCCTACCCTCCGGCAGATCAACACTTCCCCTGAGCTTGATGTCGTCTACAAACTTCCTGAGGGTACACTCAATTCCCTCATCCAAATCATCAACAAAGGTGTTGAAGAGGATGGGCCCCAACACCAACCCCCTTAATCATAGTTATTAAAACAGAACCATCCATAAGGGGTTTGGAGGTTTTTTTTTTTCTTTCTCCACACACAGTTTATCTGGTATGAAATACTTCCCAATATCCTATAAGCTATAGTATGAGCTATAGTAAAAATGCCCTAAACATGTCAAACAATAGACCCACATGAAAGAAAAGAGAAGAATGCAACTTACAATGTTATGGAATTTATTTTGGCATAAATGAAAAATTTTACTGAAACTGATAGGAAAAATTTCTCCTAGAAACCAATTAGTACCTAAGAGAAAATAAAAAACTTTTAGCCAAATAGATAGTCTGCAGAAATCCTACAGTTTCATATTACCACTATAGAAGTTTGGTCTACTCAGACATCAACCACAAATGAAAAGTACATCTTCTTTCAGCTCTCTTAGAGTTATCTAAATGAACATCCAGAAATCCATCTCAGAACCTTATGTAGCCTTTGTTCATTAATTTATTAAACTTTGGTTTGAAGCAGCTCACCACCACTTCATCTGCTTCTTATAGAAGACCACTCTAAAGGTTTACCTTAGCTAAAGAATGTTTTTCCTTTTGTGATCTTTATTCATTGAATCATAGAATCATAGAATGGTTTGGGTTGGAAGGAACCTTCAAGATCATCTAGTTCCAACCTCCCTGCCATGGGCAGGGACACCCTACACTAGACCAGGGTGGCCAAAGCCCCATCCAACCTGGCCTTGAACACTTTCAGGGATGGGGCATCCACAACTTCTCTGGGCAACCTGTTCCAGTGCCTCACCACCCTCACAGGGGAGAATTTTTTCCTAAAGTCCAATATAAATCCCCCTTTTAGTTTATACCTATTACCCCTTGTCCTGTCACTATACTCCCTGATATATTCCTGCAGGTAGAATTATAAAGAACAATATTTTCCTTTTTTACCTCTATGTTCTTGAGCTAAACAAACCACCCTGCATAATATTTGTGCTATTAGTGTTGTCCTTCCCTGCACTGATTCCCTTCTTTTAAATAGGAGAACCAGAACTGTACACGGTGCAGGCATCATGTGAAAGGATGTAAATGGTTATCACATCTCCATCTATACCAGATAAAATTCTGATGTATCCTAAGAATCATTTTCATGGTGTTTAGTTAAATGTAACTAACTGATGTTTTATCCCCTTTACCCTGTCTAGTTGATGAGCTCCACAATTTTTTTATTAATACAACCTAAGTGTTTTTGCAATATGTTTGATGAAATTTCCACTTATTTCCATAAATCAGTCTGTAAGAACACCTACTTATTCCAGAGTAATAGTCCCCCTTCAGTACTGTTAACTCTTCTTTGTTCTGTCATCTACCTGTACCCAAAACATATATTTAGGATGAAATTTGACCTACCTCACCTAACACATTCATAAGATGTTTATATCTAGCTCGTTATCTAACTTTCATGTCGCAAACTGCAAAAAAACCCCATGCCTCTAGAGAGTAATTCTTCTCACCTGTTCAACTGCCTTTTGAGTAGAGGCACATAGATAAAATTTTCAAAACAGTGTTTATGAGATTGCTGAAATAGTTTAGAGCCATGATATCACCTCTGATAGCTTCTTTTTTTTTTCAAAATCTGCATTAAGACTCAATTAATTGGTAGTAGATAATATTAAATATGCTAATATATTCTTAATTTGACTGGTTTTTAAAAATTAGAATGTTTTAATTTTCTTTAGGAATTCAATCTTGGTTATTGAAGACACGGAATGTCTTTATGACAAGTGTTTCTGTTAGTCAGTCTTACATATCTTTTTTAACCACATACTTGTTCTTCATACTGATCAGAATCTTTCACATTCAAAGCAGTGTATAAATACTATATCACTCTATAATTATTAGTCTTGCCTCTTTAATCTTGGCTTCTTAAATATCAGAATAGTCTTTTTATTTCTTCATCTTCATAATTCTAAGTTTGTCTTCTTTAATCACTAGAAAATGTTGAATTACCTGCTAGAATTTTGTCCAACTTCTAATCAAGCTTGGAAACTATGCTGTTTGTACACAACTGCTAGCACTACAACAAAGAATATTTAAGAAATACACATAAAGAATATTGAAGAAATATACCTACCAGTTTACTTCCTGCAAATGCCACAAATCTTGTGGAGTTAGACTGTAAGCAGATAACATGCTCCCCAGATAGATAGGATGTAAAAGAAAATGTTCCTTGTGGCCCATACAGTTTTGACAATAATACCTGTAATTTATAGATTATATACGTTGGGTACGTACATTATAAATATAAATAAAACAATCAAAAAACAGTACTGTGAATTAGATGTAAAAACTAATCAATTAACCTACTGAAATAATTAAATTTACCTGAATTTTAGAATAGATTTAGAGAAAAATAAACAATTTTAGCTCACAGTGAAAACCGAAATGCTATAGATTTCTGCAATACACAAAATCCAATACTCTCTAAGGCATTTGAAGTCTGAAAACTAATCATAGAATCGCAGTATGGTTTGAGTTAGAAGGGACCTCAAAGATCATCTAGTTCCAGCCTCTCTGCCATGAGCAGGGACACCCTACACTAGACCAGGTTGCCCAAAGCCCCATCCAACCTGGCCTTGAACATTTCCAGGTATGGAGCATCCACAGCTTCTCTGGGCAACCTGTACCAGTGCTTCACCACCCTCACAGAGAAGAATTTCTTCCTAATACCAGATCTAAATCTCCCCTTCTTCAGCTCAAGGCCATCCCCTTGTCCTATCACTCCATACCCTTGTAAACAGTTCCTCTTTCTTTCTTGTAGTCCCACTTTAGGTACTGGAAGCTACCTAAGGTATTCTAAGGTATTGCTGGACCCTTCTCATCTCTGTGCTGAAAAACCCCAACTGTATCAGCCTGTCCTCATTGGAGAGGTGCTCCATCCCTCTGATCATCTTTGTGATCCTCCTGTGGACTTGCTCCAACAGCTTCATGTCCTTCTTATGTTGGGGGACCCGGAGCTGGATGCAATACAGATCTTGTCTAGGCACAGAATTAAATTGTCTATCGCTGAAAAAGCTCAGGACCTCATGGCAACCAGACAGTGGCTATGCGTGATGGCTGTGTGCAGCCTCATGGTAATCTTGACTTTTGCACTTTAGTTTATCACCAGCTTTTGTTTCTGCTGCTCAAGTACATTCTGTACCATTTTACTTCATTAGTGAATTTTTCTCTTTTTTTTTAATCACCTAACTTGTTTTCTCAGTTGTCACTTACAATTCTTAATGACACAGTTTCCCAAATCTGCTTGTAATGCAAAAATTGTCCACACAAATAATTATCAAACATTGCCATTTCTACTTACTTTGATAGCAATCACAAGGCACTTATACCTTTCACATCAAAATACTGAACAAGTTGGTAGACTGTGGATTTATGTTTTCCCCAAAAGTGCCTATTTTTTTTAGATAGTGCTGCCTGCCAGTGCCAAAAGTCATTACATAAATCCTACAGAAACATTCGTAAAACATATTTACCTCAGCAGAAGGAGTTGTGACAGTTACAAACATTCCCAAACCAGGAGCAGATTCAAGAAACTCTTGTCTATGTATATCCCAACGTTGTACTTTGTAATTCCCTGAGTAAAAACATAGATAAAAACTGGTTAAATAAAACGTAGTTTAATATTAAAGATCTTTATTGCTTTTTCAGCAAAAATATAAAGATAAATGATTAACAATAAAACAATATGTGTGTGCTTATGATTAAAATTGCTCAGAGGGGCACTTTATAACAGTAGGAAATGCAATAAATTTTTACTACAATAGAAAATGTTCTAGAAAATGACAAAAATGGTTGATTAGCAAGTAATACTTTCTGATTGCTCCTAATGTTCTGGGAAGATTAGCATACAGAAGGCATGCTGAGACCTCCAAAAGCATAAGCGTGCTGTATTACATTTTTAGGATTTTCTTTCATATTGATAACATTATTTATAAATAAGATGAGTATATATTATTTTTACTATCCCCTTTCTTACATTTACAGTCTCATCAACAAATTTAATGTGCTTATGATATCCCGGGTGAAATGGAACTTTAGTACATCTTGCATTGCTTTTCTCCAGACCCAAAAAGTAACTCTCCCACTCCTGTGGGGAAAACCACGTTACAGAAATTCTGGTAAGAATAGGTAGTTCAGTCAGAAAGTATAGAAAGACACATTGAAGCAGCAATTCCACTGCATAGGATTAGAAGACATTCTTTGTCTAGTCAGTTATGCACTCTGGAAAACTGTATTTCTTTGTGTGAGGATACTATGACTAGCCCCAGCTGCGGGGAGTTATTTTCGGTATGCCCTCTTTCTTGTCACCATGGTTTTACCATATTCATCAGTCACAAGTTTTCCTGTTACACTACAAGCTATGTTTATTATTGCATAGGTTAGATCATCACAGAGCATTGACAAGTACCTACCGATTACCAACGTGTCACTAGGAACATCTTCAATTATACATTTCTCTTCTCTTTCTCCACTGTGAAAATACAAAGCAAGTGAAAAAGAAATCCAAAAGTTCATAAGAAATCCTATTAATTGGCTTTTCATGGTTTTTATGTATCCCAGTTGTACTACTTTTGAAGATAACTATTTACAAATGTATGTAGTCCTGTGGTCATTCCTTGTTTGCTGCTTATCAGTGTGTTTTTGAGGGAGAAAAAAACCTGTGAGAAAAGACAGCTGGTGGTTACACATTTATAAATAACTACAGTATGTTCTGCAGAATGAGATAACATGAAAAAGATAACTTGTAAAATCTTTCTTGTTGCCCAGCATCCAGATTAAAATTTTATTTTATACACATAGAAGAACATGAAACTGGAAAGGACCTCTCAGGTCCGTCGATTACTTGCAGCAAGCACACTGGCTATCTCTTCCCATAAACTGTTCAATTTTCAAATTAAATGAACTTGTTAACTTATATTTCACATTTATTCTGGGTGATTATTCCAGAACTTCACTTGGTTTTTATTAAGAAATTTTGTAATTTCCAAACTAAATCATTGGACTTATGAATACACCTATACAAAACCCATAGGGACTACATAAATGGGCTGAAAGAAATATGAAGGAGAAAGTCAAAAGATCTTGTGAAAAAGACTCTGAAACACTAATGAATATAATACAGCAAGAAAAAATAAAATTAACACTTTCTGACTAATATTTTTTTACATAAAAATATCTTTTTCTTAGATACTGCCTAATAAATTCTCTGAAGAAAGTTATAGTGTAAATTAAATAATGATAGAGGGGTTTGTTATTACCTTTTTTACTAATATAGACCAAACAATCGACATTTCTGATGACGAACTCAGTTACCCCCCAAATGTTCCTTGTTCTACAAACTGAGATCACTGTGTCGGAAAGGTTGGCCCCAATATGAGAATATATACCATCATTTTCCAGCAGGGAGGACCCACCTATGGGATCATTTGGAGTAGGGCTGAACCACCTTTAAACTCATGTTCTCCATCAGAAGCTTGCTACACTCCTGTTGTAAGACTCATAATAATTGTGAGACTGATCATTGGCTCTCCAGCCCTGCCATGTTCCTCAGTAGCACCTGGCATTTGCAAATGGAATTGTTCACTCATGTCCTTGCTGTGTCTTTGAGGAACCTCTTGGTTCACTTCAGAGTTCTGTTATCTTGACTTTAGAGTATGGGATATAAGCAAACTCTACTGCACACGCACATGCCATATAGGTGGTATGCAGTGTGATGGACCAGGAAACCATCATCTCCATACTGGAATTTTACCAGGATTTACTTTGTTTGTAAAGTCGGTAGTTGGATTTTATTTTATGTTTTGTTTTTATATAGCTGCCAAATGCTTGGCTGCATTGGATTGAGAGCAGCCCCAAGGAGAAGGACTTGGGGGTGCTGGTTGACGAAAAGCTCAACATGAGCCGGCAGTGTGTGCTTGCAGATTAGAAAGCCGTGTCCTGGGCTGCATTAAAAACAGTGTGGCCAGCAGGGCAAGGGAAGTGATTCTCCCCCTCTGCTCCACTCTGGTGAGACCCCACCTGGAGTACTGCGTTCAGCTCTGGGGTCCCCGGTACAGGAAGGACATGGAGCTGCTGGAGCAAGTCCAGAGGAGAACCACAAAGTTGATCAGGGGGATGGAACACCTCTCCTGTGAAGACAGGCTGAGGGAGTTGGGCTTGTTCAGCCTGGAGAAGAGAAGGCTCTGGGGAGAACTAATTGTGGCCAACCAGTACCTAAAGGGGGCCTATGGGAAAGACGGAGAGGAGGTGTTCACAAGGGCAGGGAGTGATAGGGCAAGGGGGAGTCATTCACTCTGCCCAGGCCACTTGGGACAGACACATTACTTCTGTACTTTTGGCTATGTCCTAGTTTCAGCTGAGAGAGAGTTAATTTTCTTCATAGTAGCTAGTATGGGGCTGTGTTTTCGATTTGTGTTGGAAACCATTTTGATAATATAGAGCTGTTTTTGTTATTTAGAGATGTTTTTGCTGTTGCTGAGCCGTGCTTGAACAGAGCCAAGGCCTTTTCTGCTTCTTGCAGAAGGATGGCTGGTGGTGCACAAGAAGTTGGGAGAGGATGCAGTCAGGACAGCTGACCCAAACTGACCAAAGGGATATTCCATACCATATGATGTCATGCTCAGTTTATAAGGGGCTTGGGGAGGGGTGGGGTGCAGGCAGTGACATACAGAGTGATGGCGTTTGTCTTCCCTAGTAACTGTTATGCGTGATGGAGCCCTGCTTTCCTGAGGATGGCTGAACACCTGCCTGCCATGGTAAGTGGGGAATGAATTCCTTGTTTTGCTTTGCTTGTGTGCGCAGCTTTTGTTTTGCCTATTAACCTGTCTTTATCTCAACCCATGCGTTTTCTCACTTATCACTGTTCCCCATCCTGACAGGGAGGAGGAAGCGAGTAGCTTCACGGTGCTCAGCTGCTAGCTGGGGTAAAACCAAGACAGGCTAGCAAATGCTATCAGAGTAGGGCTGCTGGACTTCAGACAACAAAAATAAGTCAGCCTCCACGTGATCAGGCTGTCATGCAGCATATTGAGAGCTTTTTCGTCTCTGACATTCACAGTACCTGTAAATTACCGCAGGGACAATTTCTGCATCTCATTAAACAGCATTCAGCTGCCTTCTGAATTGCTGTATCAAGTGTTAGATTTATTTCCCGAGCACATTAAATATTGTCATGGAATAATCTGAGTTATTTTATTATGTTGGATCATTCTATTCTATGAGATATTCCCAGTGTACTTCAGTTACCTGGAACTGGAAATCATGAAATGCAATTTTGCCTTTAAAACCATCAGATACTCTCAAATCTTTTGCTGGCACTCCAGTTATATCCTGATGGGGACAGTGCTCATTCAGGAATCAGAAAGGGTTGCATGTTTTCCCTCCCTTTCTAGAAGTTAGGCACACATTACTTTCTGTGACCATGCTTAACTTAGGTGGTGTGGCTAGGATATTAGAGCTATTGTTCAATGAATCCAAGATTGTCCCTCTCCAAAATGATCTTTAACAGCAGACCTTGTGCCATTTTGACAATTGCCTGCAACATTTCCTTGCAGGCTCGGTGGATGAGATTTGGTCAGTTAGAGTTGGCCCACTTATACAGTATGCTTATATAGTACAAAGTTGGTCTTCTGATGCAGCTTCTCCTCAGTTGTGGGAAGGCATATTTACTTATATTTGCTTATCAAAAAAAACCCCGTATCCAGGTAACTGACTGGATAGGATAGGTCTGCTTGAAGGAATCCACAGTGAATATTCATCTATGTAAACACTCTAAAATAGAAAAATTTTATATCAATAACTGGAGTTTCCTGAAATGTGTTGGTCTTTTACATATTCACTTCCCTTTCAACTCCACCTCCTCTCTCCTCTCTTCTCCTTCAGTGTCCTCTGGGAAAAATTTGACTTCAGAATTTTGATTAAACACTGGGACTGCTTCACTATCAAATCATATCTTCATCAAATCACAGAATCACAGATTGGTAGGGCTTGGAAGGGACCTCTGGAGATCATCTAGTTCAACCCCGCTGCTAGAGCAGGATCACCTCAAGCAGGTTGCACAGGATCACATCCAGGTGGATTTTGGATATGTCCAGAGAAGGAGACTCACAATCTCTCAGGGCAGCCTGTTCCAGTGCTCTGTCACCCTCACAGTAAAGAAGTTTTTCCTCTTGTTCATACAGAACTTCCTGTGTTCCAGTTTGTGCCTGTTGCCCCTTGTTCTGCCACTGGGCACCACTGGAAAGAGTCTGGCTCCAACTTCTTGACATCTGCCCTTTAGATAGTTATAAGTATTGATGAGATCCCCTCTCAGTCTTCCCCAGACTAAACAGCCCCAGCCCTCTCAGCCTTTCCTCATACAAGAGATGCTCCAGTCCCCTCATCATCCTTGTAGCCCTCTGCTGGACTCTCTCCAGTATTTCCCTGTCTGTCTTGAACTGGGGAGCCCAGAACTAGACACAGTACTCCAGATGTGGCCTCACCAGGGCAGAGTGGAGAGGGAGGATAATCTCCCTCGACCTGCTGTCCTGAACTTCTTAATGCACCCCAGGACACCATTGGCCTTCTTGGCCATGAGGGCACACTGCTGGCTCATGGAGAGCTTGTTGTCCACCAGGACTCCCAGGTCTTTCTTTGCAGAGCTGCTTCCCAGCAGGTCAGCCCCTAACCTGTACCGGTGCTTGGGATTTATCCTCCCTAGGTGCAGGACCCTACACTTGCCCTTGCTGAATTTCATTAGGTTTCTTTCTGCCCAACTCTCCAGCCTGCCCAGGTCCCACTGAATGGCAACGTAACCCCCTGGTGTACGGGCCACTCCTCCCAGCTTGGTATCAACAGCAAACTTGCTGAGGGTACACTGTGTCCCTTCATCCAGGTCATTCATGAACACTGTTGATCAAGATTGGAGCCAGTACTGATCCCTGGGGCACACTGCTAGCTACAGGCCTCCCACTAGACTCTGTGCCACTTTCTTGTAAGACTGAAATCGTAGATTTGAGTCATGTATACCATTACAGATGCAGATGCTCTTCTACTGGACCTAGCCCGTAGTTGTTCTGGATATGTGAATAAGCAAAACTCTAGTATTTAGAGAACTTCCAGGAAAGTTCCTCCAAGGATACTGTGTGGTTTGTGGGTTTGTTTTCCCTAAGTCATAATTTTGACTTGCATCTGATTTTTGCCCAAGACCTTTATTGAATTTAGTCTATTAGCGCTTAATTAATCAATTTGAAATTAGTTCCTGTCCTCAGAGAATATTTAAATTTATACTTCAATATATGTTTAGTTTTCTAAGATGGTGATAACTGTGTCAATACATATTAAATATGTTTAACAGAAAAGAAAACATAGATTGCATAAAAAATAATATAAAAAGAAGAAAGGAAACAAATGAAAAGACAGAGAAATTAACTAAACACAAACTGTGAAATTGATAATGTAATAGCACTATTTCCACTACGGCATGGAAACAGGAAAACCTGGAAAAAGAAAGATATAATAGAAAGGGTAACTGAAACAATTTTGAAAAACAGACAACTGTGGGAATCTGAAGAATGTAAGATGTAGAAATTCCTGTACTTAGCTCTAACGCATTTATCAGCATTTGCAGTTTCAACTTAGTCTAGTCTGACAAAGTTTGAAATTTCTTTGTGTCTCCACAAGATTTATCTCCTGGAAAAATATATGGAGAACATTTTAAATTTTTCAGCCCTACAGAGATTACAGTGCGCTCCTCTAAGTATATAATAATTTTTCTGTTATTTGACATACTCCAAGAAGAACCTACTCAAATCAGTGTCTCCTGTTCCATATCTGTGCTGTATACATGCAAACTTGCAGTGTGCTGTAAAAGTTTTGTAGGCTGACTATAGGTATATTCTATTGAACAGTGCTATTTCAAAATCCTTTTCCTAGTTGGTATCCACAAGCCTTTATAAACCATATGTTATAGCAGTTATTTGAGCATTAAAACTTGCAGTCAGGACCAGTTTCTGACATATTGCCTTTTTTTATATCTGTGTACACCTCAATCTTAGACAACATTCAAATACTAGTGAGTTTTCTTTGTAAAAAAGTCACCGTCACACAAATAGCAGCAAACACATGTAAAGAAACATGGACACATTTACTGCATGTATAAGGACAACGATATAATTTATGTTATGCCAACAGGGTTAGCTTTGAGATAGTTGTCTCATGAGTAACACACACCAGCAATCAGTCAGTTTTTAAATCTCACCTAACACATAATTAATTTCAGAATTTTTCTACTAGCATCCACATTTCTGGTTTTTTTTCTAGTAATTTGGTGGGCCAAGTGTCCTCATGACAGAAGTTCTTCTCACTTTTGAGAAAAAAAGGGAAAGATATTTTCATGTATTCATAAGTCTCAAGACAGGTTTACTCAGTTATACTATTGTCTTAACCTGGTCACTCTGATTTCTGTAGGTAGCTTCTGAAGAAATGCATGTTAAACATGTTTAGAAAGATGACCAAAATGCCAATAAATTATATAAACATAATTTAGAGGGAAAAAAATTGATTTCTCTGTATAAATATCTGTAGATCAACAAATTACACTATTTAAGAACTTTATTAATTTAGATTTTGTGATTGAAAGGTTTTTACACATATGAAGTATAATCTTTACAAAAGTCTTCTTTTCTGCCACTAGAGGGTACTCCAAGAACTTACAGTATACTTACAGCAAGGATTTATCTGGGGTGTTTTGGTCTGTAAATGATCAAGTACTGTTGTCATACCAAATCTTAGGAATTTAACCCCCCAAAATCCTGATAATAAACAACTTTCAGAACGAGTCAGATATGTCTTTTCAGTAAAATAGTGCAATATATTCAAATTAAAAGGAACATTGACTGACATGTAGTTTAGATTTAGTTAAACTTATCCTACTTTTAAATTATCTAAATTATTGTATTTCCTTTATTTCAAACACAATTCTCTGGTTCACATCCTGTTTCTTCATCCAGATTTGGACAAGGCATTCCATTATTGGCAGGCTGAAGAAGTACAAAACGAGTTCTAATCTTGGTCCCTGTTTTTCCGCAAAGACCTCTACAGAGACCCCAGGAAGACCATTGTGAAACCTCACAGTCCAGTGGTGTTTCTGCAATACACACACACACACACCAAAAAAACAGGTAACTTTACATAAATTTGTGCTTAAGGCAAATACATAGTTGGCAAAGGATTAAGGAGTGATGATCAAATAGTGTCCTTTCTTACACAAAAATATATGTGATATTAATAAAATCCATATCTTGTGTCATAAATAAAAACATATGTTTTCGGCTCTTAAGCTCATTGACACTGGTATTATTATTTTTATCATTATTATTATTGCAGTCTAGAGACTGTCTGAGGTGCTATAGCAGTAGTGCAGTGTATTATTGAATTGAAAATATAGAATTCCTAGCAAAGAAAACTATGTTTGAAATAATCACATTGAAAAGATTGCAATAAAAAACATTTACTGTCAATTTTATAACTCATTTGCCTTTGCATGGCTCACTAAAAACACTGGGATTAAAGATTTTTTATGGTTTGTTTAGGTACACTTGTATTTCTTTGCAGATAGATATTGTTCCTATAGTTGATCATATCAAGTTCCATTTACCTTTTCTTCCAATCTGCTTCAGAAATAAAGAAAAGTCACATTTTTTTTAAATCATTAAATCATCTTGCTATTGTTTGGTATGTATGTTACATTTCCCTTTGCCAATAAAGATAATCTGTCACTAGAAGCTTTTTAATACTAAAAGGCCTTTCAATATGGTTTTAATTTACTGCAAGAGAAGAAGTCAGAAAGTCTAAGGTACTTTTCATAATGTATACTTCCATTGAAAATATCTCATAAATACATAGGTGATTATTCCTTAGCAGATCAAATAAAATATTGCTTGTCACAGGAAAAATGAGAGAGAACATTATTTTTGTTGCCAGGATGTATGTTTCTACCACAAACATGTCCAAATTAATTGAATTATATAAATTCTTATTGCACATAACTATCAAGCCATCTGACCCAGAAAGAGACAACAATAATAGTCCTTTTGCTCTGTCGTCATGTCAAAACTTAAGATGAGTATCTACTTCAAAGTTGCAAAGAATTTGGGAACTCTGATTCTAGTCAAATGTTGTTTATTTCTCATAAAATTCACTGATCTATGCTGATGTTAAGGCTTGAATATCCCTCACTGTGGATATAACCCAAACCTTTGAACCATAGCTCAATTATGAAATCCCTTCCTTATTCTTTCAAAGATTCTCTTTTATGTCAACAGGCTCGTTTTATTTCCCATGTGTGCATCTGGAAACTATGCCTGTGCAGATAGTACAAAATTCTACCTAATCACCTATTTCATCCCTATCACCTGCCAGATTTCCATGTATTTTCTGAATGAATGGAAATAACAGAATCAAGCATATCAAAGTACTAATCACTTACCTGAGATAGAGTCTATTATTTCATTGCTTTTAGCTGGCTGATTAATATAAGGTGCTGAAAGACCCAGTTGGGTTTTCTTTAATTTCACCATTGTTACTTGAGCTATAGGTGGCAAAATTTTGAGTTTGGGATAATAAAATGAGTTTGCTGGGTGACTTGGAGAGGAACAAGTGATCTGTGAAACAAAAAGGGAAACCTTAAAGAACATCATATGAGTAAGAAGATAACTGTAAAAACTTGTTTATGCATCATGCTAATGCTTTTTGACAAGTAAAATGCCTATAACCAGTTCCTAGGAACCTCAGTTCACACAACTCCTGCTGGTAATCCCAGAGATTTTGTGCATAATGCTTTGAGACTGGACACAAACAATCATGCCAAATTTTGGATAGAGGACTGCGGTGGGAGGTACTGGAAACAGAGTAATATATGGGGTGGTTTGATAGGAAGAAGTGGATATTACTACAAGGGAGAACACATGAGTATTAAATAATAATATTAGGTATGTTATAGCAGCTGTCATACAGATACAGGAGGCCAAATGTATTGTTTTCCAGTTTCTCTGTTCCTTTCCTCATTACTCATTAGCACAGCATTTGGCTCTAGAAAACCTGACCTTAAAGAAAGGACTGACTCAATGTTTATAGTATTCAAAACTTTTGAATCAAAATGCTCCATTCCCCACCACCCTTAAATAACCGAAGCAAAGTATGAGGAATATAGAGTATTGAGTGAGCAAAAGTGGGGTCATTACAGTAGCAATGGAGAGGTTCTCCACTGCTTTCCCTTAGCCCTATCTCTAAAATGCAAGTTTTAGGTTTCAGTAATGCTTTTAACTGAAAACTACCCCCCACCCCCCAATCACTATTCACTATTAAGAATTTTCCTGTGTAGACACACATTTAGTAATGCCACGACTTTTTGGAACATTTTTATTTTCAATGTTTGAAGAATTGTTTAAAATAATCTAAAAATTGTCAGCTTTTACAGAAAATTCTTTAAATGTAAATTTTCATGCACCATCTGCATTTACCTAATAAATTTGAAAGATGATACAGAAAATAACAAAAGCAGTAGGATTATCTGCTGTATGATAAATCCGTACAGAGAGAGTATCAGCAGTCTGAAATACTAAAATCAGTTTCACAAGAATCTATTATGAAGTCACAGGATATTTATCTTTTAAAGGGAGGACTCGAAACATATACGTATGAAGTGCTAAACTATGTATATACACCTACCTCAGTCACTGTGTCCTGTGGAATAGTGGCAAAGTTTGGGGAGGAAAATGTGAAACCACTGTCAGTTCCAGCATCATATGGAAATAGATCTACTGATACTTCTTCCATCCAGTGGTCTCCTTCACAGAGATTTAAGCTGTCAATACCCACAAACCAGTCAGGGCTTGGAACAATTCGTACAACAAATGAAACCTAATGAAAGAAAACGATCCATCAGGATTGTGTCACTTATTTTCAAATGCTCTGGTTCTGCTCATAGTAATTTTAACTTAAAATTTCTGAAAGAAATGTTGTTACGATCTTCTACTTTACAGAACCTGTACAGTGCTCCCTGCAATGTGACATGCTTTTTCAGTAACTCTTTGCATTCTATTTTTCCTACAAGTGAGAACTCAAATATTTAATTTTGGGTGCTAGTGACATAAAATAAACTTACAAAATTAATATGTACATTTACTTACTAAGGGATGTCTTGAATGCACTTCTAATTCAGTGGAGGTTTGTCCTGTGCCACTGGAAATGGCAGGAGCAGAGAAGATTCCATGTACACTCTGAATTTTCTCTCCAGCTTCTTCTATTTCTTTCATTAATAGCCATGCTTCACCCTTTTCAGCAAAATCACGTACACCATTGCTGGCATATTCATTTTTTTTCCACATGCTGTAGTCAGAACTATGAGTAACACCTATTTGAGTGAATACATGGCATGACATGAAAGTCTGATTTAGATTGTCCCTATTTCTTTAATTTCTCTCTTTTATTTCTGAGGTTAAAAAAAATTGTGTATAAAAATGAGTGAACACTAAACCATTTGGCTCATCACTGTTTATTTCAGCTGCAGCCAATTGAAAACAGAAGTCAATTGAAAACAGTTGTAGATTTTTGAAAGCATTGCGAATACTTCAATTTCTGCATTTCATTCTTAATAACTTTGGCTGGTTCTTCCCTTTTTCATTAGTTACCTTAAAATTGACTATTACAAAGGAAAAAAAAAAAGATCACAGCGGTCAAGAAATTTATCTGTTCTTAAAACTGTAGATACTTCACTTACCTAGCAACGATGACCACTGTGCTGGGGGCCTATAAAGCGGATACTGCTTAGGGAAAGCAGTCTGACTCCATTTCCCCGTGAAGATTATGCTGTACTTAGCAAGTTCCTCTGCCGTGCAAATAGAATCATCACTCACAGGCAAGCTGCTGGCATAACCTAGTATCGTTACAAGTAATGTCCAGATAACTTTGCAGGAGTGGTAGACAAATGTCAGGTTTTCCATTGCCTTCCACACAAGAAGAAAAAAATAATAGTGTTAGCCATATTAGTCACTCTAAACTCAAAATTGAATAACAGTTACCTAATAAAATGTAATGTACCATGAGTTATAACCAAAAAGAAAGCATATATATCTGAAACACTGAAAATTGTTATGCTTCTAAAAACATTATTATAATGCTTCCAGATTTGATATTTCCATGCTATATACTACAGATCTGTAACTCTACCTGGGACAAGTGTTTCTAATGAAAATAAAAATATCTTAACCTTGTCCATAATACTACCTCTGAGAAAAATCTGTTTCGGATTTTCTTTTGAAATCTTATTAGAGTCACATCTTGACTTAATTAGAGTAGCAACTGTTTCTGTGGAAAACATGAGTGGTATATTTATTCTTTTAAAGATTAAATTGCAGGTTACATTGCCAAAAGAAATGATTTATTTTAAATTTGCTTTCTACAAAGGCTGTTTTATGGCATAACATTTAAAGTCAAATACATTTCAGATTTATATAAATTATTTGCTGTCATAACTTGTGCATTAAAAATATCTTGTAATTGCTTCAGATTGTTTAAGCTACACAGTAGTTAAAACCCAATATTTTTAAAAAGTTGCTGTCATAACTTGTGCAAATTTTGTTTTTAAATTAATATGGTAATTGCATCAGACTGTAGAACTGCAGTGATTGTTTAAAATAACAGCCTTAAAAACTTATTTTTAAACGCTTCAGTCCTTTGAGAAAAACTGTACAAATATAACTAAAACGCTAATAATATATTAATTTGTAAAAAGAGCTGTGAATACTCACTAAATATTTCCTCTGGATCACTGGTAGGGGGAGAGCACCTGCTTTTGCTGGCAGCTGAGTTGGTCTGCAAGAGGAGACAGTAGGAGTCTTGCTATTTATGCCTGAAGAGGGTCCCTTTGGTCCAGCAATTATTGTAATCTTTAGACTTTCCAGGTTTGCAAAAAGCATGCAATTCTTCTTGAATGCAATCTTTTTGGATGGACTATCAGAGGTTTCCTGTCTGTCAACTGGTTCAGGTTCCTATCAGGAGACTCTGATGCCGAATAGACGAAATGCTTTAAAAAAATACCTTGGATTCTTAGTAACAGTTTGAGTTTTCTGGTGCCTTTACAGTTCTCTGCTCTTATTAATGCCTCCAAGCTATACAAATGAACTGATTCCAACACTGAAATAGTTCTAGTGAATACAGTTTAAATGAGAAGCATGTTTTCTTGTAAGTTTTATTGTCTGACAGATGCTCCTTCCAAACATTTACAGAGAGCTTGCTCACTCTCACACACCATATGTAAGTGTTCAAATAAAAGGGGTGAGGCAGCTAAAAAAGTCAAGAGGGAAAAAAAAAAAGAAGTTACATTTCATAATTGCACATACTCACACAGACGGTGTCTCCTGCAAATATGAATTAATTTAAAGTAGTACAGTGTATATTTTTGTGTTCTGCAGTACCGTATGCTGGATGATGAAAGGGCTCTGTAACATTGTGGTTTCTTTGGAAAGAGTGGTTTTGGGAAGCTCTGAGATTTTTCTTAGCTGTCTTCAGAGTGAAAACCCCAAATAAAAATCTTATTATTACAGTTAAATCATACATCTTCTGTAGCACAGTACATATACTTACATCAGTAAAATTATTTAAATTGTCTATTAAAAATATGCATAATACAGTGACCCAATTAAAAAAATAATGTTTACTGTTTATTTTAAATTTTTTTCCCCACCACCATTCAAAAAAGTTAAAACAAGGGCTTTTTGCCATGCCTATAAGGTTAATAAATGCTATTGTGGCTGATCAGCAAAGGAAGTGAAGTTCAAAAGTTTACAGTGAACCATGAGGAGTCTTTCACAGTGACTTCTTTCAAAATTGTGAGGAATGTCACTGAATTACTTCCACAGATCTCTAATATGACGGTACAGCATATGGGGGGAAAAAACACCAAACCAAAACCCTACCAAAAACCCAGATATTTTTAAGATTAAACTCCATCATAGTATATTGCTTAAGTGACATGCCATTGTCCACCAGGAGGGGATTACCACATAACCAGTTTGAGCTTTGTGGCACTTTAACTGGAAACTTATCCTTCCCTTCTACCCCCCACCCTATGGTAAATCAACGAGAAAATTAATTAATTAATAAACTGGGATGTATGAATGGAATTTCCATTGATCATTCTCCTGGCAAAATGGAATCTATGACAAGTTTCAACATAGATGGATTCAGCACCCAAAACCACAATTCCTGTATATCTGGATAGATTGTGGGAATTCTGTAGCAGGTTAAGCCATCTAGACATGGACATGCCCTTTATATCCAAGGACCAATACTCCATCCTACTTTAATGCAGTCTTTTCCATAATTTATTTCTGTTCCAGGAAACAGACTCCATTAAGAAAAAGAGCAAAGGAACTTCATGGATACTTCTATACCAGTTCTTTGAGTGTTGAAGGATGATATTTGAATTACATCCAGCTCACTCCCTTCTATGCACAGAATTCCAGATCCACAGTTTCCTTAGAGAATTGAGTCGACTTACATCAGAAGCGGGTGATCTTTCCAGCACATACAGCCTTCTAGAAGAACTATACAAAGGTCTGACAAGTTTTTAAAGCATATTGCTCAGAGCACTGTTAAAATTACTTAAGATTTATTTATTTATTACCAAGTAGCTTTAAACTTCAGTAGGTTTTGTCATTTATCATCACAATCACTGAACCAGCTAATTTCACATATTGGAACTTACTGTGACACTTGCAGGGTAACACTTAAAATGAGAACAAAGCAATTAGCTCTGGATCCAGCACAGGATTATTTAATATATCAGACTAGCCTTTTCCTTTCGAAGAAAAATTACTGCCAAAAGGCACCTCACCAGACTAGATCATTCTGGTTCCATGACTACATGTTATGAATGTATCCAGGAAAAGGACAATACATGCAGGCTGCATACTTTGGCACAGTTACTATAAGAAAAACTTACTAAATGATAAAAGAAACTGAATCATTGGAAGTCATTAACTCGGGAAGTCATCTGAGGTTTCTAAGTACAGAGTAGACAAACAAATGTCAAAAAATCACAAAAGTTATAGTTGATGCTCCCTTGGAATAGGAGTGCGTGATGTTTTGTACTGAGCATCCAAGAGGCTTTCCAGTTCTACAATTCTGTGTGATCAGTTTATCCTCCTTCTAGAGCTCCATTACTCCAATTTCTAGAGTCTAGATCTTCTACTTTCCTACCTTACCAGTGTGTGAATGGGAGACTTTGAAGCATTTATGTTTGGAAAAAAAAAGAAGAGGGATTCTTTCCTCAAAGACTGGAGATACTTACTGGGAAATGGGATTATAGTCCTCATACTTGTTCTCTGATCCTGGTGCAGAATGGAGGTTTGCTTCCTCATCATTCCTACACTGGATCTTTCCCTGCTTACAATGAGGGCTCTACCACGACAGATTTCTCAGGATTAAGATCTTCAGGACCTACAGCCTCATTCTTATCTTTGTTTGATACATAATGAAATTATTGGCAAAATACAGCAACTGTAAATTTTATTTAAATCTCTTCTCTCCTCTCTCCACCCCACCATGACTGAAGAAGAGGGAAAACAGAAAAACATACCTAGAAATGTTGTCAGAAAATACTAACTTGCAGGATCTCAGTGTTATTTCTTTAAAGAGAAACTATGTTAAGCATAATCAGTCTCTGACATTGTGAAGGACATCAAAACGCTAAATTTAGTATCTCATAGATGGGGAGGAAAAAAAAAAATGAGGGAAAAAAAAAACCAAACCACCAAACAGATTTCCACTCAGTGGATTACTTTCATGACCGGAAACCCATAGATGCCAAATTTCTGTGGGCCAGAAGTTGGAGAAAAAAAAATTCTGTGGGATCAGCACCTATGCTTGAATTCCTCCTTCAGTTTGTATGTCCCATTAGAAAGCAGCTGAAAAATCATGAAAAACTAGAAAAAAAATCTTCCATTTAGAAACCCCTGATGCTTGAGGGAGTAGACATATAAAGCCTTTTTACTTAAGCATGAGTGCCAAAGTGTGCCTTGTGTTTAATTTTACTTGCAGAAGTGTGTAACTTCCGCTGCTTCGTGTCAACAAGACAAAAGTTTTACAGTTCCTGCAGGCTTTACCAAGATTCACAGGATGAAAGCTGGACAGTATAATACAAAAATGGTGTCCAGATATTTTAGGGTTTTAAATAATGGTCATAACTGTTTCTAAAATATCCTGTATCTTTGCTAACTGAAAATAATTACTAGAACAATAAAACAAGGAAAAAAAGCTCTACTTAAAAACATAGCTGTACAGTCAATATCATGTTGATTCTTAAATCATTTACACCATATGAAAATTATTATATGAACACTTTTAGGCTATCACGCAGGAGTATAAATTCCATTTTGATTAGTCAGAGAATAATTTAGCCCTTTTTCTGGTAAGCAACAGGATTGGTGTGATTAGTTATGACTTTTCTAGTAAACTATAAAATTAAGAGAAAGGAGATTTAACTAAAGTGATTGATCTGAAGTTAGTTTGCTTCACCTCTATTCAAACCAGAACCTACAAAAATTTTGTACCTATATTTCTCAACTATTACCACACATTTGAATTTTACTAAAACAATTTCCATTTTGCTGGTAAGGATTATACGTGCAACTTTGATATTCACAGGCTGTTTAATACGCTTATAACTAGCTAGCATCTCTTTGTCTACCAAGAAAAACATAACATTGTAGTACTTAAGAAGGATTATACAGCTATACTTTCTCTCCTGTAGTTACCATGGATACACATACGATTACGGACACTCAGCAATGCCAAAAGGTTTACATTTGGTCAAAACCCTCTGGGCTCTAACTTCTAAAATCTCAGTACCAGAGTGGCAAGCAGCAGAATACCTCATCATGGAGAAATCATGGTGTGAGTTTGGAAGCTTTCATAAAATAAAGCGTTTACATGGGAGAGTAAAGCATTCCCAATATTGGGTGGTACAACAGTAGTGAAGACAGCTTTAATCTCTATTGATCTTCCAGAATAAAAATGTAGTTTGCAGATTAAGGTACCGAAAACAAGTGTACACATATGAACAAATTATGTAGACTGCAACCGTATATTATGGAGGTCTAGTCGTTATAGTGACTCTAGATTCTCAGTAGAATTCTCAGTAGATTCTAGAGAACTGTTCACCTCACCCTTGAATCCATACCTATGTTTGACGAAATGAATAACTGAGTAGCTCTCTGGTCTCCACTAACCTTACTGATAAGCTCTTCATTGACCATACAACCAGCTTTCTGTAAGCATCTACACAGAAGTAACTAATTCAGGCATCTCTACCTCTGTTAGGCTGGAGATCAGGAAAAGGTTCTTCACCAAGAGGGTGGTTGGGCACTGGAATCGGCTCCTCAGGGAAATGGTCACCACACCGAGCTTGACTGAGTTCAAGCAGCGTCTGGCCAACGCTCTCAGTCATCTGCTGTGATTGGGCTGGTCCTGTGTAGAGCCTGGAGTTGGACTCAGTGGTCCTTAGGGGTCCCTTCCAACTTGGGGTGTTCTATGATTCTATCTTTTACTGAATCTGAAGCCAAGTGGACATCATTAGATGTTCTCACTGATGACTATAATCATAATTCAACCTACTAGCAGGGAACTGCAAATTCACTTTGTATTTTGAGTTCAGAAATTCACTTTGTAAGGATGTTTTCTTTGGGGGTGGTTTCTTGGTTTTGTTTGGTTTGGTTCGGTTTAGCTTGGTTTATTTTTAATTCAGGGTTCACTGAGAATTCAAACCAAGATAAGGAAAAGGATAAAGGAAAAAAAACCCAGTTTTACTGACCACAATGGCACTGATCAGCAACAAAAAGCTCTTCTGTCATCTTCTGCATTCTTCTGTTACGTGTATTTATATCACTTCTAGTACTGAAAATCCTAGTATGTAGGCCAGCACTAGGGAACCAAATCAAGGTCCCCTATGACAGTGACCAGAGACTATGCTTCGCATTGGGTTTTGCTCACAGTTTAGGTCTACCTAAACTGTGCAACGAAAGCAAACAGATCATCTTTTCTGTTTTCCAAAAGAATTTGCATGAAGGTCCTAGCATTCCACACTTTTCTGTCTCCCAGCTCCTTATTTTCACCTCCTTTACACCAATAAAAGGGGGCTGCAGAGTGAGACAAACTGAAGAACTGACCCAGTTAATAGCAATAGCAATATCTTTCTAAGTTCAGAAAAATTAGCTCCTTCATTTCCCTCACATTTGACACAAGAAACACACCAGACAAGGGCACCCATGTCAGTGGCAGCACAAGGTTCAATTTACATGAAAGTGGCAGTGTAATCATAGGTTACACATAGGTTACTAGAGTAAATATCTGTCAGTGCATAGGTTAGTGAGACTAGGGATTTGTTGTGGTTTTGCCCCAGCCAGGAGCTCAGCCTGACGCAGCTGCTTGCTCACACCCCCTGGCGGGATGGGAGAGACAATTGGAAGAGTGAAAGTGCAAAAACTCATGGGTTGAGATAAAGACAGTTTAATAGGTAAAGCAAAAGCTGCGCACACAAGCAAAGCAAAACAAGGAATTCATTCCCCACTTGCTATGGGCAGGCAGGTGTTCAGCCATCCCCAGGAAAGCAGGGCTCCATCACACGTAACAGTCACTTGGGAAGACAAATGCCATCACTCTGAATGTCCCCCCCTTTCCTTCTTCCCCCAGCTTTATATGTTGAGCATGACGTCATGTGGTATGGAATACCTCTTTGGTCAATCGTGGTCAGCTATTCCCTCCCAACTTCTTGTGCACTCCCATCCTACTTGCTGGCAGAGCAGTGTGAGAAGCAGAACAGGCCTTGGCTCTGTGTAAGCACCGCTCAACAATAACAAAAACATCTCTATATAACAAAACCATCTCTATATAATCAACGCTGTTTCTGGCACAAATCCAAAACACAGCCCCATACTAGCTACTATGGAGAAAATTAACTCTCTCACAGCTGAAACCAGGACAGGAATGTATATGTCGATGTATCTGTTGCTTGGGAGTTCTCTGGCTATTCCAGTTTGCTGAGCACTCTAATACACAAGGCATTTGACTTTTCTAGATAGCCACCTTTACCAGCCCTTTTGGTTTCCTAATCTATCACTTATCATATTAATGCAGAAGCTCTCTTCCACTTTATCAATATCCTTCCAAAATCAAGTACTGTTAGTAAGATCAGAGCTGTTCTCTCCTGTTTCACCACAGTCCTTCAGGGACAATATGCACAGCTGGTTGGTGTTGGCTCTCACAAGTACTCAGCAGTTGGAACATCCTGATGACCTAATCATTAAGGTCAAATGGTAGCAGAAACCATGAAATCTTGTTATCTCCTTTAGGAGTAAAGATGAGTTATCTTGGCAACAATGAACTCAGCTGGAAGCAAAGCATTTAAATCCTCTCCCCCAACTCAGCAGCTAAATCACAAACAGTGGCCTCCTTCCCTTGAAACTGTGGCTGATGCTTATGATAGGTATGGAGCAGACTCGCAAAGCCTGGGTACTCAGGCAGCTCTTTTATCCTGGACTTCAGTCCTTCAGACCCCTGCTTACCTGCAACAGCCAGCTGTTACTGCTGCTGCCTCTTTTTGTTTCCAAAGGGTCTTACAAGAGGATGTTGGAACAGAACTTCATGCTTTATCCACCAAAACTCCACAGAGCTGAGGAAAAAAACTAGTTTCTTTGACCTGTCCGTCAGTCTGATAGTCTGAGCTGTGGGATCAGGGTCAGTTTTCGGAGCACTGTGCTAATCTGTGCACCAGCAGTTACAGCTCACTGGACTGTATACCATGCGTGATTTAGCAGAACTCTGAAACAAGCTGAATATTTAAAACACGCTGAGGGCAAATCTTGCAGGCGTGACGTGGACACTTGCAGGAATCCCTGCTTTTAAATTTACTTTGGATATTTGCAGGAAAACCTCTGAAATTAAAATTGCTCTGAAGAGAGTCTAATGTGTATTGTACTACAGCTTCATTACATTACAAGGCAGGATATTTTTGTGGTATTGTGCACTCACACAACATAAAAAAAGATGATTTAATTACCATATTACTTCATTCCATCATTTTTCAGTAGGATTGTGTATATAGCCTGTGTAGAAATCTCTGTGGCCATTCCAATACAGTAGCTTTCAAGTTTACTGCTCTTATTTAACATACCAGTTTTAGGTTTTCGTTTCACTGTTTCCAATATGAAGAGGTTTGAGGGGTATTTTGTTGGACTTAATTCTTCTCACATGCTTTTGTTGTTAATGGAATTGTCTTTATTTCTAACCCTCACTTGTTAATAAATTCAATAGTTTTCTATTACATCATAGAGAATATTTAAGATACAAAGGTTTACGAAGAGAACTGAAAATTGGCTAAGGAAAAGGGGGTACAGAACTACAGCAGGATAATTAAAAGAATAAAAATTAGTTCTCATTTTGTAAAAAAGATGGATTGCATCTTCCAACAAATCCAATCTTCATATTATATCTTTAACTTCATTTGCAAAGTGGAATGAGCATGTACCATTAACATTTGTACTTCTTTGCCATTGAATTTCCACTGAAGAAAGGTTTAAACACTAAATAATTCTACTCATACCAGTACAAAGGCTACTGTTCAAAATGTTGACTTGCTAAGACCAATTTGATACTTTCTTTGCCTTGTAGAAATGTCAGTCCTTTATCTCTCTGGAAACACTGTAGAAGACCACCAAATTACGTTTCTAAAGTAGTCACTGTTAAGACCACTCTTTGCTTATATTATTTCCAGCTTCACAGTCAGTTTTGTTGATTTTTCTTGAGGGTTCTTTTTTTTTTATAGGTCTTAAATATATTAAATGATAGCTGTGGAGTTATTAGTTACATCTTTAATTCATGTGAGTAATGAGGTACTGTAAAGAATGAATTGTTTTTTTCTGGGAAGTCATCCATATAACACAGTCTGCACATAGCTCTCATTCAGTAAAAGATTCACTATTTGCCATGATAACACAGTATCTTCTTCCCACCCCAGTACTGGTGAGGAGCTAATGCAGACTTAAGGGTAGCATTGGAATGAGGAGTTGTGGTCCACTGGCAGAGTGGGACCACATTTTTAGGACCAAGCTGTACTTTTTTACATTGCTGCATGGAAATTCTATAGGAAAAACAGTACAGCCTTTGATCACACTAAGAAAATCTAGGAATTTCCAATTTAATTACAACTGATTTAAAAAAAAAAAAAACAAACAAGCTATGTAATTCGAGAACATAAGCTCCTAGATATTGTAAAGACCTCAGGCCCTTGCAGTACTACATTCAGCATTCATTAGACCTCATCTAGACTGTTGTATCCAGTACTGCATCCTTCCTTAACCTCCATACAAGAAAGACATTGATAAACTTGAGTCAGTTCAGTGGATAGCCACCAAGTTTGTTCAGGCTGGAGAAGGGAAGGCTTTCAAGAGAACACAGTAGCAGCCTTCCAGTGCCTGTGAAGGTCATCAAGAAGATGGAGCTAGACTCTCCGCAGCACTGAATGTTGGGAGGATGAGTGAGAATGGACAGAAATTGTAGCAAGAGAGGTTCAAACTAGACATAAGGAAAAAATATTTTCACCATCATAACAGTCAAGTAATTGAGCAGTTGGCCCAAAGATGCAGTGCAGTCTTCCTCCTTGGAGGGTTTATGATGAGACTGCATAAAGCTCTGAGCAACGTGATCTGGTCTCAAAGCTGACCCTGCTTTGAATAAGAGATTGGACTAGAGACCTCCTGAAGTCCCTCATAACCTGAACTATCCAATGATCTTATGATATTACGAAGAAAATTTGTATGTGATCTTATTGCAGTGCTTCAGGTAACAGGAAAAAACCTTTCACCTGTCTAATAATCACATAGGATCTCTCCACATCTGGGATGTCTCTTTCATAAGTAATACCGGGAAAGTAATTGCAAAATTAAGGTTTGTAAAGGAGGTGGATGTAGGGCTGACTTCTATGGATGACATGAATACATATCTATGCCATACCATGCAGAGCTTCCTCAGTTAGCACCAACCAGTCTCTCTGAAACAAGAGATACTAAAATTAAATGAACATGGTAAACATGAAGCTAATTAACTGACTGAGAGATGAGAACTATTAATTCAGAAACAGGGTCATGCAAACACAGTTATGTTGCTTTTGAATTCAGAGAAAAGCTGCATGCAGCCTTCTCTGCACACTGATCAATGACAGCAGCTTTCTCAGAGGTGTTCATGTGCTTGTGGAGGATGTCTGGATGAAACACAAATAATACTCTAGACATCTAAATGCATGCCCACAGAGTTTTTTTGGGAAACTTCAAGTGGTTTTTGACCCTCCTGACAATAAGTAATATTACAGGGCTTTTTTTTTTTTTTCAGCATTTTATAAATGTTGTGAAGTCAGCCCCTATCAAGCGGATGTTCTTCACTAACAATACTATCATTATGCTGAAGGAATCAAATAGTCATCCATCCTCATATAAAATATCTGGAGTTGGGAGGCTATCAGAAACTTTGAGCTGCACATATAAATAATTGTTTTGTAACTTGTCTAGAAATACGCCCCAATGCACAGAAAGAAACTTTCAAAAGAATTACAAACTCTGACAGTAGAAAAAAAGAAGTCACTTTCATGACATATATACCCAAGAGCACAAATTGTCTTAAAAGCAGTACAGAGCAGAAGAAACAAGACTATTATATATAAGACATTATTGTTTCTGACCAAAGGCCAGTATCTCTTGTCTAGAACCAAAAACTTGCTCTTCTCCAGAAATAATGAATGAAATAAAATGCTCTATTCACCCTTTGGTTCTCAGCAAACCTCAGGGCAATGCAAAATGAAAGAAAAAATTTTTTTCTAAATCAGTATTTTTGTCGGTATTGCAGAAAGTAAAATTATAAAAAAGAGTTTGCTTTTTTGAAATTGAAGCAAGCTGCTGTTTAAATAATGGGTTATATAATTTCTTGTAATTGTTACTGCTTTTTCAGATCCCTACACTATTAATAATCATAAGTGCCTGAGTGTGACTTTTATTTATCAATTATTACAGTGAAAAAGTGAACTCAACAAAGAGATGACAAATTTAAGTTTTCTCCATTATATTCTGCATTAACTACAAATTAAGGACAAATTGATATCAATTTATATTTCAGGAAGCTGTACTGCTCGTTTACTTCTAAAACTAAATCAATGTCAAGTGTCATGCTAGGAGGCACTGTATTGCTACAAATGCTGGAATGGATTTTTAATTCTGAGACACTGGTATAAATATGAATTAGCATCAACAGAAACAGTCGACAATTATGTCAACATGAACATAATCAGAATCTGACCTATTCTTTTAAAAGATGTAAGGCTCATATTGTAATTTCTTTTGTCAATAGAAAAGCCATTGCCCAGACCACATTTTAATTAACGACTCTGAATTTTGTTTGCAGATTCAATTAAGAAAAGATATTATTCTTCACTTCTTGTCCCAACATGCTACAATGCAGTTTACTGAATACATTATCAGTTATGGGTTCTGAGAAACTGTTCTAGCAGTATTTGGACAATATTTTGTAATTATGAATAAAATACATTATTAGAAGAAAAAAAATTACATTTAAGTATTACAGTTACCCTTAAAACTAAGGGTAAATAAGCATAGAACTGAGGAAAGACTTCTGTGATCATTTACATTCTTCTCTTTCTCAGTCCCCACATTTTGTTTGCTTTATGAACAGTAATAGCTCTATATGATCATTATAATGTGACATAATTCCAACAGTCTTTAGAATCACTATAACAGAAAAAGACAAAACAGTCAAAATCAGAAATATTGATTTACTCATCTAAATAACAGGCCCAATATTCTGTAATGAAATGCTCAGAAAAAAGCAATGGAAATTAAACACTAATTTTGGATGTATATAGAATGTAAAATCATGTTCTTTAGTGATAATTTTAACTCGGTAAATCTATATGGTAAGCACAAACACTAATTTCTAAATGTTTTGTGAATGATATTTATTCAATTTATTTTATAGAATCATAGAAACACCAGTTAGGAGGGACCTCTGGAGATATCTCATCCAACCTCTTATTCAAAGCCAGGCTGTCACCTAACTAGGTCAGGCCAGCTCTGCCTTTGTCTGGCTGAGTCATGAAAAGCACCAGTGGTGGAGACTGTCACCATCTCCAGGGGTAACCAGTTCCAGTGCCGCATCACACCTCTTGTGGAAAAGTTTTTCCTCCTCCAGTTGAACCTCCCAAGGTGCAATCTGCGGCTGGTGTCCCTTACTACATCATATACTATCACCAAGCAGAGTTTTGGCATTGCTGTCTTTGACAGGAAGCTTGCCTCAACAGATTGCAGGCTGTTGTTAGATTGCCCTTGACCTCCTCTTCACTAGACTAAACAAACTCAGATCCCTCAACCTCTCCTCATACTTCATCGCGCTTTTGTCTAGTTTGTCTCAGTAACCCTCCAATGGACCCTCTCAAGTCACTCAACATCTCTCTTGATTTGGGATCTCAGAACCGAATACAGCATTCAGTGTGGCCTCACCAATGGGTGAGGACAGGGCATAACAACTTCCCTCAGTCTGCTATCCTTGCAGCTCCTGATGTAGCCCGATATGCATTTTGCTTTATTCTCAGTAACAGCACACTGCTTGCTCTCATTCAGCTTGGCATCCACAGCAATCCCCAGGATCTTGTCAGTGCTGCTATTCAGGCTGTCAGTCCCAACCTGAGGTGACGTGTGGGGTTATTTTGCCCCTAGAGCAGAACTATGGAGTTCCTGTTGAAGTTTCTGATGTTGGCTGCCTCCTCAAGGTTATGAAGGTCTGCATGCAGAGCAGATTCACTGTTTGTCTTGTTGGCCATTCTGTTGATTAGTGTTGTCATCAAATTTGCTGAGGTTACCCTGTTTCATCAAGTGCTATATGTTTATAGCACACTGTAGTACGATACAAAGAAAAAGGCTTTTACCTTTTTTCAAATCTGGATCCTCCGCCTTCTCTGAAAGTCCTGAAGTCTTTCTCTGGGACTTCTCCTTTTAACAAGTCGTCAATAATTACCAATACACTTTATTTCTTTTCTGTTGCATCTCCTACTTTTCATATTCTCTATTTTGAAAACTACATCAGCATTTACTTTCCCTGCTGTTCTAATGCAGAAACAGATGTCTTTATTTTAATAGCCATTTTGACACTTCTCTTCGCTAAGTAACTTTTGGCAAATTAGATTGTGTGAGCAGCTTACTACTTGTGACTAAAATAGTCAGAGATACCATGATGCTGACAGTGAAAGAATTCTCAGGAGCATCAATCTGCCAAACTTTGGATCATGCTGAGCAACAATATCAATATTTTTCCTTTAATTATTATTTCTGTATTATAAAAACTGATATAAATACAAACAATCATGCCTTTGCATTTGCAGGTAAGTAGATCTTTCCTGATTCTTCGCATGAGAAGCTACCTTTACAGATGCTTACAGTGGTGACAGTAGTGCTGGACCCACCTTTTCCCCACCACAATAAAATACATTCTGCAATCAACAGTTTGTAAAATCCACTGTGAACTGCATAGTAATTTTTGAAGGTAAGTCTGAACATGTTATATTACAAACTTCAAATCATTATCACAGGAATGCCATAATTTCACAGTATGAAATTATTTACACAATTTCTTTGTCAGATACCTCAACAAAGTCCCATCAAATATGGCAAGTGAGACAATCAGAATTATACTTATTGCCAAGCATGATGCTCTTACACCAATCCATTGGCATCTCAGCTAGCTGGTGTAATATAATAGATATCAACAAAGCAAAGTATGGTGCAGCTTTGCTCAGTAGAGACCATGCAGGTAGGGTGTAAGTTGCAACGCTTCTACAAAGTGTGTGGCATCTGGATTGCAGCTCGTGTTCAGTAACACTGTCAGTTATCCCAAAACAGTCTTGAAGGGGGGTAAAAATGCATAATACTTTATGCTCACTTTACAGAGGGATCAACACCTTTTGTTGAGAGTTTGGTCCTATAGCTTATGCCTTTATTTTCCTGGATTGTACTAGGATTGTTTGAGGATAAAAAACAGCAGAGAACTTGGCTCGGTGTATGGGAGCCCACATGTCTATGAATTTGTAACATTGAACCAGAGATTTTATACATAAATGATGTCTTAAACAGAATAGAAAATATACTTTGTTTGCAGTGTGTATTAAACAATAAATGCTTCCTTGGAAAATCAAAATGTTTGATTTTAGCATCTAGAGACAGAAAAGCAGGCAAAAATGAAGGGAAACAGGAGTATTAGAGTATGCTCTTAAATCTCTTATACTAACTAGAGACTAGTTGTCATCACTAATTAAATCAACTTAAAGAATTTAAACAGCAAGCTTATTTTTGCATGGTTTCTAGTCCATTAGAGTAGCTATTTGTCTCCTTCTACCATCAGGACTGGCCAAATAAATCACACCAGGGATAATTTACTAATATTTCTGTAGTCATTTCCAAATAAGGAAGAGCGGCCCTTCATCCCAGAAAGCTTATATATAAACATTGCTTTTATGAGGTTTTGATGTGACTTTGAGGAGGTCTGAACCTTGAGGTAGTTCTAACTAATCTTATCTATAGAATGAGCATACCCCAAAACACTGAAGTAATTCTAATCTCTATGTTTTCTTAGAGCACAGACAACCCCTCAAAATAGAGCAAACGCAGATCTTCTGGATGATGCAGATAGATAAAAGTTTTGAAAACAAATCTTCCCTCTGTTTTCTATTTCCGTTCAGAATGAGCCTCTCCTTCCAGATGCTCTGGAGTCCAGCAGTTTGCACTGCCTTCCTGGGTTGCAGCAACCATCACAGTCTCCCTCTGGGTCTCTAGGAATGTATCCTCTCCTTGACCTCTGAGGCTTGGCTGTAGATCTGCTCCTTTGCAACAAGCAAGCCATGTGCTTTGTCAGGAGTCTTTCAGTCTGCGTGCAGACATTGTAATCTCCTCCTTTCCCTGTCCCCCCATCCACCTGACAGACTGACACAGCCAGGAGAAGCAGAGGCAGTCTTTCTCACTGCTGTTCCATCACACCCTTTCAAAACAAACAAGAAGGAAAAAAAAAAAAATCCAACCATAAAATAGAGACTAAACCATGAACAAAAAATTGAGCTTTGTCATCTAACATGAAGGCAAAAAGCAGCAGAAATCAGAGGCGCTCTGAGGGCCTCCATCTAAGCTGCAAAGGCTTTCCCAGTTTCCAGGCTCAGGTGTGCACCTTGTTCATTTTCCTGCCTCAGGTAAGACCTGAGGTAAGACCTGGACTCATCAACTCTCCTTAGGCGCTGGTTTCTGGGAGAGAAGTAGAATCATAGAATCATAGAATCAGCTGGAAGGGACCCATAAGTATCATCGAGTCCAACCCCTGGCCCCACACAGGACCAGCCCAATCACAGCAGATGACAGAGCATTGGCCAGACGCTGCTTGAACTCAGTCAAGCTCAGTGTGGTGACTACTGCCCTGGGGAACCTGTTCCAGGGCCCCACCACCCTCTGGGTGAAGACTCTTTTCCTGATCTCCAACCTAATCCTCCCCTGTCGCAGCTTCGCGCCGTTACCTCAGGAACAGGAAGATGTAGATATATCAGCCAGAACGGTTCAGGCTTATGCTCATCTTCTAGAGTCTGGATTACACTAGTGCAGTCCAGAATGAGTATACTTGTATTCGGCAATACAGAAAAGAGCAGATGGATAGATCTTACAAAATAATTAAAATGTGTCCACCTCTTCATCTGACCCCTCTAGTCACCTCTCAAAGATGTTGTCTGCCCAGCTTCTAACATTGCTAACTGTTGTCATGGCATCTGACTGCCTCCTAAGATAATAAAATCCAAGATTAATTCCAATCTGTACAGATGAAAAACAACAAAAAAAAGCCAGTGAAAGCGGTGGCTATTACTGAATGTAGGTTTTTGTAGGAAGGTGACATTATTATGAGTTGAAGTTCTCACCTGAAGCAGGGACAGACTCTGGGATGTACCACTGCTGGATCCTAGTGGAGAAAATAATTAAGAAATAGGAAATGAACCCCTTTGGTAATACAGTTGGCTTTCGCCTAACCACACCTCACCTTTTTTGTAGGTTCTTCTTTTCAGCAGCATTCATTGACTCCGCCAGATTTCAAAAACTCTCTTGGATAGGATAATCTATACAAAACTGAGGAATTACAAGCTCTTTCTTCTGCAGTTTACCAGCTTCATTTCTGCATAAACATGAAAGACATTGACACTGCTGGGACTCACTGTGACCTGTGTATATGTCAGTCCATACTCTACTTTCACTGCTTCATCTTGCCATGTGTTTCTTCTTGTCTGTAGATTCAACAAGTACATTAGATTTGTCATGTCTCGTAGAAAGGCTTTTTCCTTGCTGATGTGCCCTTCAGATACATTGTAAATTCTTTCTGAGGCTAACTTGAAATCCTTTCCACTCTACTATTTTTTATCCATGGTAGCAAATATCTTAGCAGACACCAAGTTGTTCATGTTCATCCCCAAAATGTCAAAGATGACTGTATTTTTCTATAGACACTTTCCATGTGCTATAGTGAATTTTTGCTAAAACACACTATGCTACTGCCATTCTGAAGCCATTAATAGCATTTAAGATATTTGTCAGGTTGTATCAGCCTTCCATGAAAAAGATTTCCAACTCCAATTTTTGCATTGCAACAGCCATTCAAAGGGTCCATACGTTTCAGAAGGAATGCAGACTATTTATTAAAAAGTAAAAAAAAAATCCCCGTAAGTAGATATTTGTAAGATCTGTAGACATCTTCATTTTACTTCCTAGCCTTCCCGTTTCCCAAAGGAAATCCATAACAGAGGTTCCAGAGATCAGACTGGATAGCCTAGAAAGTTTCTCACCTTTTATAACCACCTGTTCACACTTTTTATACTCACCTGTTAGGTAACAGAAAACAGAGACAGCAGTTCTCTAGAGAAACTAGAACAGAAATATGTGGGAGAAGAACACAAAAAACATATGTGTTCTTTAAAATTTTAAAATTTTTAACTGCATCCAAGATAATAGGTGTCAGCAGTCTAGGAAGCCTTGCGGTTGATAAGTAACCTTCTATTTCCCAGGTGTTTAGAGACCCATGTTTCTGCTTAGCAGAAGAGTCAATATGACTAAAAAAAAGAAAGACATTGTTTTTAAAAAAAAAATAAAATTAATCTTACCCCCCAAATCTGGAAGCCCTCACAAATTTAAAGCTGTAGGGGAAGAGACACCAGGAGAATAATTGCTAGGAAATGTTGTAAAATTAGCAAATGTAAACTGTGAATATTCTCACCAACTATAAAGGAAAACTACACATGTTTTAGTTAAAAATATTTCTCAGGGTAATATGGAGTATTATTTTTGGATCTTGTAAATTACCTGCCAAGCTACACTAATAATGTAAATGTAAACCTGTTATAACTGTGGTAGTACTTATACTAAAAGAACAGCTGAGGTGCTCTGTAGAGAAGAGTAGTGGACTTTTACAAGGCCACCTCCTTCAATTTCTCCATCAGACATGCAGAGTCTGAGGAGATGTATTAGCATATCACAAATCCTTTTGGCAATAACACCTGGAAAATCTCTAGAAGTAGCTTAATTTTCTGGAGTGAAAAAAGACTCTCTGGAGTCACCCACAGTATTTGGTAGAAGTCATCAAGGCTCTGCATTTCAGAGACAAAGACAGGGAAAGGATGTGGATTAAGAAATCTTTTCACTTGGGATCATGACAAGAAATAACTAGAAATTTACAATATCTCATATTGAGAGCAGCCCTGAGGAGAAGGACTTGGGGATGTTTGTTGATGAAAAGTTCAACATGAGCCAACAATGCCTCCTTGCAGCCCAGAAAGCCAGCCATATCCCAGCAGGACAAAGGAGGTGATTCTGCCCCTCTACACTGCTTTCATGGGACCACACCTGGAGTACTGCATCCAGCTCTGGGGCCCCCAACATAAGAAGGACATGGAGCTGTTGGAGCAAGTCCAGAGGAGGGTCGCAAAGATGATGAGATGGCTGGAGCACCTCTCTTACGAGGACAGGCTGAGGGAGTTGGGCTTGTTCAGCCTGGAAAAGCGAAGGCTCCAGGGAGACCTAATTATGGCCTGCCAGTACCTAAAGGGGGCCTACAGGAAAGCTGGAGAGGGGCTGTTTACAAGGACACGGAGCGACAGGACAACCCTTAAGCTGAAGGAAGATAGAATTAGATTTGGTATTAGGAAGAAATTCTTTCCTGTGAGGGTGGTGAGGCCCTGGCACAGGGTGCCCAGAGAAGCTGTGGCTGCCCCATCCCTGGCAGTGTTCAAGGCCAGGTTGGATGGGGCTTTGGGCAACCTGATCTAGTGGAGGGTGTCCCCGCCCATGGCAGGGGGGGTTGGAACTGGATGATCTTGAAAGTCCTATCCAACCCAAGCCATACTATGATTCTGTTATTCTATGATTCTATAACTGGGGTCCTAATAAATAAATATATAAAATCCTTTTACAAAGAAGTAATTTTTTTGTCTAAAACCCATATCGATTTTTCATGTTGCATTACTAAACTCTGACCCTATTCAATTCATTTAGGTGTTTTCAATATCTGTTGTTTATATCCTGTATTTTTAACTCTGATGTAATATTTCAGGGCATGAAAAGGCTATTAGGGTAACAATGAACCTTCTTTTTTTTTCCAGCATTCTTTTGCTGACCTCTCTTGAGTAATGTTTATGTGTATTTATTACTTAAGTGTGGCAGCATTATCAAAGCACAAGAAAATAAGAGAGAGAATCTAGAGAGCTTAGAAAATCTTGTACATCTGCAGTTGTCACATGGACTGTTTTGTTTGGAAATTTTTTTTCATATGTACCATGATGAAAGCTAATTTCGTATTTTTGAAAAATTAAAATATTTAGGCTAGAAATATCAGTTCACAGAGTACCTCTCATCTGTCCATGACGTTTCTCTGGAAAATGTACGAGTGACAAAATAAATTCACTCAGAAGAATGACACAGCAGTTCGTGGATTTAGTAGTTCCAGGAGATCTTTGAAATATTTACCAGCCTGAAACTCTCAATCATATTTGACTTTGAAATTTGAATGTCTCTTTCACCTTATTGCGTGGAAGTATATTTCATTTCATAAATGTTTTTCACTTTACTCACAGACTTAGTAACATTGAAATGAGACATTTCTCCTTTCATTTTCTCATCATATGGAAAATTCATGAAAATCTGAGAGCAATGCAGTGGATGGAAAATTATTGTTCTCGCTCATAAACCCGGCCAAAAAAGATTTGAAATATTTACTGAAATAATCCCAGAATACAGCAATATTTTCAAAGTTGGACAGGTGCTAAGTATTTTGTTAAGTTGGCTAACCCTCCATAAATCAAGTATATCCCTTCTCCAGTTAGTTTTAACTGTTTCTATCTAGCTTTTCAGTGAGCTACTACAAAACAATCTTACCATACTTTTCAGATTACCAAATCTGTTTACTGATACTAACTTTTCAAGCAAGGACAACAATATTCTCCACCTTTGTAGAGAGGAATCCAATTACTTGTACACTTACTGGTTTGGTTCTAGGATTCACACAGTAAGCTAAATCTAATTTTTAGATCAGGGTGATCTTTTTAAGAAAATTTGCAGATCATTTTCATTGACCATGCTTTCACCCATATTATGGACTGATGTTGGACTGATGTTTCATTTTGGAATGAAAGTGAGTAGAAGGTAAGCTTCAACAAGCATTCAGTCCACAGCACGTGGCCCAGCATTAAAGCCCCCTGAAATGTGCAAATGCCAGATCCTTAGTACAGATTGTTTCATTTTATTAATCTGCTCGTATTGGTCTGTGCTACTTGCTAATGTGGGCAGAATTTCCAATTGGACTTAGCCATCACAGACCCTCACAAGATGCAGAACCAAATTCTGAAGTGATTTAGGCACTTACAACGTCATCAAAATGTATATAGCTCTTCAGGCTGTGATCTTCTTTGGGACTTAGGAAAATTTCATTAATCGGTTATCTACATCTTTAAATGTCTAAGTATCTTTGGAAATTAGAAGCTTATATTTGTGTGCTGCATTTCCACTTTCTTAAAATAAATAATAATACCCACTTTGACAGAATCTGATGAGGATAATTATGTTAAAAATTGTGAGCTGCTCAAATCATGGAATAAGAGGGTTCTATCAGTCCATAACACAGATTGTTTTCGTATCACAGATCAAGGTTAAACAAAGGCTAAAGCTCTGCATGCATGATTTGCAAATGCAGTTATGCTAATAGCATGATGATCCTAATTAGATGATCAGCTGCATATCTGACTTTTGATAATAAGTCCTAATGTGACTTGCTAATCAATGTCAGATATGGGAATAGAATGTAAAATTTCTGACTAGTGAATCCATGCACTAATTACTAAACCAGACTGCGTCCCTAATGTCATCCTTCATTTCAAAACATTCTATCTCCTGCTTGTACTCATATCATGTATTATTTGAACAGCTTTTTGTAGAACTGCAGACTGTTAAGGCCAGAAGAATCCACTATAATCTTATTATCCATCTTCTAAATAACAGGGTCCAAAGAATTTCTTGCTACTTTGTATTGGGAAATTATTATTTTTTTCTTTTTACCATAAATTAACATTATCAGTCTTAATTTTTTACTGGGCTACAGAACATTTTTTTCTAAGGCATCTAAATTTGATTTCAAGATTCCAAATTATGATGAATTTATCACTTTCCATGAGAAAGAATCTAAATTATTAATTGCCCTCAATGGAGTAAGATGCTCAAAAACAAGGTCAGATTCATCCTGGTTTTGAAAGTTTAATTTAATTGCCAGTTTAAATGTTTCTGATTTTTGCTTTTAGCCATCATTATATCTTCTTATGCCTTTAACTGCTAAAGATTCCTACACCTCAGATCACAGATTGCTGTATAAAGGAGACTATGAAAGAGAATTAATCACTTTAATCACATCGCTTAATTCACTGTGGGAAATAACTCAGCTAAAAAAATAATAGAATTATTTTAGCTTCAACTGTTTGATTATGCTTTTTCTTCATATCACAATATTAGAGACAAATCTTAAAAAAGAAACTATGAAACTATGAAAAAAACCTGATTTTAAAGTTAAACTAAAAATTTGCCTGGGTTCATTCTTTTTTTCAATGAATAATCCCTGTATTCTATACCTGAAGAGCTGTAGAAAAAAAGGGAAGAGACCATTTTTTCTTCTTTCTGAAACCAAAGAGTGTAGTTGTCAGCTGTTTCTTTGGGTTTTGTCGACACATCAGAAAATCTTCTTAACAAGTGGGATTCCCATTAATTAACTCACTGGAATAAATACAGCTGTCAAAGCAAAATAGGGTATTGTGGAATTTCCACACACAATAAATCATTATCCCTTCAATGGCCGAATGTTAGAATTAATAAAACCAAAGAAGTACATGAAGCTGACGTGACAGCACACTGAATCTAAGCTTTGTTTGTATAAAAATATTACATTAAATAGTACCAAAATTTTATATCAGGAGGATGCTTGTGTATGAAATTGGTATCAGTTGAAAATATTTATCTAAAACAGAAGAATAAGAACTTAACTTACAGAAAAGACAGAAGAAGGTATTTTTCCTTCTGAATGCAGAGTACTACGTAAAATGGTACTTGTGCCATAATACGTGCGAAAAACAAAATCTACAAGCAAATCTGTTATACCAGTATTATCACTGCAAAATTAAATGTTAATAGATTGTGGCCTAATTGTCATGTGATGTGTTATTTTTCATCTTAGGCAAAGTTTTACTGTGGGGAAGGGGAAAACAGCAAGATGTTTCTCATTAAAAAAGTGCATGTTTGCTGCTGCAGCTGCAGCTTTGGCTTCATTTCATAGTTTGAGCTCTCAAAGGGCACAGAAAGGAACAGTAACAGCCACTATTCCCCCAAACTTATCACCTCTTAAATACAAAAGGAAGAAAATTAGACTTGGTTTCTCTTCTAGTAAAAAAAAAATTCACTAAAGAAAAAATGTACATTAAGCTGTACAGTTAAATCATTGCTAGTGAACCAAATAGAAAATTAGAACTTTTTAGTAATTTTGAAAATGTCTGATTTCCTTTTTCTGCCTATGTAATGTGCTTTTCTGATCAGTCTCCTTTTTGCAGTGAAAGCCTGCATGATAAAGGACTGTCCGAGCAGAAGTTCAGCTCCCACAGAGGAAAAAAAAACCCCATGCCATTCTTTTGAATATGTACACATGTACACCAAGGGACTCCATCTAGAGAGCAGTAATATTCACAGAGTAAACTATGGAATAATATAAGAGCATTCATTCACCATGAACTTTCAACTCCTCACCTTTGCTCTGCTCTTGAATCCATTCCTCCTGGGATGAGTGGAACAGACCAGACAGTTAGAAATCTGCCAAAAGTGGGAGTTCTGTGACACTGAATAAAAAGTTGATTTGCAAAGTGAAAATAACTGGGGGGGAGAGAACAAAAAAAAAATCTATAAGGAAGTTCTGAATAGGAAGGGAAGATTTCTGCCTTTCTTTTCCAAAATGCAAGATTCATTTCTTGGCATATTTTCTTAATTAATTTTCTTAATTTCGGGTGCAAATTGGAGCATAGGAGGTTCCGAGTTAATGTAAGGAAAAACTTTTTCACTGTGAGGGTGACAGAGCACTGGAACAGGCTGCCCAGAAAGGTTGTGGAGTCTCCTTCTCTGGAGACATTCAAAACCCGACTGGACACGTTCCTGAGTGATGTGCTCTAGGTGGCCCTGCCTTGGCAGGGGGGTTGGACTAGACGATCTTTCGAGGTCCCTTCCAACCCTTGTGATTCTGTGATTCTGTGATTCTGTGAAAACACATGAAATAATATAAATTTTAAAAGCCTGGCAAAACAAAATACTACAAACATTGGAGTGGAAAATGGAAAAGAATGAAGCATAGATAAACAGCCTTAATCGCAGCTCTTAACTGTATACTGGAACATGCTCAGTGTTACAAGGTTAGTTTATAAATTTGAATGGAATGGAATGAAATCATATATTAAATAATAAATGGACAACTGGAAAATAATAAATTTTGAAGACTCTGAAAACAAAAATTATAATAGTTTAAGTAACAAAAGGTCAATAAGTTTTATTTAGATGGAGTAAAATCATTTTTTGTCCTGCTTTAATGTATCTTGTAATTCCAGTGATTAGTATTCTAGAGAAGAAACATCTTTGTTAAAGTTTCATTATGCTGCAGAGCGAAAACTAGCCACATGCATCCTATTATCATCCTTCCAGCACACCCTCAGCCAAACCAGAAAAGATCTGAATTACGTTCCTGATACTTACAAGATTAAAAATAAAATATACTTTAAATTTTTATCTGCTGACAAATGAAAAAAGATGGCCGATTTTAAAATGCTACCTTCTAGAAAATCCCCAAAAGGCAAGCACATTTCTGCAGGAATTAAACAGAATTATTTTGTGTATAATTAAAACCTCTGAAACCATTGCTTACTTACCAAATTTGACCTTGGTGCCTAGTGATAACAAAAGATGTAATATCTCCTTTGTCCATCCATTATAAATACACATCAAATGTTGCAGGGGGAGCATCTGGTTTTAAGAGGCACTTACTTTGGAATGACAGGCTCAGACATGTAATGTACTAAAGCGATACATTTTGATTTCCGTTGCTGGTCTTCACAATTATCATCAGTATCTCTATAGCGTGTGTTCCCTATTCTGCCAAACAAACCGTATTTCTGTTAATTATATGACTAAATTAGTCATTCCAAACTTAATACCTCCTAAAGCCATCAGCAGATGTTCCCTTTATAATCATTGATGTCATTCTATAAATGATTGAAAAGGAGACGTTCGATGGAGTGCCGCGGGTAAATGCTAACTTTGGCATCCTTCTTGTCTAACTTTAGCTGTCTAACAGCACCGCATCTGGCCTGCCTCGGTCAAACGGGCCGTCTCCATAGACAGCGACACTTCCAAAAGGAAATCCATCCTGTTTTAAAACACGCAGAAGAAACAACCCTGTCACACTCTTCTCTGTCTCTAGCGGCAGCCTGGTTATTCAGCCGAGGTCAAATTGCTGCTTTTTCAGCTGCGAGCTGGTGAGATCGATGCCATCTTTTAGCTGAACATGGTGACAAACAGCAGGCCAGATTCACTCCTTTGTTTCACCTGAACTTGTTTTCTGTTTCAGTAAGATCAGAAACCCTCCCAGCCTTGCAGGAGAAAAGGTGTCTCTCCATGGTAAATAATACTTTTCCCAGCCACTTCCCCAGGTGGCCTCCCAAGCCAATCCAACAGTCACACGAAGTCACAGATATATATTCTTAGACTGCTGATGCTTATTCTGAAGTCAAAATCAACAGTAATAAAGTCATCTCACTTATGAGATCAATATAATATTTAGTGCAATATTTTTAAAACACGGAGGACACAGACAGAACAAAGAGGCAATGGTAGGAACAAGGATTCACTTGGACTTTCAGTTGCATCTTTAATACCATGTCTTTCCTTCATTAAGGTTGGAAGAGACCTCAAGGATCATCCAGTCCAACCGACCCCCTTCACCTATTACCCACTAAACCATGTCCTTCAATACTGCGTCTAACCTTTCCTTAAATACCCGCAGGGACGGTGACTCCACCACCCCCCTGGGCAACCCATTCCAATGCCCGACCACCCTTTCAGAGAAGAAATTTCTCCTAATCTCCAACGTGAACCTCCCCTGGCGCAACTTCCAGCCGTTCCCCTTAGTTCTGTCACTAGTTATCTTCCTTTCTGCTCTATCAATCTGTACCACAATTCACTACTGAATGAGTCTGCGGGAGAAAAAAAATTTCCTGTTTTCCGTCTAAATAGCTATCAACATGTTCATTCTCTATAAATCCTAGTGAGATCCCTGGTGGTGGCATAACTGTTAACAAATACAGAAAGCGATATGGAATAGCTCTATTTCCCCAGCATATTAAAACTACAGTTGTCAGCATTTAATGTCTCTGATATCCTTAACCCCCTACAAGTTGTAGAATTAGCTAAAGCTTTGCCTCCAGGTATCCCATCAGGATGCTCCAATACAGAGATTTACATTCAGTGAAACTCTCTAGGAGTAAAATATCTTTTTTGACATACTTAATGCGTCATAATAACTGCAAATTTATTGTATCAAGCGTTAACCACTTTCTCCTTCATATATGCCTGGAGCAAGGAAGGAACATCACTATTACCATAAGTATGCTACACTGAACAAATATGCAGAAGCCTTACTGCAGACTTCAATCATTTACATTATTTTTAAATTATATAATTTTAAAATATGTTCTTTTTAGAGTCATAAATGAGAATGGAGCAGATGGTTAGAGCTTAATTTAGGGTAATTTGTCTATTAAAATACACTGCATTGCCAGTAAGTCTTCATTATAACACTAACTCATTACAAGGGAGTTGTAATTTATGGGGTGGATGGAAAGGTATTGGACCTTTAGGAAAAGTTTATAATCTTAGAGGATTCACTAGGAGAAGTGAACAGAGATGAGCATTTCAATATAAGATTTTTGAGGAAAAATAATGGGGAAAGCAAGAAAGACTTGAACTGAGATTTATGGTCCTTTTAGACTTCCCAATGTGCCTGGACAGAAAGGATATTCAAACAAAAGGATTTTCTTTAGATAATTTTATCCACAGATTCCTTAGTGTGCACTGATCTTTAACTGTTTATCAACATAGATGATTACTGGTTCACATTACAACAATAAGCACATTTTTATAAGTAATGTCTTAGACGCATTTTGAATAAGCAAATGATACATATTTGAACTCATGATTGTATTGTTTTCTGTGTTAAAGACTTTTAAAGCTTTTTCTTTCTAATGCAAAAGCCCAATAAGGCTGTTAATGTTTTCAGTCTGTGTTGGAATTAATTTTATGTTAATTATCTATCTTTAGGGGAAAGGAATGACTGATAGGGAGGCAAAAAGCACACAAGGGAAATAACAATTTGGGTTAATCAAAGCTAAAGGTAATGTGAGGGACTTTAAAGGGACACAGAATGTAGAAAGCATGAGTTTCTTTCAGAGAAAATTAACTGACAGCCGTTCCCCTTTGATATCAATATTCAAACTGATATCAAGTGAAATAAAACTTTTGGGTTTTCATATACTTTTCCCATATCTAAGTTATTTTTTATTCCAGGAAAAACCACAGTACGGAAGGTGTTGGAAGGGACCTCTGGAGATCATCTAATCCAATCTCTTCCAGCAAGATCCTTGTGTTACTGTGAGGAGAGTACAAACAATTTTTGTTTAATACTTAGTGGTTGTTCAAAAAATGGTGAGTAAACACATAGTTACAAACACAGTGATGTAGAAAAGAATACAAAATCTATTGTGACGTTCATATTGCATAACTCTACACACATATGCATATTCATATAAATATATATGTGTGTATGTATATTCCTATATGTATTTCGTATTCCTATATGAAATTCAGTGTTCTTGTCTGGTTGTAGACTAGCAGCAATAAGGCAACACTGACAATGATTAAAAATATTAAAAACTGCAGTGTCATATAAATCCTACAAGTATTTAATTGTGATAAAAGGTCATAATAATTGATTAGAGATGGTGCTGGGGCCACAAGTTCACATCCCCCTGCAAGGCTAAGGAAAAGAGAAAACATAACTCCCACCTCCTGAACAAGGGCCATAATCACAAATTCCTGGTTAGTTTAGTATTCGCCATCTTTCTTGTTGAAAGTTATTCAATCAAACAATGCAAGATTTACTGGGACTAAGTATGGCACGCTATCTGGTGGTTAAAGAATTATTTTAAGGTGTCATTTAAATTTAATGTCTTGTGCAAAGTTATTGTATCAATCATTAACTATTTTGTCTGTCACACATGCCTGGAGCAAGAAGGAAACATCAAAATTTAGGACAGAAGAATCTTGAACTCCAGTCTGCTCCCAGCACCAGTTAAGTGTTTTTCCACAACTGTATAATGCCAGAGAAATATCCACATTTCCAAAGGCAATTTCTGATCAAGATATTTTAGAACTAGATTACTGATGAAGACCTGCTGTGCAATGCCTCATTTTCTAGTCTTACATGAATGTGTTTTGTTCGATGTAAACAAGGTATTCTGCTGCTCAAGATGACTGTATAAATTAAAGCTATGCTCAGTTTAGAGGCTCACACACAAATATTACTAGTATGAAGTGGAAAAAAATAAAATAAAAATCTATGCCACCAGGCTACAAGTTTGTTTTAAAACAAAACGCTAACTAAATTTCAAATAATAGTAGTTTCAGTTGGTAGAGAGTGCCTCATCTCCTGGATTGTATAAAAGCTAGAAAAGAGAAGAACAAGATAACATTGCATGATTGCTTTTTCTCAAATTACTCTGAGGCTTACCAAATATGTGTCTTCTCAAGCCTGCTCCAAAAACATGAGTAAGTGTCTAACATTCCCCATGGCTTCTATCTAATTTGTAAAATATATTTTATAGATATTAGTAGATATGGTTTATCTTTTTTGTCAAATATCCAGCCAACTACTGAAGTGTAAGACATAAGTGATGACATTTGTACTACAGTAAGAGAAATCACTTGCAAAATTTTATGTGTAGTATTAACTTTTAATTTGTACGTAGAAATGAGCAAATAAACACAAACAAACCCCAAACACCAGAACCTGATGAACTAAGAAAATAGGCAGTTTAAGGTTGTTATGAATAAAATTTCAAGTTACTTCTTGGTATACAGAAACTATTTTAATAAGATAACCATAGAATCATAGAACCCCTAAGGTTGGAAAGGACCTCCAAGACCATCAAGTCCAACCATCAACCTAACCACCGCCATGCCTACTAAACCATGTCCTGGATAATGATAAGAACTAATTTCTGAAAGTGTATAAAAAGCAAGAGAAATCTAGTCATATATCCTAATGTAATGATTCTAGAGTTAGCGTCATAACTCCTAGCTAGTCACGAAAAGCACCCCTTCCACCCTGATTTTTTAGAGAAGGAGAAGTTGTTTCCTAAGTTGGGCATATAAAAGCAAGTCTCTTACAGTCCAGTTCTGTTTCTCCCTGTTGGCTAAAAGGCAGCTGAAGGAAAGTATCTGAAACATAAGCATCTTCCTTTTGGGTTCTGACATTCTGTGAAAGTAAATCCAGCCTGTTATTAAAACACTAAAATTTAAAATACTATTATTATATTTTTAAAATTTCGTTTAAAATATATTATGTGAAACAAACTTGATATCATTCTATAACAAGATGAAGTCCAGTAAAAAAATTTAACTGTGTTAAGTTTAAATGCATTTAGGCTCATTTCAGATATATACCTATCTTCAGTTAAGGTCTTCAAGGCATGCTGAGATCTTCAGATGAAAAAGACTCTGTTGTATAAGTGGAAAAATACTTTGACACTATCTTGAACTTTGCAGAATTCCCAAAAGAAAACCATAGTCCTCTGGCAGCCAACAATATTTTACGGGATTTATTACATTGCCTGCAATAAAAGTCTGCCAGTGTGGCTTCAGGGAGGGTTGCAAGGATGGCCTTGGTCAACCCAACCACTGAAAGTCTGCAGGGCTATACAGACACATGTTGAACGCCAGCATCCACATTCTTCAAGGATCCCCACTGGACAGGGTGGACTTAAAATCAAAAAATAGCTTCAGGATGAACAATGAAAGGATTAGTACCAGTTCTTCATGCTAAAAATAGTGATTCTGTGAATGGGCATAAAACCAAAGCTATTTGTTTACCTGTTAAATATTCCTCCCCTAAAAACATAGCATGCTATGTATTCCTGCTTTCCAAAGGCATCTAGAAATAAATCCAAATACAGACAGGTTCTGAAGGATGGCAATGGAAATTCCCTCCTCTTATGTTTGGCCTCCCTGGACGATTCAGTGCACCAGGGCTACTAATTGTGGAGTGCTCAGCACCCTTTCAATGGGTCATGAAAAGGCAACCAATTGCAAATAAAATGCTCCACTGTTTCCTCTAAAGAGTAACAATGCTCTGGAGAGTGACAGTAATGCAGAACTGTATCACAAATGGTTTCTGAAAGCAATCTTAGATTTTTATATGTTTAATAGAAATTCACTTTTCTATATCTTACTGGTAAAAATGATGACTCCAGATGATTAAATGAAACGTGTGTAAAATTCAGAAAGGTTTTATAAACTGGAAACTTTTCACCTAGCCAAAACAGAGATTTTTGTTGTTGTTGTTTGACTGACAAATACACCATGAGGTTTACTTTCAAAATCTCTTAGAACACGGTCAGACTAATGTCTCATAGAAATCATTTGAACTGAAGACCAGTGAAGCACTTATTTACACAAGTAATACTTTCCAACTACTAAGCAATTTCAAAGCTACATTTTTCTTATCAATCTACTCTATAGTTTGTATCTTAAAACATTCAGCTTGCAAACCCCCTTCTTTACAGAGACAGACATTAAGATTCATAACAGCACATAACTGTGTAATGGATGGGTGAATATTTGTTCTGTCTACAGCTAAAATGAACATCTCCGCCTCAGATTTTACTTATGAAATAACGGCTGTCAGGGTGCAGGGTGGTCAATGGCTCCCTTGGGCTAAGTGGTAAGAGCAGCATAGGGTCCCCACGGCCATCCCACTGCCAGGGAGCAGGGCAGGCTCGGGGCCAGCTGGGGGCATCCCCAAGGCCAGTGCATTGGACATCTCTGTGGGTACAGGGACAGGATGAGGCTGGGCTGGGACATCAGCCTGGGGCAGGGAAAGATGGCCCTGGATTGAGCTGAAATGGGGTTCTGGGTCCATGTATGAAGCATAGGTGGGGGTCCCAGGTAATGGGCCATTAACACCTACTGTGTCATCAGCATCCTGACAATGTAGATCGACTTTAAAAAATGAATAATGTAGTAGAAGAATAGAAAAAACAAAATGCTGTTACCAAGAGGAAGGCTTTAAGCGGTGGAAGTGACCTGAACAGAAACTTTTCTTTGTCCTTGAAAACACTTCCTGTTCTTTTTCCTGACCAGCATTAAAAAATTAAGTTCTAAACACAAGCCTATGGTTCAAAACTTTGGGCCCCAAAAGTATCATTAGCTGCTCAAATCTCTCCAGATAGAGCCTTCTATTCTCTGTGTACTCAAAAGTTGGTATAGTCCACTAATTAATTTATTTACACCAGACAGATTAACAGCTTCTGTTCCAGGATTTATAAGTAATAACTCAGTCACTTGAAATGAGACTTGGTGCCAGTGACTGCATCCAGTGACCTGAAAATACATTTTCCCCACAGCTTTTGCTAAAACCTTCAAGCATCAACCTACACTTTTTTTTTTGACAATTGATGTTTCTCTGTAATGCACATCACTCTAAAACATTTTACAGTGCCCTGTTTCAGCCCTGAAGAATAAAGATAATTGAGAAAGTCAGCATAAAAGTACGTAAATTCTTAAAATGCTTCGCATCTTCAATGACTGTGCCCATTACGTGACTCATACATCTTACTGTGAGGGATGGTATTAGTGTTAAAATTTTATGTTACAAGCAACGTCAAATACAGCAGAAAACTTTGATTTATATACTTAATATTGGTCATATAATTTTAAAAGATTAAGGTTTTTACTTACATTGGAGGTCATTTGTTTGAATAACAACATAATTTGAAAGTCTTAACTCATTTCTCAGGAGAAGAGCTGCAGCAACACTTCACTCACCTCGGTACAAAGTTTGTGCATAGATAATTAACTCTTGAATGCTTCTAGAGGAAAAAAAAGAAATTACAGTGGGTTTTCCTCTTCTGTGCAGACTGTAAGGACATCACTGAGACGCTGGCAATAGAATATAAGAATCTGGGGGTTGTTCAAGTGTCATAAAATTAATTGAAACACTTCTTAGCAGCTTTTGTGCGTGTGATTTAGTGCTTTCCTAAGTACTGGCCAACTCATAACTGGAAGGAAGAACGTAGTAAAGAGAATAATTTAGGTTAAGAAACTTGTGAATCCAATCACTGTAAGATAGGTGGTCTGACTCATGCACCTTTTTCATGCTATAGCAGAATATACACTGGGTCAATGGGGGCACCTAGCAGCTTCTTTTTTTAAGTCCCCTTCTTTTCCACAGTAGCAGCGACACTCCCTAGACATCTCTGGGTTTTAATGGAATTTCAACTGCCAGGCTTGCGCTGAAGTGCTCAAAATTTGAGAGAGCTGAGATGTCTCTGCACCTGTCGTATGTCTGTGGGGCGGTGGGACTGATGGCCTAAATGTTTTCTGATTCATCTTCCCTGTCAGGTAGCCCAGACAACATATAAAATATACATTAAAATGGCAAGCCTCTGGAGGACAGAGTATTTATTTGAGGTGTACTTCATCTAGAATCAGATAGATCAGATGGAGTTTCTACCTCCTTGCTACCAGTGTTCTTTAAGCCAAATTTATTGATTGAATGAGAAATAACCCCACCAGCTTGAGTCACCAAAATATCACGTTAAAGACATGTACATTATCAGCCTCTGAGAAATGCTGCTGCTTCATTTCTTTGACCCTAGTTCGCTGTGTGTACAGTATGTTGTACACAGCACTAAAGAGGATGTGGCTGAGCAGGAAGGGAGACCGCCTGTTTGTCTCCCTTCCTATAGGAAGGGACCCTGTATAGACCTTGCCTATACACACTAGATCAGAAAGAGCTTCCAGAAAGGAGAAATAGATTTCTACTTCCCTGAAGATAAATGACCACACTGAGCCTGGAGAATATTTTAGAATGAACATAGGGAAGGATGCAGCAAACTCCAAGATTATAGCCTTGAAGACTAAGAGGAAGAGGAGGATCTTCCTGCAACTGCCAGCAGACCCAAACTGCTCAGAGGTAATGGAAAGAAAATTTTCCTAGAAACACAAAACTCTCTCTGGCATATGGTATATAATCCAAAATATTCTAACTTCTGGACATCCTGTATTCTCCCAAAAGAGATACTTATCAATTCCCCTAAAGAGAGTGGGCAAGGTGGGCAGAATAAGTAGTGCCCACTGCTAGAAACCCCATGAATCACCTGATGCATAATTGAATGCATCCTTAACATAGACAAAAGGCTGAGGGAGCTGGGTCTCTTTAGCTTGGAGAAGAGGAGGCTGAGGGGTGACCTCATCAATGTTTATAAATATGTTAAGGGTGAGTGCCGGGAAGATGGAGCCAGGCTCTTCTCAGTGTCATTAAGCGATAGGACAAGGGGCAATGGGTCCAAGCTAGAACACAGGAGGTTCCAGGTTAACATAAGGAAAAACGTTTTCACCGTGAGGGTGACAGAGCACTGGAACAGGCTGCCCAGAGAGGTTGTGGAGTCTCCTTCTATGGAGACATTCAAAACCCAACTGGACACGTTCCTGAGTGATGTGCTCTAGGTGGTTCTGCCTTGACAGGGGGTGTTGGACTAGATGATCTTTCGAGGTCCCTTCCAACCTCTACAATTCTGTGATTCTGTGAAAAGAATGGGAATATTCCAGGTCTCATTCTGCTTCAGATTCTTTTTCAAAAACATCAAGACACAAGAGAGAAAAAGAGTACAGCCCCCTTAAACTCATATCAAAAGAAAAAGGATCCAAAACCTCTGAATCTTGAGCCGCAAAATACATTATTGTGCACATTACCATGTAAGAGTGACTGAGTGCCCAACACTCGTCAAGATGTTGGTTTTTCAGATGGGAAAAAAATTATTTTAATACATAGACAGAGCTGGAAGACCGAAACTTCAGCACTGGGAATAGAGGAGACAAATAAATAATGAGGGTATGAGCAAAGTACTCTGTTTAGGGAAAAAAAAGTAATCTGTTAGAACGTAACAGGGAAAAGAATTGGTTAGGTAGCAGCTCTTCAGAAATAAAGCTTAGGTGTTATTGCAGACTGCAAATCATACTGGAGTCAATAACATACGATTGTAAAATAATAGTAAACATTATGTTCAAACATGTAGACAGACATAAAATAATTTTTAACCTATGCCTCATCACTCTCTGAAAAGGCCTCGGTTGGTGTGCAACGTCCCACTTCAGATGTGTTTATTCAAGAAAGCTATAGGTTGGTAAGAATGCATGGTTACGTGCATCCTGACGCCACACCACTACTAATTCCTGACATAGTTGTTTGGCCTTAGTTTGACTGGACACAGACCTAGGCTGATATGCTTCTAGGGACTCAGTGCCCAAAACCAAAGAAAGCATAGCTAATATATTACATCTGTGAATAGTCTTCTGACCACAGTTATCTATCATAGACTGCATGGAACAGAAATTCAACATCATGTTTTCCTTAACAGCCTTCTGCAGTTCTTGACTTGCAAGATATCTAACTGTGCAGCTCATCAAGGTATTTCTCCTGAAAATAAGAATCTACCCTTGACAGCACATTGCCATTTGCTTTTCTCGCAGAATCAGTAATTTTTCCTCTGTACCTTGCAATATGAACAGTTCAGGAATAGCATCCAGATTTACACTAACCTTGCCAAAAAATTATTCATGAAAAGATCATCATAACAAAAGATCCAATTCAAGTATTTCTAAACCTCTTTGCTTTGCTAGGGCTCAAGGTCAAGAAACAAACACTCAAGTGCACTGAAAGTCTGGGCAGAAGAGCACTGAGGGACCGAAGGTCAGCAAGTGCTTATCTCCTGTGAGACGTAATCCAAAGAGCCACAAGTCTCTCTATTCAGATTCAATTCCACCTTTCTTGAATTCTTATAATCAAGCTCAAGCCTATCTTTTCTACATCCCCAGATACAATATTCTTGCCCATTGGCAAATTTCAGACATTATCTCAGCTTTTCAGATGACATTTCCACAGATTATTATGCTGCAAAGCCTTCAACTTCTAGTGTTCATGGTCTCTCATGTGAATATCGTCCAACAGTTAATCCCTCCTTACAACCTCTGAGGAACTGGAAATATCAATAGAATAGCCTGGAGCAGGTTCTGGAAAATTTCTCAAGTCTCTGAAAATAAGGCCCACAAAAAAACCAAAAAACCCAAACAAACTTCCCTGCCCCCATCAGCTGTTCATCTTGTTGGAATAATGATAGATACTTATTTCTACAAAGGGAAATGAAAAAAAAAACCAAACAACCTCGTTTATGTACCACAGGCTGATGAATATCACATAAAGACTAATGACTGAAAACCTAAATAAATGCTTTATTTACAACAGGGTTACAACTTTAGCTGTTAATTCAGTCACACAAAGATTGACTTCCAGCTGCTTCCTGCAGACTAAGACTTCTTGATGTATACCCAGGCTTCTTACACTTTTTTTATTGCCTTTTAAATACCGCTTTTTCTGTGGTTTTTTTCAAGTGTTTGATAAGTGGTTGGGACTACAGATTACGGGAATGTAGATGATGTGAACCATATTGACACTGCATATACTTAACCATCACAATCTTCCCAACCTGATAGTCTTCAAAGAATTTCTTGTCTGTGTTGTTATCAGTGGGAGTCACACAGTTATTTATGTCTTCAAAGTGTTTGGTGAAAATCTAGTAGCGATTAATGTAAGTTACTTTTTATATTTCTCCCGCACAAAGCCAAATGATTCCTGGTCCTTTTTTGCAGCCCTCTGGCTGGCTGCCACTATTCTGCTGTGATTTTCAGTCTTGAAAAGGCATTGTAGAGTATTATTGTAGAATCACAGGATCACTAAGGTTGGAAAGGACCTCCAAGATTATCAAGTCCAACCATCAACCTAACACCACCATGCCTGCTAGACCATGTCCTGGAGTGCCACGTCTACACGTTTTTTGAATGTCTCCAGGGATAGCGATTCAACCACCTCTCTGGGCAGTCTGTTCCAATGCCTCACTACTCTTTCCGTGAAGAAGTTTTTCCTAATATCCAACCTAAACCTCCTCTGACGCAACTTGAGGCCATTCCCTCTTGTCCTGTCGCTTGCTACTTGGGAGAAGAGACTGACACCCTCCTCACTACAACCTCCTTTCAGGTAGTTGTAGAGAGCGATCAGGTCTCCCCTCAGCCTCCTCTTCTTCAGACTAAACAAGCCTAGTGCCCTCAGCTGCTCCTCATGACACTTGTTTTCCAGTCCCTTCACCAGTTTTGTTGCCCTTCTCTGGACATGCTCCAGCAGCTCAATGTCCTTCTTGTATTGAGGGGCCCAAAACTGGGGACAGTAGTCAAGGTGTGGCTTCACCAGAGCCGAGTACAAGGGGACTATCACTTCCCTACTCCTGCTGGCCACGCCATTCCTGATGCAGGCCAGGATGCCATTGGCTTTCTTGGCCACCTGGGCACACGGCTGGGGCATGTTCAGCCGGCTGTCAACCAGTACCCCCAGGCCCTTCTCTGCCAGGCATCTCCCCAGCCACTCTGGCCCCAGCCTGTAGCGCTGCCTGGGGTTGTCACGACCAAAGTGCAGGACCTGGCACTTGGCCTTGTTAAACCTCATACAGTTGGCCTCGGCCAACTTATTTCATGTTCCATTGCACTCTCTATGTCCTGGCAAGTTTGCCCTACACTAGATTTCCACCATCAGCAGGTTTTTTTGAGTAACTTTCATTCTAACCTCACAGCATAGAAGTTTCAAAAGCATGAATTGTAACTATTCAGGTGCACTTGGGAGTATGTTTTTGTAGTAAGTTTCTAATCAATCATAGAATCATAGAAATGTTTAGGTTGGAAAAAACCTTTACAATCAAGTCCAACCGTTAACCTAGCACTGCCAAGTACATCACTAAACTATGTGTCCAAGTGCCATATCTACACATCTTTTAAATACCTCCAGGGATGGTGACTCAACCACTTCCCTGGGCAGCCTGTTCCAATGCTTCACAATCACTTCAGTGAAGAAATTTTTCCTAATATCCAATCTAAACCTCCTCTGGCACAAACCTGAGGCCATTTTCTCTTGTCCTATCACTTGTTACTTGGGATGAGACTCTTAGAAAAGACTCTAACGTGAATAATACAGTTATTCCAAATGCATTTTCTAAGCATAACAGTTATCTACTAGCAACAGGTTTGGCCTGCTAGTTTTAGATGAGTATTTTTCATAATTTGCTGTTGAAAATTGCACTTTCACTCTAATTGCTCTGCAGAATAGTAGCATCTTAAGGTTGTAGTCAAGATAATGATTTTTTTTTTCTTTAAAATAGCTGGGTTTTGAGCGCTTGACAATTTAATGGAAGGATTTCTCACCAGTTCTAGACTGTTGAGCTGAAAATGTCAAGGATTTAAATTACACCTTTTTTGTAGGCAGCAGCATCCATCTTTCTTAGTTACAACAGCATTAAAGACCTGTGTGCTTGTAGTTTTACAGACCATGTGAGGAACTATTTCTAACTTCATCTTGCCTCTAGGTGTACCATTTCCTTGGTTTCCTTGTCCGCTGGTTCATGGGCTTCTTACCAAGAGTCTGTATTTGTCCACTGGCTCCTGAATGAGTTTACTGTAGATGAACAACACTTGGTCTCACTTCTTCAGTCTAATGTTGCTGTTTACTGGTGTTCTTGGCATTAAATTGCACCTGGCTCCATAAACCAGTGGTAATTGAATTTAGTTCTTGGTCTAGCAGCATACTTACAAACATAAAAACAGAATCGTTGGCATTCTTCTGGAAAACTTCATCCTCAGCATCGCTTAAAGTTATCCTTCCCTTTACCAGAAATCTTTATAGCCTTGGTATTTTTTCCTTTTTGAGACAGCATGACTTTGGAAGCTAATAGTGATTCTTTTTCCCATACATTGTGCTTTATTGCCTAAATATAGGGCATTTTTCTTTCTGCATTTCTGCACATTGTTTTCCACATAATGTGCACTATGACAAATATGCCTATATTTCAGGTCACCTGTTTCTCTTCTTGATTCTCATGGTTTGAACCCTTGTGATTTGAATTTATTATCCATGTAATTATGTTGGTATTAATATTATTCTATATTAATTTATTGTCTTGACCTTTTTACTGGGGCTTACATTTAATGTCATGTAGTCTTGAATGACATCTCTTGTGTACAGTCCTATCCCTAGTCAAGTATTTTCAGTATATTCAAATTTACATGTGAATATTGGATTTTTTAGCGAGGATAAATACTTTTTTTACATTCTTGGTTATGGGTGTGTAGCCAATGTTTCTCTATACTCTTGTTAGGTGCACGTTGTTAAAACTGTACGATCTTAGACCCACTCCCAATAAAGATGAGGGACTTCTACCGCCGTACCTCCTTGCAGAGATACTAATTACCTGATACCATACCAATAGGGTATTAGATGACTGTGCCTGCAGGCTCCCCTGTGCTGCATCCACACTGGGGGTCACGTTTGAAAATTCACCCATTTGGACATGGAGCCTAGACTTGAGAGTATCTTTAGAGAATCCCTTTACCCGCAGTATAGATGTCAATAGATATATGTGTCTCTGTAGGTGTATAGATGACTGAAATTAAAATCCAATTTCAAAATCTTTCCCAGCATTTTCGTATTTTTCCAGATGATGGCACGTTGCTGACTTATCCTTTTCATATTTTCCTTTGTTTCTCTGTCTTTATCCCTCATTGTCTTTGTACAGACACCAGTCCTACTTCCCCATTCCTTTCATTCTCGTGGAAGTAGGTTTTTATATAGAACGTCATCATTCCCTGAGACCTGAGGCTTTTCACAATACCTCTTAACTTTGTTTCCAGTGCTGATTTGTTTCCATTTGCTATGTTTTCCTGTTTGCTGATGCTTTTGCTAGGTTGAGCACTGTCACAGGGCTTCACTTGTTGTTTGTTTGCTAATAACATGAATGTACTTAAATCCTTGTAAAATTAAATATAAGCCTGACATATGTAGGTAGCTAAAGATGAGTGAGATTAATTGCATCTACCCCATCAGCTCAACTGTAAGCTACAACAAATGTTATCAGGACCAATTTTGCAGTTTTTGTACTTGTGGTACACCCAATTAACACTTACGTGATTTCTGTTAGGGACTTGAATCAGGAGCTATTTGAAGTAGACATTCTACCACCAGGACTGTGGTTATCATAAAGTGGGATTCTCTTTTCCCCTGACTGCAGCTCTTCCACATTACATAAATAAGTGCTAATCAGAACAGAAAATTGCACAAGTGCTTGACATACTCAATGCAAGTTTCTTAACCATATCTCTTTAAATAAAGTGAGGGAAACTTCTTTCTTGGACTTAGAACTTTCTAAATTACATTTCTGTATTTCCAAAACAATTTCAGTAAGTTGTTTCCAATTTACCACCACCTCTTTTTCAGGGTATTACACTGTCATTTGAAATTCAAAATAGAAAAAAAGTTGGAGAGTGTAAAAATTCAGGAGCAGTTGAAGCAACTGTAGAGGAAACAAGCATTATGCCCAGTAGAAGAACACTAAATCCCACTGATTTCTGCATCAAAGTTGCATAAATGATAAATGTTTCATACAACATTGGTTCTTTATGGATATATCAGTATTTTATTCCTCTGTACCCTAGTCTTAAGAAAATAGAATAACACTTCACTATTTTTGGTTTTGGCTGCCACAGATCAAAAAGGCTGAAGCTGAACTAGAGATTATCCAGAGTCTGGTAACAATAATAATCAGAAATCTGATGTAGTTATTAGTCTTGTTCTTGTTCTGTTCTACATTTAACCACTCAAAAAGTAGAAGCAATAATTAGAAGATTTCTAAGCATCTAAATATAAATTGTAGACATTACTAAAATTCGTAGGCAAATCTTGCACAGTATTTGTGAGAGGGCTACAAAACACACTGTCTTACAGTCTTTCTGCTTTCTCACCGTCCCAACCAAAATAAAAATACAAATCCTTTTCATCTTTTTATATACCAAAGAGGCAACATCTCGCATTACTTAAGCTTGATGTCTCTTTTTATAGAATAGTAGCATTAGTGGGCATAAGAAAAAGTTCTTGCCAGAATTATCTTGAATACAATTTTTTATCTAAAATATTGGGCTATTAAAAGTAGGAAATACAGAAGCCTTGAGGGTCCATATAATACCACATTGGGAGGAAACAAAGGAAAAGGATGTACAGCACTATTAAGAAATGCATTAAAATGGCATTCTTTATACATACTTAAAATTAATGCTTAATACTAAATATCAAAAAAACCCCTCTTATTAATATGTTTGGTAAGAGCCTACAAGTTCAGATGGGATGTAGAAGATAATAGGGATTTAACAGTGCGACAGGATTCCTTAAATCAAACATAATCTAAGAAAGGGGTACCTTATGTAGTCTTGACAACTTCATATTTAGGTGAACTTTATTTAAACATACGTACTCAAAAATGCATATTACAAATCTTCAAAAATCTGTATCTTTCATATTTTTTCATTACACATATTTTGTAGCTTTATACCACAGTGTTTTAAAGAGGCTGTAATCATAACAAAGGCAATTTAAAGCTAAATATATAATCTAATCAGGATGTATAATAGAAATATTTCCTGTGAAAGTCTTAAGGAAGAGTAGGAAAAAACAAGGACATAAAATCCTACGTGATGTCCAACACCCAACCGCAAGAATTGAAAAAAGAGCAATTGCTTGAATTATTCCGTGTTGCAGTCATTCCGTTTTGGACTTCAGAAGTGCCTAGAGCAGTTACCATCAGTGATTCTGGTAAGGAAAATGTAGCACCAGCAGTCTCCAACACGTCACATTTAACATCAGTTGCAAAAGGCAGCCAATTTCACCAACTAGCTGAGATGCTGGAATATCTAAGTCATGCCATTATCATTAGTAGGTTGAGATTACTTAAAATCTGTTTGCAGTTTCATTTTTAACTGTTCCATTTTTTATATAAGCAATTTTTAAATGTTTAGAAATTTGGTCTTTTGGTAAAGTGAGCTCTTACTGACTTTTCATTTCTTTAAGTGTGGCACTCCCTAAAACTAAGCTACCACAGCCCTCTTGTACAATTCTGTATTTGATCCATTCTTGAGGACATAAAGAAGTTCACTCACTTCCCTGCACAGAAACTTCTGGGTTTGGTCATGGTCATTACCAGTTTGGAAGAGACACCTTCCTGTGAGCAACACTAGTCACAGGCCCCTTAGCTGACAGGAGCATCTGAGACCTTATCGCAATCTAGCATCTATATGTTGTCCGAAGAAAAGACACATTTGTATGGAAAAGGAGGAAAAGTTATTATAAAATAGTTATTTCATTTCCCCTACGGGAAAAATCTTTACTGAGGTCTGAGTTTTCTTTGATTTTGTCTATTTCATCCCTTCCTCCACTCAAAAAATATTTGAACAAGACCATTAGGCTTAAGGATGTTTTTTTCAGCATTACTGACTGGATAATAATGGAAAAAGGTTTCAGGCTGTACTATGAATAGAATGAATCACAGGATCCTAGTATTTGAAGATGGAAAAGACTTCTTAATTCATGTGCTCCATCCTTTTGATCAAGAAACGACTCTTTGTAAAGCAATGTCAGATTCTTGGATATTATGTTGAACTATTTAAACTGTAGTACCTTCAAAAATTGTTCTCATCACTGAAATTAAAGTACCAAAGACTTTCTTTTTTCTTTTTTTTAAATTATCTCCTAAAGGCTTTATTTAATCGAGTAAATGGGAGTCTTATTATCAAAGATGGCAGTCGTGCTATGTCAACAAATAAGAACCAGACTATTTTTGCTACTAAGAGAAATGAAACATTTGTTTATCTACATGCTCCTTTTGCTATGTAAGTGTTAAAATACAAAACAATGCAAAAAGTTTATAAGTAAGACATTAAAACAAAGCACATCATTCTTTTTAATTTTGTTTGGTAGAACAGAAGGGAAAGGTCTCAAACCCTTGTGCTTTCAGTTCTGTTAAGCAGATGTGTTCACTCATAATCTCCCACTTCAAAGATTTTTTCCTACGATATTTATTTATATAAATAGCTGAAAGTTTTCTAGCTCCCTTGTACTTAGAGCTACTGCAAAAAATACATTTTTAAACATCATAGGAAAGATGAGATGAATCGTTTTCATTTTTGCTAGTTCCAAAATATGTCATAATGACTTTAACAGTGCAAGAATCTCTGGATTACCGCTGGCAGGGAAGCGGGATGGAGGAGGGAAGATGCTGAGGTTTTTTCTCTGTATTAACATCAGTGGAATCATCTGGAGTTCATCAAGCATAGGTCTGTTTCTAGTATCAGTATTTTGAAACATGCTTTATATACGGTATGAAGCTACTCAGTTGGAGCAATTTTTTTCTCAGCTCGACCTCATTAACGATAAAATAGACTGCTAAGACCGCCACAGTTTTTTCCCTATAGCTGCTGTGTGCATATGGCTTGTCCATCCACAGATTCTTTCTTATGGCATCTTTCAGTAACAGTAAGCAGCAGCATTTCAGATTTCATTGCTACTTGGAACAGTGGAGGAATGGAACAATATTGTCCATGCAAAAATGACAAAATATGCCACCCTGTTGTTCATATACATCAGCTCATCCAAGAGAAATGTGGGTATAAAGTATTTTCAGCCAAACTGTATCCTATTGTGTACAAAATAAAAATAAACTTGTGGTGGGACATAGCTAGTACCATAGTACTGGGAATCAGGATTATTACATATTCCTCTAATCAGTTTCTTCTGTTTAAAGGGTTGTGTTGGAAAAATATCGCAACTAAATGGAGGATTTTGAAGGCTTTCTTGAAATCCTGCAGATTTCACAGTACTGGAAGAAAGCAGATACTTTGCGGTGGTAGCCAGGGCCTCTCCACACTACTGACACAGAAACATGGATCATCCTGAAGCTATGCTGCTGTCCACATTGCACACAGCTGGCCTGAACTCTGATTTAGAGAAAACATTAAAATCAAAACAGAATCCTTACTCTCCACTACCCCATGAGGCTCAGGAGCCTTTTCCATCCATCAATATCCAATTTTCCCATCAGTCTCTTTCAACACAACGACCAGGTGAAGTATTGTGGAAGCGTTTTATCACTTTCTCCAACTAAAAACATGAAGAATCTGCCCACAGCTCCTCTACCAGTGCAGACCATCTCCCCCTGTCCCAGAAAGACTGGAGCCTGTGACTTCTGCCTTTTACATCTTGTTTGAGGTAAAGAGGGTGTATAACATGTCAACTGAAGACAGATATGTTCCGCAGACTACAAATTTACTGACGGTGCTGCACAACAGGCAATGGTAACAGGATCTTCATGGTGTAGCAATTTCGATTCATGTGTTCACTCACAAGAGCAAAATGCTTATTAAACTCAGCTTACCTCACAAGCAACACTGTCTGAACGCATCTCCCCCAGTCACAAGCAGGCATCCCATGATCTAGTAAAAATTGCCAATCACATTTTTTATTTTCCTTTTTTTTTTTAAACCAGCTGCCTTGATTGCCTGCAGCCTTCCTCACAGATGTAGCTGTCACCTTCTCTGACCTCTGCTCTATGGTTTTTCTGTGTTTATAGAGTCCAGGCACTGTGAACGTGAGCATCTTCTTAGATGTTGTTTCATATAACTTTACTGCATCCATTTCTCTTTATTTTTATGTCTCATTGATCCCCAATCACATTTCTAACCTTAGATGAAATCACGTCTTGTCTTCTCAATTCGTATTTCCCCAGGATATCAGTTAAATAGAGTTGGGATGAGACTTTCTTCTGGTTTTGTTTTGTTTTGTTTTGTTTTTAATTCTGTGAAGTATTTTGAGATATGGTTTGTGAGAAGGAAAACACAGTATGTGAAATACATCTGTTCTCTATCCTTTGCACACAGACTTGTAGTTTGAATGTAATCTTATATTTTGCTGATTACAAAACCCCATGATTTTATTAGTCATTGCAGTGCTGCTAACCTCAAGCACTCAGACACTCGGAGTAAAACCCCAGAAGTCCTACGGTGAGGATTAAAACCATGAAATCTAAAAATACATACATGAGGACATTTCATTTCCTGGGTTAAAGCCTTTAGGGCATATTCAGGTCAAATTTTCAAACTTTTTGTGCAAACAGGAAGACTATAAATAAATCTCTTTTAGGAAAAGTTTATCTATCTCCTTCCTTTCAGGAGCATGAACAATGAGAATCATACTGGTCACGGTATCATAATAAAAGCTGGAAATATTGCCACTTTCTTGCCAGCAGGGTGAACAGTTTGCTAGTTTTGCTGTGTGCAGGGTTTTTTTTTTGCCAAGTCAGGATTTGAAGATAATTTTGAACCAGGCTTGGTTGATGGACATTATGCCATGTTCCAAAGGTGGGGAACAAACCCACAGACAAAAATTGCTTCAGACAGAGGAGAAATTAAAAGAAATACCCTCTGTGGTGGTAGGGGTTTTTATCTAAGGAGATGAGGCTCAACAGTAGTCATTCAATGATGCAAAAGCTGAGGCTGATAAGGTTTCTGGAGAAGTAAGAAGAGGGAAAGAGGGACAGGGAGGGGAAAAACTAACATGAAGTAGTGGAGTGTCATTTTAGAAAGTATTACTAGCAGAAAATTGGGTCCACATGTCATTTTCCACCATCTCAAGCTTTAGCCATCATCATTTGTTAATATAATTGGATAGTCAAGTTACGTACTTGGATGATTTTGGCAGTTTTGCTGTCTCAAACGCAGCTTTCATAAGCTACATGGTCTCCCTGCACTTGAATGACGACTAACCAAATGGCTGCCATCCCTTCAGGGAATGGAAATGATTATGAATCGTTTTGGGACGTATATACACACACAATGACAGCCATGTTACTCCCGTAAGGCCAGTCTCTTGAGTTACAGCAAGATCATTATTTTTATAAAGGGGGAATAGAGTTATAGGTATACTTCAGCTATTGTTATTCTGAACATGCAGTGATTGTTATACGCCACTGATACCTAAGCAGAGAAAGTGGGTAACAAAAAATGTAGAGTCTTCAACACAAAGGCTCAAATATTTGATGAAGATTCAGATCTGCAGAAAGCAGCTGGAGTTATGGCATCCTTTTGGAGACCTTGGGTCTAATCTGAGCAAACACGTATCTTAATTACAAGATATAAAATACTCTTGGACATAATTTCTTTCAAATGTTACATTTATTGAATCTGCTAGGGGGTATCCTGCCCATGCTGCTTCTTTTAAATAACATCCAGCTCAGAGAATCACCAGGTATAAAGGAAAAAAATAGTCTATTGAACTAGAGCCACAATATGATTTATGAGCTGCAATAACGAAGCATCATAAATCTAATTTTTTTGGCCAAGCCACATTCACAACCCTGTATTAGGTGACCAGACTCTCAAAGTGATGCCAGGGAAGTATTAGACATCTTAAAATGAGATTCAAAATAGTGAAGTCTCTGGGGATGGAACCATAGAGAACTGAGCAGAAAGGAGTGCCTAAGAACACGTTCTAACTCTTGCTTCTTTTAAACCTGCAGCAAAGTACCTCCTGAGTTAGGGGTCATTTCCTGAACTTCAATAGCTACCACCTCTCTTTCCAGAAGATGAGCAGAATCATTACTTACTTTTAATGTTCAACAGGAGCAAATTACCCCACCATTACTCCTCCCTCCACCTCACACTGTAACCCCAACTACAAATCTGATTAGTCTCCCCAAGCAGGATATGGAAGAGACAGGCTCAAATTCTCTCTTCCATCTGAGGAAATTTCAAACCACATCCTCCAACTTTTCTGGAAGGCATCTTCAGCACAAGGCAGTGTGAACCAGTTACAGTCTCCATTCCTCTGGTTGCAAATGCTTTATTGCACAAGAGTAAACAAGAAAATCAAGATGCATTGGAACAACAAAAGCAAAAAGAAAAGAATGATTCTTCACCCTGGTGTTCAGGACCATCACAGGAAGGGAACAGTGCCAGGTTCCAGTTTTAGCTGCAGTGTCAAAGCCTGCTTCCACATTTTTCCCAGTGCCTGTTTCAGGTAGAATGTCTTTACCATTATGAATTCACATTACATTTGCCATATAAACAAAGGATCTATTCAGTTTTCATTCTTCACTCACTTTCCGTGGAAGGAAATAGGCAGAAGTATAGCAACATGTCACCTCCTCACAGAAACTGCATGGAGAATAACATAGAATTCATCTACATCTAACTCGCTCCTGCTATCAGTGAGCCAGTATTTGAAAACAGGCAGTAAAAATATCCCTTAACAAGTGGCAGAATATGGCTCAGTTCCTACAACAAAGAGCCCACCCTGGCCACACATAGTTTTAAGAGATTGTTCCCTTCTTGTTTAACCATCTCTTTGTAATACAAACCAAGTTTCCATGCAACATAAAATTAGACTTAAATACAGTGGTTAAGAATAAGGAATTTGCAAAACCCTAAAAGTCAAGCACACATTTTACCAAAGTAAATAGTTTTATCTTTTTTCTTTTAATGTACTCAAGGATATTTTCATAAATGTAACGTAGCATCTTAAAAATCTAGGGATATATTGTGCTTTATTTCTACTTCATATTTGGAATATAAAAAAATAAATCGAACAACAAAAAACTTATTAAATTTTTTTCAGACTAAATTAAATCTTGAATTAGCTGATTAAAACTGGAAACGGACATTCTGACCTCAGCACAATTAAAATACCCTGCAAGTTATATAGTGAAAGACTGCTGGCTCTAGGTAGCGCTTGTTAAACATGTTCTGTTCTTTCCATAAAAACATAATTCAATTTTCTGTATATGGTTTCAATTTGTTCAACTGTCTGTATAAATTACCAATATTACATTTCGTTTTTACTGGGGAAAATATAGTTGAATTTCACATCAAGAAAAGTTGATTATTTTTTTTCTTTTCAATTCTTTACCCCACCCTGCTCAGTGAAGCTGCAGTTTTTCCTTTTGTATTTCCAAGGCAATGCCATCCAAGTACAGGCTTCTCTTTGTTGCCTTTTTTATGTGTAGCAGAGTCTCCCAGGAGCACTTATAATACTCGTTAGCCCTTGCACAACCCCTAATCAAAAGGAGCAAATTATTTAGGCTTATACTTCTTGGCTCTCACTCTCTTCCTCATAAAATATCAGAATATCTCAAAGATCAGGAGATGAGCAGGTCTTTACTCATTAGTCTGCCCTGTGAGTAGTTCCTCACATCCAAATCTCCATCTTCAGCAAGGTGCTGAGAATTCTGGCCCTAAACCCCCAAAATTCTCTAGTAAACCCATTGATATGAATGAGATTCTTGAGGTGCTGAAAGTCAAATACGTGCTTAAGTGCTTTGCTGGATAAAGGCTGGAATATTCAGCACTATATGGGACTAAGATCTGGGTACTTTTCTATACCTTTTATTCTTAGAGAAAATGGCCTCGTTCCATCATGTACGCAAGGATCAGCAGAAGAGTCTTCCTGTCTGAACCAGGAAGTTTAGAAGAACATGCAGGAAGAAGGAAATATGATCAGCATTTTTCAAAAGTTAATAACTTAGAAGTTAAAAAAAAAAAAAGGTATGTTGCTATATTATATCTAGTTAGTCCAAATCAGAACCTTCTCATAATTTTACGTAATGTTGGTTTAAACTGTATAAGAAAATTAATGCTAACTCAGTCTGGAGAAGAGAAGGCTGAGGGGTGACCTCATCACGGCCTACCGTGTCCTCACATGGTCAGGCGCTGATCTCCTCCCTCTGGTGACCAACGACAGAACCCCAGGGAACGGCATGAAGCTGTGTCAGGGGAGGTTTAGGTTAGATACCAGGAAAAGGTTCTTCACCCAGAGGGTGGTGGGGCACTGGAACAGGCTCCCCGGCGCAGTGGTCACCACACTGAGCTTGGCTGAGTTCAAGCAGCATCTGGACGACGCTCTCAGTCATCTGCTCTGATTGGGCTGGTCCCGTGTGGAGCCAGGAGTTGGACTCAATGATCCTTATGGGTCTCTTCCAACTCGGGATATTCTATTATTCTATGATTCTAACTCCAAAGGTTTGGATAGAAATACTCATGAAGTGAGAGGTTTAGTTTGGAAATATTCCTATGTTACACTCTTTCATTAAATAAATAAACACCTTTGATATAAAAATTTTGCCTTAGTCAGACCTCCAGCTGTTCATTTTCACAGAATTGGATGTGATGTGTCAGCCTGTGGTCACAGGGTACATTAAAGAAAAGGTGTTGACGATACAAATGCAACGGCCTTAGACCACTAGCCACCAGTTAGAAAAATTATCCTCTATTGTTGATCTATGTTCAAGGATTGTCACTAGCATGAAACCAGAAGCTCTTAATTCAATTCACACTGATATTGTATCTTTGACTCAGTCCACTGCCTAGTGGGAGAGGTGCATCAGTCCTGATACCTATCTCTATTCAGCAGGGGATTTCAGGGCAAAATGGCTATAAAAAGGGGACAGGCGGGAAAAGGAACAAGGTTTCCTATAAACAAACTTAATTATCTGAGAAATATGGCAAGAAAAACTTGGCACATGAGGGAGCAGCATCTAGACACCTGATCCTGCCAACACAGGGACCTGCTTTTCCACTTCCTTATGCTTTATAATGTCATGCTTATGTGAAGAAATTAGAAATTGCTTTACCCATGCTGGTAGCATTTTGCACTCACTTTTCACAGAGGTAAATGATGGCTCATGAATGGAGAATGAGGTGTGCATTATTGGGCTTGTGCTTCTGCCTGAAAGCTGGAGAGGGACAGTTTACAAGGGCATGGAGTGATAGGAAAAGGGGGAATGGCCTTAAGCTGAAGGATGGGAGATTTAGATGAGATATTAGGAAGAAATTCTTTACTGTGAGGGTGGTGGGGCACTGGAACAGGGTGCCAAGAGAAGCTGTGGCTGCAGCTGGATCTCTTGCAGTGTTCAAGGCCGGGTTGGATGGGGCTTTCAGTAACCTGGTCTAGCGAAGCGTGTTCCTGCCCATGGGTTGGAACTAGATGGTCTTGAAGGTCCCTTCCAACCCAAACTGTTCTATGATTCTGCTTTGGAAAATAAAAAGTGTTCCAAAATTTCCCCATGTCACCAAGAGGTCAGGGCAATGACTCACTATCTGTATTCTTAATCCCTTTCGCATGGATAGATACATGTATGAATATGTGTGTATGTATATTTACAGAGAGAGAGAGAAAAGACAGGTTACTTCTGACCGAGGGCTTCATCATCTGTGAAACAGAGAAATACTCACTGACCTCAGAATCAAACTTTCTGGCAATCACATTTAGAATATGTATTTTTTTTTAATAAACGGGAAATAATTTTACACACAGATCTCTGTTTTTCTAATATTGTAGGTTTTGCTGGATTTTTTTGTTTTGTTTTACTCATGTTCACCAACTTCTTTTGATCCTGTAGGTACTCAAAAAGAATGTAAAGCTCAGTGACATTTTCCAAGATGTTTCAGGGTCCTGCTCCTAAAAAAATATTAACATATCAGGGGAAAATGAAAAAGTTTTTTATGTGACTGACTTTCCCTTTAATAAATATGTAACACCCACAACAAGAAGTTAAATCCATGTTTACAGCAATACATTTGTAGTACGTTTTGCTAGGAAGGTACAGAAATATCTTCAGAAGTTTTCTGAAACAGCTGAGAAAGTCCAGGCTGTTTTGTGCCTTTTACTTTGTGTAGTCACTGTGCTGGTCAGCCTGAAATGCTGCTTCTTTCATTATTTTTCTGGTAGTGATTCAAAGCCAGGTTGCACCATGTGAGACCTGTTAAGTTTTGAAATGCCCATTCATAAGGTCTCTACAACTTGATTCTCCAACCTGTACCTCTCTCAGCTAACGTTTCTTCCAGATATTTTGCAGGTAATCACCTGATCTGCAGATCCTTGCAGAGGAAAGGACTGAGAGAGTCCCATCTGTGGGTTTTACAAAGTGAATTATAGAGGAACATAGAGATGTTTGAGTCATGTTGAAAATCGTGATTACCTGACCTATTAAAATATTTGAAAATTCTCCCCTCTCATGGATTTTTTTCAGTACAAAAGTAATTCAACATATATTTCCAATAAAAGCAAATAAATAACTAATATCTCATGGCCACTGATTAATTAATTCTTATCTGAACTGATTTACTTCTACCAAGTCAGCCCCCCAGGTACCTTGACAAAAATATTGGTTCTGCATTAACCAGCTTCTGCCTCTGGACAGTAGTTCAGAAAGCAGAGTGAATTATTACAGCACAGGGAAACATTACAAACTAATGGAGACTCTTTACCCATAAATTAAATACAATGAGCCAATTCCATTCCTAACATAAACCCCTGAATGCTAGATTAATTCGATCATGTGTTTATTTTGTTGAGGAATCTAGGCAATTGGAAAAAAAAAAGGGTAATGCCAAACTTGGTGTCAATAACATATCAGTTCTGCAGAATACTTTCTAGAGATTGTCCACGACAGTTTTCTTTTGAGAAATTATTACTCCAGCAACTCTGCCAAGACAGAGCAGAGCACAGATTATGTGTTTCAGATGCATAAATTAAAGACTGGTAAAATTTATGTACCTGGCTTGCTGCTCTTACACCTAAGATTATTACTCCGGTGGCAGCACAGGAAATGCTCATGGCTTTGTGAGGATGTACTTTGCGTCATAGTCACAAACTGGCCTTGTGCTTTTGTTCCAGGCAGCTCCTGTCCTCCCACCACGTAACTGTACCCCTTTCAGGTAGCTGCTGCAGCCCTCAGCCCTGTGCTGGGCAAGAGACCCGCAGCACGCTGAATCGCCCCTGTGCTGGTTACTGCCATGCTTTACACAAGCTGTATTGAGAAGGCATCAGACTTTTCCTGTTCAGTTTGTGACTTCTGAACATACAGACCATGTACAGGACTTTGTAAACACAGAGAGCAACTGTTGTTCGCATCTCACGGCTGATGGCTTTCCCATCTGTTGGCTGGGAGTCAAGGGCAGTTTGAGCAGCACTTAGCGCAACGTGAAGAGAGCACAAACACCACCCATAAACTGTCCCTGGTAACTTATCAAACACTTTATCCACATACACAGCGGTTTTGGAAACCCGCATTCGCAGAACGTTTGATTATATCGCTTGTGGCTTTCTCTGTACACAAAAGCCTACCAGCCTAAGCCTTAAGGAAATCTAAAGGAATGAGCACTGAAGGACATAATTCTCACGTCTCCCAGTCACCACTGAGCTGTGGTTTATTTGTGAAACTCCCACAGCAAGCTCTTGTAACTGACAGCTGATAAAAACTCTGGATTATCAAATATTGAGCAAAAGGTTACATAAGCTGAGGAAAATGTCACAGAGTTCAAGCCTGCAAAACACACCCCACTCTTGCATCCATGTAGAAAAATGTGTACTTAATGATAAAAAAGCTCGAGAAATACCACTGATGACTTCCTGAGCTCATAAAATCTGTTGCAAAATGGAGTGAACCGAGAAGAGTTCAATGTCATTGCAGGAAGCCAGAATCATTCACTGTAAATCCGTAACCAGGACCTGTTGGTGAAGTTTTCTTTGCCTCCCTAGCTATAAATACCATGTTTTGTGACCTGTCTGCTATGCAAAGCAGATACACATTTTCTCCTCAAATTTTTCATCCAAAAGCATCAGACATCCTGCAAGACATTTCAATTCTGTAACCCTGTGTCAAACACCCATCTTCCAAAAAAACAAACAACATGCCTGGAAACATTTGTTTTATTTTGAAAAGAAAGCGTGCTAGCTTTTCTAATGCGATGAACTTTTGCAATGAAGGAAACAGGAAGCGGGTGAGCAAAGAGGTCAGAAAGGTAAAAGTCATACACGTATTTTTCTAGTCAATGTTGTGAAACCATTTCCCATCCCCTCCAAACTACCAGAAATTAACTTTCAAAAAAATTGCACAACCGTGCTTGTTTTGAACTGGAAAGATCTCTTTCAGATGAGCAGAGAAAGATACCAGAAGATGTCAAATTGACCAAGACAAACAGAAACAGAGTGATATATGTCTGAGCAACCACAACCAAAGCTTTCACCCCATGTGCACGAAGTTAGTGCTCAAGCGACAGAGGCAAAGGAATGCAAAGACAGTTTCCATTTCACACAGGGATTTTGAATGTACACTAAGAAATTAGGGAATAATTAGGGAATTGTCTTATAAAACACAAATTATATTCTGTGAAAGTAGATATGCAAATCTTAAGTCCAGAACAATGAGTTGTGGCTGAAAAAAAAATAAGAACAAAAAAAGCAAATAAAAATACAAAATTCCAAGGAATCACTTTATAAGAAAAAAACAGAAGCAAAATAAAAATATTCCAATGTGCAACAGAAAAGTGAGTTCAGAATAAAACTCCGTTGTTTGCATATTTTATTCCAAAAGTTCTATCTCCACCCATGTACTAATGTGCTTTCCAGGTAAAATATATCTGCACAACAATGCCTCTAATAGAATTCACGGAGCCAGCTGAACTCTCTTCCCTGTCATAGGCACCACTAAAATTAGAAATCTAGGTGTGTAATGTACGGGCCAGAAAATGGATTTTTCTGCTTTTTGGTGCCCAGGCAGATTAAGACAAATAAAACGGGATATTAGATATTTTGACTTTCCATTTAAGCAAAATTATATTTATTTTTAAATAAGCTCTTTGGACTCTTTCAGGGGCTAGCATTGTCAAATAGGGTAAGACAATGTTAGGAGACCATTAAACACAACATGATCTCCCAGGAAGACACTGCAGAAGTGATCATTTGATGGTCCAGCCACAGTGATTAGACTCGTTGCCAGAACAAGCCACAGCAGCCTGACAACTCATCTCGCACAGTAAAAGCCCTCCACAATTCTCCCTCACAGTACAACTTTCATTCAAAGTGAACTATTTTTCACCATCAGTTATAAAAGGTGAAATATTCCTTTGCTCTTCCAATCTTTCAGATGTGGGTTGGAAAGAAAATGTCAAAAGAAAATTACCAAAATCAGAGAAGACCAATAAACTCGTTGGGTCGTTTCCTTCCCGTTTTATTTTGAAGCAGGTAAAGGTATGTGGTTACACCCATCCTTTTAGCTGTAGGTGTAAGGGTGGCCTCAAACCAAGGATCAAGACCAGCTTCCTCCAACATCTTTATTATTTACGTATTTACATGTGCATTCATACATTTTTATGCATGCTTATATATTGCTAAAGTGTCCTCAGAGCCTACTGTGAACAAGCCCATCTAGTGCGTCCAGGAAATTAAATTCAGGTACCCTGTATTTTAAGATGCTCTCACTCTTACCTGCTCTGTCCTTTCTGGGTTTACATCCACAACTTCTGCTTACCTTTGCAGGAATGCTGCTGGGAAGATCAGGGAGCCCACCTTTAATCCAGGCAGCCTACAAGGACAATGGCTATGTCTGCACCAGCGTCCTACACCCGTATAAGCACAATTACACCAGGTGTCAGCCCCTCCACCCAACCCTGTCCTCCAACACTATCCTGCACACTCCTCCGACCACCCTCTGCACCCCTCTGAACCTCAGCTGTGGTGTCCAAACACAGCTCTAAGCTCATAGATTTTAAATTATTCCCAGGACAAATAAACTAAGATACAGTGTAGACATTCTTCCTATATTTACTGCCACTTTGGAAATTTCCAGTTGAATAAAATTTTCAGCAAAGAAAACTCCAAAAGGCCTGATAAATTTTACTGATAAAATCTGGCACGTTAAACATCTTTGTATGTCAGATTTTGTTAGGTTATACTTTGTTCCTTCTCCATTTCTGATATCCTGTAAGAAAGCAGCCAAGTCCTTTTGTAACTCTTTTGCTCCAAAAACCGTGACTACAAGTGAGGAAAAATTATAAAATTTAGAACTTTTCTTACTTGAAGTAAGTGTGACAATGGCAATGGATGGATCAGATAGATACAAATCTAACTTCTGCAGAGCATAGCTGGAGGAGTAAAGACCTAAAACCATAGAATCAGTGCAACAACAGCAGCAGCCTTTTAAAACCTCAGACATGTAATACGAGTTCATGGCAAGCAGCTAAGGTTCGTATGACCCATTAGTCTTTGAGTGGTTTTATTTTTCTAGGCTTTTAAAGAGCTTCAATTCATCGCTGCCTCCACAGACAGTTTTTGTTGTTGTTGCTGGGGGCTTTTTTTTTTTTTAGTAAGAGCATCCCATCATGAGCTCTTCTCATTTTATTGAAGGGTATTTTTGTAGATCACCTCATGGAAAAATTCCATTTCATATTTTTAAACCATCCTTGGGAAGAATCACTTTTGCCCTGAGGACACATCTCTGGAGTCAGGAAAAAGAGCTCCAGAGTTAGAGCTACATCCAGAGACCCACACAGCGCATTCTCCTATAGGGTCCGCATTACCGAAGCCACAGAACAGCCATTCACTGATATGTTTTTAATTACGTATATTTTTATACTTTACTTGTGGTTTTCTTGCAGCTTTTACTTCTGTGATATCACGTTTTCTTTTTTACATTAAAAGCCAGGGACAGAAGGGGAAGCAGAGCCAATCTGCCAGAAATGTTGGGAAGGCTTTTTCGGATTAAGACAAGAGTTTGCAACCTTTTTTCTATACAGTTCCTAATGATGCAACATATTATTCCGCCTCCCTCCCAGATTTTTGTGTTATGTCACTTTGGACTGTGCATCTGTACACCGCCCAGCACAGCCAGTTCTAATAGCATTAGACACGTTAACAAACAAATTGAATGATGTGTTTACTTTAGGAACAGACTATCTGATGCCTGAAAAAAGAAAGAGGGGTTAGGATGCTATGTTACATTTTACTTACAGAGTAAAAACAAAAATTATGCTTGTGAACTTTCTATTACTATATTTTTGCTGTGCAAAGGGAGGAGGACTCAGAATAGGTGGCATAGAAAGTACTGCCCTGGAAAGTGTCCAGAGAAGGGGCTGGAGCACAGGTCTTATGAGGAGTGGCTGAAGGAACTGGGGTTGTTTAGTCTGGAGAAGAGGAGGCTCAGGGGAGACCTCATTGCCCTCTACAACTACCTGAAAGGAAGTTGTGGTGAGCTGGGGGTCGGCCTCTTCTCACAGATAACTAGTGACAGG
>VWZZ01007013.1:1547301-1710016 GCA_013399095.1 Psophia crepitans | reverse complement strand
ATTCTATTCTATTCTATTCTATTCTATTCTATTCTATTCTATTCTATCTTTACTCAGAGAGCTGCTCTTGCACTTACTCCTCCTTTTACCTGCCTTCTTGCTGACAAAGGAGTTTGTCAGACACGTTTGATTCACATATAATAAAAGCCTGAATAGTTGTGGTTGCAAGGAAATGTTAAAAGTCTGTAAATACCAAGTGTGGTTCCCATCACACATGAAAGAAAACAGACTGAACTCTCTCTGGAAAATATCTTTCTCACTGTGCTCGAAAAAGGAACATCACGACACAATGATTCACTGTTACATGCTGATTTGAAGCGAATACACGGAGAGCGCACAGGCAAAACCCTATTATCCCCGTACCACAGCACTGAAAAGGCGAGGGGCAGGCTATGCTATTAAGGGCTGCGTACGGTGCCCCAGGACCTACAGAGGACGTTTCGGTCCACGCGCTGCTTGCGTGCCTTCCATTACGCTTAGCGTGGGGCCCAGCAGGTCCCCCAGCTATTTCATCATATCTGCCATGGCTGAGTACTCCAAGCCAACAAACGCGGGGTTTTTTCCTACTCTTTGTGATACAGCACGAACTTTCCTTGTTTGGTTTATGTTCCAAGAGACAAATGATGGGGAAAACACTTTTGAAGCTCTTTCATTTGTCAATGACAAATGCAGAGATTTATATGAAACACTTGCAAAATGGAAACACTCGCTCTGATCCTTCAGTTCAGATGAAAAGTGCTACCTAGGTGAAAACTGTCGTTATTGTTATGAATCAACTGCACACACATCACAGGCATAACAAAGTCATGTTTATTGCCAGTAACCTTTGTAATAATCATAGTTTCCAATGAGGACTCTTTAGTCTACAGATGAGATTTCAAGAATTGTCTAAGTAAATTTGGTACCAACTCAGATGGAAAATTGCTGAGAAATGGGTGCCGAACTCCCACGGGGCCTTTGAAAAAAGGCTCGACTTGCATTAATTGGAATGGGGAGGAAACAGAAATTCAATATAGTATCACAACAAGAGCATGAGAAAGAAAATGGCATATTGAGCAACTTTGAAGGAAAATTTCTGTGTCACTGAAGGACAAATTATTACAGAATCTGGTTATTTGCTGGCATTGTACTTTACTTCACCGCCAGGAGACAGCAGAAATTAAAAAAGGTGTCCTGCAATGTCTCGGATTCTTCCTTTCAGTTCTCCAGATCCCTTAGTGGCAAACTCCAACCACAATTCTATCTCCAGCACTATTTGACATCTATAGAGAGTAAAGAGGAGAGACAGACAGATGCCACAGGGATGGGACCAGAAGGACAGTGGTACATGCTCCTGCTTGAGTATCTCTCTACCTCACATCATGATAACATTGTGTGTATTTTTCATTATGTACCTGAGGGAAAAGAGCTAAAACTATTGGTTATAGAGATCAGGGTGATGCTGATGAGATATATTTTAACCAAAAAAAAATACTTTCCACAGCGTCACCTAATATTTAGGCATCCATCCTCAGTTTGTTAAGTACCTCTTCAGGCCTTTTGTGCTTCTCATGCTTCTGGAAGTTCATTTAACAACAGCTTAAAACCCACTGACAGGATTGATTATTGCACGAGGCCAGATACTGACCCGCGCTGACTGAAGAAAGATTCTTTACTTCCACATAAGCTTTCCTATCACAACTCTATTCCTGAAACCTATTTGTGGGGTTTTTTTTAAACAATTGAGACAGCAATAGAAGTCACCACAGGACCCACATGAGTTTTTCATCCTTTGCGCTTGCTCCTTGCACTGCACTGAATAGACCGAATACTGTCTTGGCACTCAAAGTCCTCCCTGAGTTTCACACTAATTAGCAGCTCCTTCTGTCCTCACTAATGGCTGTCCAAGGACATCTAATCTTCTGTGGAAACACCAGTGAATGGGGTCACCACTTCCAAGGGAGGACTGGAGATTCAGGGACTGTGTACAGCTGGGAACTTACCCAACGAGAACTCAAGCTAAAGCAACCATGTTTCCCTGAATCATAGACTCATAGAATCATTAAGGTTAGAAGAGATCTCCAGGATCATCTAGTCCAACCGTCCCCCCGCCACCTATTACCCACTACACCATGTCCCTAAGTGCCAGCGTAGATGAAGGGTTGAGCGAAGAGTGTTCTATCTAGTTTTGAATACTTAGTGGGTCAGATACCACGATGAAAGAGGATGCTCAAATAAGCAGGCACTGGGGAAGAGTCTTTCATGTGACTGATACTTCCTCAATACATGGGAATGAACAACAGCAGCTGTAAGCCCATGGATGAGGGTCTGCACTTTGTGCTTACTCTGTAGTCAAAAATTTAGCTATGACAATGAGCTACAGGCTGTTTCTTCAACTCTAAAGACTGCACTTCTGAGAAGCATAGATGGCCTGATATATAGTGAAAATATGCCCTGTAGTACCCATTCAAAGATGACTATGACATTTTAGGTAGTTTGAACTGCTTTTATTAATTGTGACAAAGTCCACAATAAAATGCATCCTGAGTTCTCGTTCTGTATCCATATGTTACAAAACCACAAATTTATCATAAAAAATCTTTTTTCATAACTTAGTTTTCTCATTTTGCTGAGTTATTTTATGAGTGTCCACTTTAAATTTGTAGTAGAGCAGTGGGCTAACAAGAATTGTGCCCAGTTTATGTCAGGAAACAGCTGGCCACAGGACAAGATATTTAATGGAAACCTTTGCAACTGTGGGTGCCAACCCTCACAATTATTCCTGACCTTTCTCCTGCACGCAGGTCCTCAGCACGCTCTAGTAAATGCTGTAGCTTGGCACAAGAAGAGCTAAAAAACCTAATGATGACCAATAGGCTTTTCTGTGTGCTTTGTTTCTTTTCTTTCCTTTTGTGATCTTTTTTTTCCTTCTAGTTTAAGTTGTTCTTGTTGAACTTCCAGATTTCCCCTTTAGCAGGAGCTTGCAGTGGTCTGGTGCCAGAGAATGGAGAGAGACGATGATGAGCAGCATCTTCCTGAGACAGACAGGCTGCAACTAAAAGGGAAAATCATTACTTCCTATAGAGCCCCAAACCTAGCATTTTAATTAGAGTAGAAAGATTCTTCCATTGCTGAAATTCAAAGAACAAGTAAATATCAATTGATTTCCAACAAGGCTCCATTTTGTCTTAAGAAAAGGCACTTGGTTAAGTTGAAGGCAGGTGCTAGTCAAGGAAAATTATCCTCCGTTCCAAGTTCAGTATTAGGTTTTGACGTAGGTTTTGACTTACAGGCTACGAGAAGGTGGCAGAGGTGCAATGTGAGGGAAGGGTGGCAGCACTGCAAAACCAGAGAGTTGGCTCTGCTGTGACAATTACACGATTTCTTTTTTTTTAATCCCTGCTGCAGTGATGTAATGTCACCAAGGTGGAAAATGCTGACCTTGACCTTGCTCAGAGCACGTGAACTCCCAGTGCTTGTGGGCCCCTGCAGCCTGTGAGAAGGGGAATGTTACAGGCCTAAAAGGAGACTGCAACCATGCTGGAAACCCCAGATGGCCTCTGGGGTTAGGAGGTAAGGTCCTTTAGGTAAGGACAAGCTTTCAGCTGGAAAATAAACCCTGTGAGTATGAACCTGGAGCATTTGGGAATTACCTGACACATAGTGAATTGGGGACCCTAACGGGACCCCTCCCTAACATTTTCCAGTATGAAAGAGGTCTCTGGAAAGATCTCTGGTATAAGAAGGCAAAATTGGTCTGTGAGAAAGCAATGAGAAAAACAAAGCTGACTAAGGTGTTTTTTTTTCAGGAGGAATATCAAGAGTTTCAAGTAACCTCAAAGCACTGTTTTATTTTAGCGGCACCTACTGATAAATATTGACTGCAAGGAACAATTTCTAAGCATTTTACAAAAGTTTAACTGTCTATACATTTATGCAGAATATACAAATGTTCTGCAGTAAGGAAAGGTTGGCAGCTAAGTTTGAAAGACTAGACCAAAGATTTGAGATCCAACATTTACAACAATCTGACTGGGGCATTTAAAAATAAAATCTGTTGATTTTGCAAATAGTTCTTATTTCTAGAGCCAAAAATGATTGTAAAAGAATTAGATTAGTAACCAGGAGTCCAAACAAGCTTATTCAGCTCATTTTACTGCTTGTGTTGATGACACTCACTTTTGTCTTCATCCAGTAGTGGGAAGCGCTTTATCATCTTCTGGTTTGGAAAAAGACCCAAGCTGCTAATGTAAAAAAAATATATTCTGCAGTAGCTGCAGCATGATTAATTTTCCACCCCACGAGATCACTGTGAGTTTGAAAGCACCCTAGAGCTTTATTTGCTACACTATATTCATCAAGGATCATAAAACATCTTCTTCCTTCCGCACCACTAGCACTTCAGAGAGCCAGTATGGTTGAGTGGAATGAGCAAAAGGTTGAAAACCAGGAAATTTTTACTATAAAGCTGAAACAGCTTGTGACTTGCCTTTGGCCTTGGTTAAATGACGCTGGACTCAGTTCTCCGGAGCAATACCGTCCTCTGCTCCAGCTGAAGAAATTATAGACTCTAGTCCATATGACACCCTGACATTGATATCTGCATTACAAAATGGGGATAATAATACCAATGGGTTTTCACCATGCACTTTGGGGTTTATTGGTGAAGAGTAGAAGGCAACAGCAAAAGATTTTAATTGAGGTCTGTAAATAATTTTCAAAAGAGAAATTATAGTTATTTTACATCATTCCCCCAAGATAAGCAGATGGAGCAAATCCTGCATATTACATTTCCCTGTTGCTATACAGAAAGTTGTCTTGGGGACTTGTCCCTCTTCCACATCATTAGGACAGTCCAATCCCAGCAGTAGTCTATGAAAAAAGATGGGGTTTATGCTGCCCCCCAACCCCCTGCATCAGTAACCCTCCATACCTCAAATGTATGGTGTTGTCTTAGGGGTATGGTGGTACTTGGAGGTACCTAGCCTCCCCAAAACAATAGCAGTCTTGATCACTATAAAAGTTTATAAGCTTATCCAAAAAGCAGTTCAACTCTTCCATTAATCTGCAGTTCTTCATCTCCTATGGGGTAAAGGCAGCTGGGAAAATGGAAACATGCCCTGGGACAGAGAGACAGACTGAGGCAGGGTGGGTAGGACCATACACATTGCCTTTACTACTGCCACCATGGAAATAAGCCAGAGAAAAGAGTATGTGTCCAGACTGCATCACCATGATGGTAAGTAATACTCTTGAGTGCCTCCAAAGATGACCCTCAGAGAAACAATTCGCACTGGGGAATGTGTAGGAGAGGAAACACCGGGGAGAACAATGTACAGCTGTCATAGGTATTTAGAGAGTTGCAAGGTTTGGAGCAGGACAGCTGCCCTCCACCACTGTGGGCAGCCACACAGAGGCCATCAGAACTACTCAGAGAAGCAAAATTAGGTAAGACAATATCAACATCCCAGTATTGACCTGAGTCAGTTCTGCCCACAGTTGTGCTAGAAAGAAACAGGTATGCAAATATATTCAGGACATGACCTTCAGCATAACTTTTAAGAAAATGTGTTTCTCCTTAGCATCTTCTGTTCTTCTGTCCATAAACTCATTATACTTTAGACATTCTGTCAGGTGACACTTAAAAAAATTCTACAAATAATTATCTTCATGTTTTTCAGGATGGTTTTGTTTAAATAAATAAATAAAAAGCATGTCATCTGAAGCTAAGTTCATCTGCATCTTTTAAAAATGCCATTATGCCGAATTTTTCCCCATTTATTTTTACTCACATGATTTTTCCCATCCTATCCTTCCAGCTCCTTCCTTCCCCACACGATTCTTCTAGATGCCAGCAGAGATCTGTTTGGATGTGTGACTTTTAGTGAAAATGCAAAATAAAATCCAAAAGTGCATGGAATATGAAACAAAATTTTAGCAGTGAAAATTTCTGAGGTATATTTCTCCCAGTGTACTTTTATATTAAAAATATTTATTTGCATTTAATGTAGCATTAATCTTAATTTCAAACCTTGGATACATCTTCTTGATGGCCTATAGTAGCACAGCTCCCTGCTATACAAGGTCATCCCTTCAATTTACTTTTTGTTCACTTTGTTCAGTTTCTGAGGTGATGAATTTAACACCTGGTACCATTTTCCTTGTGCCTCTTGCTGTTCTTTTAAGGATCCATGCAAGCCATAGTCCACGAGTGTTTATGTTCAGTGTCACCCTGGCCCTGCCAGCTGAAGACAGCATTGCACCATTTAAACAGATTAATTTTCTTGAGATGGACCTTGCTACTAGTCTCTTTTCCAGCTGGATGGAATAATCAGGTTGTCTCATCCCAGCCAACAGAGAGTTTAATCCTCAAGTGCTGGATCTTCCATAAATCTGTCTGCAGAGAGCCACTGCTAGAAATTCTTTGTGGTTTATGTCATATCTTGTAAAATCTGTTGAGCCTGCTTTGAGCATGTGTCTGTTTTGACTTTTCCTGAAGAACAGTCTCACTCTGCAGGGAAAGTCTGAACCGTAGCATTTGTCTTTCCGTGCATTCAGATAGGCAGTAGTGAACGTCTCCTTCTCATGGGGATATTTTCCAATGAGTCAGACTTGCTTCCTCTGGATTGACAAGTCCTGACAGCAAAGTATTAATACTTTCTTGCAATATCAGTCAACTGGACTCCAGCTGAAAGCGCAATAAAAAGGCAAACCTCCATCCTGAAGCTGATTCCCAGGCAACGCTCCCAATGAAGAAAACCAGACCCTTCTCCTGAGTCCCAGAGAGGGACTAGGAAGAATAGGCAGGATTTCAGATGTCTTTGAGTGCATAGGAACTGGCTGCTGGGCCCACAAATTTTCTCTATAAAATAACCCTAAAAATTAGTTGCGTTTAAAGTATACGACAAGAAACAGCACAAATGCACTCTTTTATATAATCCTGAGCAGTCAAAAATCGATACTTCATTCCGCTTCATAATCAAAGGCAGTTCACAACAAAAAGAGTTGGCAAAAAAAGAAATCTGAAACATCCTTTTCCTTATTTTATCCTTGCAGCACAACACAGATAAATGGAACAGCTGACCTAAAAGCTAGAAAAGGAGCATTTCCTTCAGAGTGAAAATTGAAGAGGAAAGCACAAGAGCTGGGGGCAGCTGGGCTTAGATTCTGAGTTATGTCAAATCAGCACTATCAGCCCGGTCACGTTCATTTTATTGAACTATCACGATTATGGTCACACTAACAGTGCACTGCACCCCCTGTCCAGCTGCGATCTATGGGCCCACACAGACAGACTTAGAGTTTGGCAGCGCCCAGTGAGAAACTTTTGCAGCTGGTTACATTGAGCGTGTTCAGAGAAGGGCAACAAAACTGGTGAGGGGTCTGGAGCACAAGTCTGATGAGGAGTGGCTGAAGGAACTGTGACTGTTTAGTCTGGAGAAGAGGAGGCTCAGGGGAGACCTCATTGCCCTCTACAACTACCTGAAAGGAAGTTGTGGTGAGCTGGGGGTCGGCCTCTTCTCCCAGATAACGAGTGACAGGACAAGGGGAAATGGCTGCAAGTTGCACCAGGGAAGGTTCAGGTTGGAGATGAGGTGAAATTTCTTCTCTGAAAGGGTGGTCGGGCATTGGAACGGGTTGCCCAGGGAGGTGGTGGAGTCACCATCCCCGCGGGTGTTTAAGGAAAGGTTGGATGTGGTACTTAGGGACATGGTTTAGTGGGTAATAGGTGGTGGGGGGACAGTTGGATTGGATGACCCTTGAGGTCTCTTCCAACCTTAAAGATTCTATGATTCCATGAATAGTGCAGTTTATTAAAGCAACAGAGATGCAGGTTCTTACGGATTGCCAGTGATAGCAGACTGTCTGCAAAAGGCACATGCAAATAATAATTTTACAAATAACAGCGCGCGAAATTAGGAAAGTAACTCTGTAGATATTTTCTAAGCTTCCCCGAGAAAGCGCTTGTTATAGTCTGGAACTTACCCAATGGCGTCCCTGTGGGGGGAAAGAGAGGCTCAGCTCGTCGACTGATCCCAGGAGTCAGAGATAATATACAATGTTTGCCTGCAATGGTGTCCTCCCTGACTTGTCCACGATGACATCTTCCCTAACTCCTCTCTCTCTCAAGCCAATTTTATACTATTTCTTATTTACAGGTGGAGCTTGAGGGACTCTAGTCATACACACTTTTTATTATGATTGGTGTAAATTTCTCTCGCTTCGCCTTCAAAGATATAGTTCAAGAAAATTCAGAGCGCAAATTCAAGTAGGGGTGGCGGGGCATCGGAGGCGGGTAGCCTTTGGGATGGAGATGTGTTTTGGTCTTACAATGATGTTATAATGAGGAAAGTTTGCACAAAGGACAGCATTTTGTCAAAATATGATGGACTATTGGCCCAGGGTGTCGAGTATGCAGCTTATCAATTCCATAGTGCCATCAATTTCTCATCTCTGAAGTCTTATCACAGAGACTGGACATGGTGTCTTCACTCTGCTCCACCCTCCGTGCTGTTCTCTCAGAGTCGGCAGCGCAGCAAGCTTCCTGATGCTTACCAACATCTAAGGTTGCAGGTAATGTTGACCGTGGAATGAATTCCTTGCATACCAGTAGCACTCCATCCGTGAAGATTCTTTAGTGTTAGGTCTTTCCTTAATATGTGAACAATGCCATACCTTTAATATAAATTTAGATTTCAATTTAGTTTTCACCTCCAGCAATTATCCCACAATGCCTACTGCATCAGGAAGTGCTTAACACCTCTCAAAACGTGGCTCTGAATTTTTTCTGTCAGCTTGGTGAAGTGGAGAGTGTGAGAGCAAGAAATCTCATGTCTCATACTGGCCCTGGCTGGTAGTTTCTTTCCTTTTTTCTCTCACTCGATGACCTTAAAATAACATAGAATCAAGTAAAGAAGAACTGGAAGAGGAGCAAAAGAATGGAAATTGACTCAATATGTCCTCAACTCACAGTTGAGATTCATGGAAGCTGAAATCAAGCAAATTCAGACCAAACATAAAGCTATGCCTTTTTTTTTTTTTTTTCAGTGGTGAAGATGATTAATCACTGGCACAAGCTTAAAGATGTCTGCAAGATTTTCCATCACTACCAACTTATAAATCAACATTGGATGACTTTTGGAAAGAAATGCTCAAGTTCAAGTAAAAATTAATTCAAAGAAGACCTATGACCTCTGCTACATGGGATCAGGTGATCACAGTAGTCTTTTTTAGCTTTACAATCTATTAATTAGATCTTTCTACTCCCTTCTCAGGGATCACCCTTTCAATTCCTGTCTTTCTCAGCATCAGAGGCAATTAATTCTTCAGTTTCTGTAGATTTTTCTTCTCAGGCACCCATACAGAAAGCAGGTCTATTAAAAATATCATTAACACCTGCAAAGCTCATTTAGCTGCTTCCATTTCTCATTTGCAGGAAACCTGTTCATTAGATGGCAGTGCAATGTCTAGAGGGGAAGCCCAAATCCTAGAGCAGCAAGGCAAGTCCTGGAATATCCGTGTGGATACTGGGCATTACCCACATTGTGGTGCATGTTTGCAGAGCTAATGACCGCCAAATTGTGTTGATCAGAATTGTTGATCTGCTTGAGGGTAGGAAGGATCTACACAGAGATCTGGACAAGTTGGATCTATGGGCTGAGGCCACCTGTGTGAGGTTCAATGAGGCTCAGTGACAGGTCCTGCACTTGGGTCATAACAATCTCATGCAATACTACAGGCTTGGGGAAGAGTGACTGGAAAGCTTCCCAGCAGAAAAAGACCTGGGGGTGCTGGTTGACAGCAGCTGAATATGAGCCAGCAGTGTGCCTGGGTGGCCAAGAAGGCCAATGGCATCCTGGCTTGTATCAGGAATAGTGTGGCCAGCAGGAGTAGGGAAGTGATCTTGTACTTGGCACTGGTGAGGCCGCATCTCGAGTGCAGTGTTCAGTTTTGGGCTTCTCACTAAAAGAAAGACATTGAGGCCCTGGAGCATGTCCAGAGACATGGGCAACGAAACTGGTGAAGGGTCTGGAGCACCAGTTTTATGAGAAGCAGCTGAGGGAACTGGGGTTGTGTAGTCTGCAGAAGAGGAGACTGAGGGGAGACCTTATCGCTCTCTATGTCCACCTGAAAGGAGGCTGTAGCCAGGTGAGTGTTGGTCTTTCCTCCCAAGTAACGAGCAACAGGACAAGAGCAAATGGCCTCAGATGTGCGCTGGAGGAGGTTTAGACTGGATATTAAAAAAAACTCTTCATGGAAGTTATTTTCAAGCATTGGAACAGGCTGCCCAGAGAAGTGTTGAGTCACCATCTCTGGAAGTATTTGTAAAATGTGTAGATGTGGCACTTAGGGACATGGTTTAGTGGTGGACTTGGCAGTGCTAGGTTAACAGTTGGACTTGGTGATCTCAAAGGTCTTTTCCAAACTAAACTATTCTATGATTCTAAGTGTGGCTGTAACCCATTCTCAAACTCAAATTCATCTTCCATCTATACATATGAGAACTATGTATGATTGTAACTTCAAAGTGCTCTTGAAGAAGCCAGTCTGAACACGTATGCTAATCTATTCATAAAACCTAGACAAATTATGCACAGATCCATCCACCAGTAGGTATATGAAGTTTGACTCTTCACAAGCACAGTATGGTTATTTTCAAGATGTGCTGATATGAATAAGAAGCACTTCAGCCCAGTATGCTCACATATGATCATATACTTTTCTCTTAAAGATAGAACTTTTGAATAATTCTCACTGGCTGCCCCTAGTAATCACATATCTCTATTCACTCTTGAGTTTTGCAAGAGACTAGCTAAGAATTTGTTGTCCTTAGCAAAAAGGTTTTTCTTCCAATCAAGTTTTAAATGGTTCAAGAATATTTACCTTGGTTGTTTGTTTGGTTTTGGTTTTGTTTTTCTCAAGATGCAATACTTCAGTTTGCAAATACCCTCACTCAACTTTCCTTGAAGTATACACTTCAGACACCTTTTCCATGTGGCCACACTCAGGTACACCATTCTCCCTAGAGTGCCTCTACATTTAATTGCAGAAGTAGCTAAACCATGGTACAGAAACACCTACGCTCTAAACTAGCTTCTTCAGACCCTGTTAGTACCCTAGGGCAGCAGCATGGACTTCAGTGCACACAATTTTTTCCTGTACCATGACTATAGAGTAAGAACATTTTAGTCACCATTCAGCACATGTAGAGATAAAACTAAACTGATAATTCTACCCGCATTACTCAGTCCCTGGGACAGGCAAATGGTTTAAATGATTCAGGGTTTTGCTAAACAAGTCATTTAAAGAGACAACAGCAATTGCTAGTGTTATTCTTATTTACAGGGTATTTTTTACAAACGGTGATTTAATCATACGCTTTTTCTTATGACTTCATAAGTCACCATGACTGGTGACTCAAACCTACAGCAGGTCAGGAGGTTAGAAAGTAAATTAAGATCTTCTCCCTGTACAAAAAATATTAGACACAATATTTTGTAAAATATTATTGCACTGCTGTTGATTGCTTGGCATCAGAGGAAAAGCTAAGTGCTGCCAGGTCAAAATCCCTTCAGCAGGGCAAGATACATCTCACTTAACTGTACATATCTACAATGTGAACGCCCATATCAGAGCCAGTCACCTTCAGTTTCTTTTATGTCACTACACAATTTCAAGACTAAGTTCACCTGCCTTATTTTAGGTGTCTACTGTAGGATGAGATGAATCACAGCCTAAAAGTGTCCATTTCTCCCCACTGGCTATAAAAAAGCCATTACAGCTGGCTCAGCCGTAGACATCTGCACTGCCAACCTTTCCTGTTGATCAGCCTGTGTGGCCGCTGTCTCCAGCCACTGCCATTTTAATAGGTTGAGAGGACATGTGCCAAAATATCATCATTGAATTGCATTAATAAAATTATGTAGGCAGCTAGTGTCAGTCACAGAGCAGATGTTTAAGTGCTGCAAAAATGCCTTGACTTTCTGAAGGATGTATTAGTAGGTGGCCCAGAAAAACTTGAAGCCATCTTTTATGCAGACACCTATTTCCATGTGTCAAAGTATGACAACCACTGATGTAAATACGGAGCTTGGAAGAATGGTCAAACCTGCAGAAGAACTTCAAAGAATTCCCAAATACAATTGTTATTTCACAGAGATGCAGACTGGGTACATTTATTGAAAATAAGTAATTTTTTAAACTTGGACTAAATTAATATTATAAAAGAGATCTCTCCCTTCCCCCTGATTTGAATAATCGATTTATCTGTTGATTACTAAGCTACTAATTACTGTGAGTATGAGGAATATAAGAAACTGCAAAGTCTTTGAATTCATGTGCCATACAAATAGCTTTGAATGTCTTTCTCAGAGTATATATTTAGTCCTTGAAATAGCTGGTTTTTTTGTACAGGTAAGAAACCAAAGAATTTCAGTGCTCTTTTTACTGAGCAATTATCTTTTTGCCATGTTTCCCGAACTTGTATCTACTTCAAAATGATAATGTACCATGACAAACTGTTTTCCCAGCTTATAAAGCTACTATTCTTCGAAGTTGATAGCAGCTGGTTTGTAGCTGTTATACCACATAATATGGGCAAGGTCACTCCCTGTAGCAAATTTGTAAGCTAAATTACAGAAATCGATCTGGTGCCAAATTCTAAAAGCAGGGATACCACATTATTGTGAACTGTCGTGTCCGGAGTTTAATGTATTTCTTATTAAAATTGATGGAAAGTTTATTTCAATGAGGATTGGATTGAGGCCTAATTCCATGTCAACAAATCCTTCCCATATGCCAATTCCAGTGTTAGAACTGCTGTTGATGTCCTTATAATGTACTCTTCAGTCCTGTGGCCAGTGAAACGATTAATTTCTACTGTCAAAATTAAATTTAATTAAAACTAATTTTACCATTGCACACCAGATAATTCACCTTATATTTAATTAGATAGCATTCTCACTTCCAGTTCCACCAGCACAATCTTACACATGTTCTAAAAGTACTGGTACAGTTTTTACACTAACTGCACAATGACCAGTGTCTTTGCAGATACAGCAAGACTATATCAATCCTGATTACAGTTCTCTTGATTCAAGAACGAGACACATTGCTTTTTTCCATATCATAGTTCTTCCCCTGTCAATAATAGTAAAGGTTCTTGAAAATCTTGGACTGGACTACAGAGACATGGTTATGTTTCATGACCACTTGAAAACATGAACCTGGATTCATCTCTTACCAAAAGAAACAGGAATCTTCCTGCTGGTTTGAAAGTAAGGTAGATGAAGATCTCAAAGAAACAAACACAGGTTATAGTAAGGAAATACAAGGATTTTAGATCATAATGAATCTCTGTTTGATTCTACTGTGGAAAATAAGCACCTGATATCTGGACCTTACATTTGGCTGAAACTTTCCAATAATTATATATATATTATTTTTTTTCATGTTCTACTCTGACATTGGTCTTCTGTATTGATGTGTGTGTGTGTGTCTGTGTCTGTGTCTGTGTCTGTGCATGTTTCCCAGCCATTTTTCCTACAGCTTTTTTTTTGATGGTTGATTTTTTTTTTCCCCAATGAAACATTGTTCTCTCTTTTCATTTTCATCTCTCTGCATTTAATTTGTCTTCTGGGTTGGGGGCCACTGCTGGCTGAGGATCTATGCTTCTTGTAACTGAGACACAGCTATTTCTTGTTCCTTAGCCCCTGATGTGCCAGAGGATTTATTTGTGTGTAGCTATTTGTTTCTGGGCATTGGATTAGACGACGAAAGGAGCGGTTTGGGAGGTAAGGAATGCTGGGAACGGCTTTGTGTCAGTTCTGCTGAGCTCCAGAGCCTGGTTTCCAAAGTCTTTCTTTTACCTAACTCAGATTTTCCAAAGCTAACTGTCGATGACATGGGACACCACTAGTTTAGGATATGTCCGTGCTCTGCCCAGTTCATAGTAATCTCTCAGGCACTTCCTCTTGTGTGGCCACCTCGACTCTGCACAGAGCAAAGGGTGAAGGTGTCCTCTGCAAAATTTCATTCAAAGCTCAAATAGTGCTATACAATCTGCAGAATTATATTTGCACCAGGTGAGGATCTGCCCCGTGTTTCTTCCAAGTGTATGACAAATATGTTTGTTCACAGCACAATCTGTTCATTTGGGAATGAATAGGATTTCATGGAAAAGAATAAAAAAGTAAGGCTACAAATTAGGGCTGTTTGATTCGAAAAGCAGTCAGAATAACTTCAAAAGCAGCTGCTCAGGACTTCAAAATTATTCCACCATCCATACTGTCTGAAGGAAATAAGATGTGATTTCAACTACCATAAGGGACCACAAGGTGCACCGAGCAAGAATAGAGCTTGTGAGGCATGTAATGAATAACAAGATACACAAATTAATCAGCAATTGTCACCCTGGCACAGTAATCAAACATCAGATACCCACAGCACCTGGGAGGAAGTCCCACTGAAAAAAAATACATTAATAACACCTTAATGAAAAAAGACAGTGACGTAGACTCCGTTCAGTAGAGAATTGCAACTCTTTGGCATTCTTGGTAAAGGAAACTAGAGTGTTGTTCCAACTGTTTAATAAAGCCAGCTAGTATGATCAAGTGTAAAATCTAATACCTCCTTTCTACAGTTTTAAATCTTCTCCAGTTGGAAAACGAGCAGTATGATCTAGCAACCTTTTTCCTTCCTAGGGACAATGATCCCACGTCACTGATGTTACGCTAATGCACTTCACAGTATATACATTTCGTATTGCAAAGAAATGAACATTTAGCTATTTTTCTGATGGTAATACCAACAGCACTGCAAGTATATGAAGTGAGTTGGAGTGAAGAATGACTGTAACATAAGGCATACGTAGCGAAAACTGAATTAAACAAAGCAGAAAAGATTACATACGTTCTAAGTAATGTTATTCTCTTTTTAATCCTCAAATAGAGTCATTAAATTACAAGTCCAGATTTAGTTATGATATTTACAAATGACTTAACTGTTCATTTAAAGAGGGGAAACTTGCTACAAATGGGGGCAAGCTCATAATTTAAGGTCACAGTGGTGCCAGCACAGAGCAAATACTTATTACTGTGGTATTTTTGGTCATGGGGAATTCTCTTTCCCTAAAAACAAATCCCAGAAAAGCATATTTTTATTACATCTTCCAAATCTGGCATTCAGGCCTTATGTAAATACACAACACAGAGGACCTTTCTGTTTAAAATGCTAGGAACTGGAGACACAGCTGAGATTTGTTGGAGAATATTTTCTTTGAAATAATTTGTATGAGAAACCCAAAAACTAAAATATTAAAAAAATATATGGAAAGAAGAATGAAAAGGGAAGTATTGTATGAAAACCATGGCATCTTTCTGAAGGCTACATAAAATCGCCTCTCTCTTCCTCCTCTAAAGTATAAAAACAAAAAAAGTTCAAAATAAGGTTACCAGTTTTGTTTCTTTATAACTGAAAACAGAAGGTGCATTTTTTTAAGCTTGTGTCATTCTTGAGTTCAGTTGCCCAACTGCCCTCAGAAATGCTCTCTCATCTTTTGATATCCATCGTCCTTATAATTTTTTTCTCTAGAGTACCTTTCATCTGACATCTGTCTCCTTTTCCTTGGTAGAGAACCACTTTGGAAGAAGGGTAAAGAAATAGACTCCCAAAAAACTCAGATGTAGAACTGTGATTTATAGAAAATTAAAGAGAGCTAATTTTGGCAGGAGCTAAATAAGGACTATGTCATACAGTGAACTGAGCTGGGCAACACTCCTAACGACTTTGGAGAGCAACTCGAGTCCAGAAAGCTCACGTTAGTTTAATACAAGTTTTATTTTAGCAAGAATTTGGTGGGTAAAGAAAGAAAAACGGCTGCAGCAACTGTTGCTGGTAGCATAGGACTCCGTTAGTATGAACTACGATGATTTGAAGTTTCTCAGTATTTGGGGATCTCTCTCCACCATGTACACTTTGCCGAAGATCTACTGGCTATCACCCACCGCAGGAAATTATGTTCTTATATTTATATCCTTAGAAAGATACTCCATCACATTGTGGTGCCTGAAAACAGCCCCAAACAGACCCTTTCAGTTCGTTGGGAGATGTCAGCAAGGGCAGAAGCTCCTGAAGGTTTTATTCTTACAAATAATTTTACTTGCATTCATTACCCCCTTAGGGAAAAAAAAAAAAAAGTGTCTTGTGCTACTGAGATTTATTTCTAATGGTTCTTATCATCAGACAGCTTAAATAAGTTCCATTCCAGTGAAGCAACAGTGAAATACATGACGATAAAGTTGGAAACAAGACCCATAGAGCACACAGAAACCAGTCTCCTCCTCTGTCATTTAGGATTTCCCCCGGCACCCAGCTGTGCAAGCTGAGGGCAAAATTCAGCAAAAGTTCACTTCCTGAGTGTTACTGTTCAGGATCATCCTCCAAAACTAACTTGGTAAGCTGAGCCTGCCTCAGAAACTCCACTCTGAACCATCTCCCTCCTCCTTTCCCAAGATGAAAAACTTCTTTCTCACTTTTTTTTTTTAATTCAGAATTTCCTTTTTTTTAATCTGTTAATATTTCTATCAAGTATGCTTGAGATGATCACATGGTGTCCCTCTCCTGCACGGCTTTTGGAGGTCATCATCTTATGTTTCTAGACTTAATCCTTCTAGACCGCATAGAAACTTCTGATAATTGCAACTTTTTTTTTCAAATGCCATAAGAATTTAAAAATCGCGTAACATGAGTGTTCATCACTGTTATTCACTTTCCTCTGGGTCTCCAGTAGAGACAACACAAGACAGAATAATCCACAGATCTGGCATTTGGGGAGCCTTGCCTAAAATCTTTTCACCTCTCCCTCCCAGCTAGGTTAGCACCAGCTGCTCACACCTTGCAAAGATCTAAAGGTTGGCATTTCTTGCCTCCCACCACTATCTTTCCTGCCAGAGCGAGGTATGTGGTGCCTCAACTGCCACACCACAGAGTTTGTAGGTCTCTGAGAGCAGCGAATTTTTCTTTTCAGGCCAACAGATAAAGTTTTGTAACTGGTATTCATGCACTCTGCTTTAATGACCCAAATCTAGTAACAAGAAGCTTTTTTCTTTCTGTTCCATAGAAGACACTGTCCTTGTTCAGCTAATTACAACCTAATGAAATCATAAATGCAGGGAGGATAAGCTTCCCTTGGTGTTTAAGACTGACCTTAAGATCACCTTCAAGTCCAGATGTGCTGACTAGTTACTAAACAACCCCAAGGTATGCAGCTCAGATGTCCCCTCCAGCCACAACAGCAGCTCAGCCGAACGTCCTGGCATGCAGAGGAGCCATCTCCACTCTCTCCCACCCACCCCTTTCTGCATTGCATCTGGATCTGGAGATCACTGGTGCCCACCAGCAATCACAAAATCCCCTGTTCTTAACTCTGAAGTCTTCCCTTCCCTCCTCTACCACTCACAAAAAGAGGAGGAACCCTGTGTATGTAGCAGTCACTAGAAGAGGTCTGGAAAGGACATGTTTTACAGCTATGTCAAGAAACAAGGAGCTTATTCCATAGGTTACACAACACAGCAGAGAGAGGGAAGGGTAGGGTTTCAGGCTGGTCAAGGATACAGAACTAGTATTTAAATCTCAAATTCTTCTTTCTGAAAAATGAGCAAGATAAAAAGTTAAAATAGAGGGTTCCCCCAAACTACGATTTTAAAAAGAAGATTAAGAGGTCCGGGCTTCTCCTTAGCTAACAGCATTTTCATATGTATTGAAAAAGTGAGTCGCTAAACAAACAATGCCAACCAAATACTGAGGTGTTTCTGGAATTGCATCATTTCTATGAAGAAGCTTGTGGCCTCAAAGCCGGCTAGTGAAAACCAGAAAGGACAGACTCCAGGTCTGTGTGCACAGTTCATTTTTTGGTGGTTTTGCTCAGGAGGAAATTTCTCTCTGCCTGACCTTCTGGCTCCCAAACAGAAGCAATTTGCTTAGCTCACTGCATTACAGAGCAAAGTAGTGAGTCAAAACGCTTGAGGTCTTTCTCAAAGGCATTGCATGACCTTGGGCAATTCCCTTCAAGACTGTTTGAAGATCTGATATTAAACAGCAATGTCCACATTTAGTAAAATAAATAAGACTTTTATGCTAGCAGCTGGTGGGTATCCTCACCTTCCAATGAAAATCTGAAGACCTTTTGAATGAAGCGTGCTGGAGCCAGACCAATTCTGGCATTCTTTTTTTTCAAAAAAAAAAAAAAAAAAGCACTCCTCATTAGATGTCAATATAACCTTTCAGAATCATCAGAATTGTTTCTTTTCTTGGTACTTTTATTTTACCCTGTAAAATGGTGAGATTACACTTATCCATCAGACACAACATTTTGAGGTTGGAAATGTTTGGAAACTTCTGAAACTTCCAGCTGAAGAGCCCCACCAACACTTACAGCTCTGTAATATTTACAGCTATTAAAACACATATTTTGCTTATGAATTTCAGTGTATATTGCTTCTACAAAGAGAAGAAGCCATAAGCAGTCATAGTCAGTCATGCTTAAGCAGGGAAGTTACAATGTCCCAAAGATTGTGAGTCACATTTCTATGCCCACATTCTTGCAGCTATCACTTTTTAAGGATGTTCATTGCTAAAACAATACAAACTGAAATGAAATTACAGACTGATAGAAGAAAAATAAGAAATGCAAATCTGTCACTCTTGACGAAACTGAAGCAGTCAAAACCATGTCATGGACAGTTGCAGTCCAGAGAGAGTTTTGCTCAAAATAATAACTTATTGCATTTCAAACTCTTAATTTCTGTTAATTCATACTGGAAAAATTTCCTCTTCTTACATTTTGTGTCTTAGAATCATAGAATCATAGAATCATTAAGGTTGGAAGAGACCTCAAGGATCTAGTCCAACCGTTCCCCCACCACCTATTACCCACTAAACCATGTCCTGAAGTACCACATCCAACCTTTCCTTAAACATATCCAGGCTCGGCGACTCCACCACCTCCCTGGGCAACCTGTTCCAATGCCCGACCACCCTTTCCGAGAAGAAATTTCCCCTCATCTCCAACCTAAACCTCCCCTGGCGCAACTTGCAGCCATTCCCCCTTGTCCTGTCACTAGTTATCTGGGAGAAGAGGCCAACCCCCAGCTCACCACAACTTCCTTTCAGGTAGTTGTAGAGGGCAATGAGGTCTCCTCTGAGCCTCCTCTTCTCCTGACTAAACAGTCCCAGTTCCCTCAGCTGCTCCTCATAAGACTGGTGCTCCAACCCCTTCACCTTATTACATTTGGGAGGTTATTTGTCTCAAATTATTAGTAATACCAGAAATGTGTGTTAAAGGTTTACTGTGCCATTTCTGCCCTCACAGAGGTCAGGTCTCCATCTTTTAACAGCTCAGTGTTGGGGATTTTTTTGTCTCAAGGAAACTCTTGCAAACTCCAACTACCCACAGTTACAGAGGAACATGAGGTGTAGTGGGAAGAGGTCCATTTGCTCATCCATCTTGCGGTCTCATCTACTACAATATGACACTATAGATAAGTTTATATTATCTCTAGCAGTTGCAGTATATTCATGCTAAACCGACTCTCCTTAGCTTCCCTTTATCTGTATGTGTTTAACCCTAGAATACTGAACTGCATTGTCAACAAAATAGTTCTTTTCCAATGAGATAATAATTAATTTTCATGTGACCAAAACTCATGAATGTTTCCACATACAATTTTTCAAACTTAGTTCCTTCTCCTCGATGTAACCTTGAGTCTGAATTTCCATGGTTTATATTATTCGGTTTGGATATAGCACCCCTCTAATTTCTTTCCTGTTCAGTATTTAATATATGTTCTCAAAATTAATCCCATCTTAGAAAAGCTTTTTGTCCTAGAATGTCTGTAAATAAATCACTGTATTCTTAGATAATGGAAATTGTCAGTGATTAAATTCAATTTGATAGGGTATGAGTGAAATTTCTGTGACTAGTTATCAACAGTATCTTGATTTTAGGTTTGGCTTTATCATTATATCTCCTACGTTTACAGCTGCCTGTACTTTCTTTCAGCAGTTCTCCATATTTCATTTTGCAGATTGTTTTCTCCAGGCTCGTGAATATATGGGTATTTGGCAGCGATTTTATAACCTATAATCAGAACTGAAAATTATAGTGATCCCATTTGTGTTATTATAGCTTAAGAATGTGTCAGACTTTCCATTTTAAACTTTTTACTGTAAAGAAACTATAACTGGTCTTTCTTTACTGCCAAATATTTCTACAAAATTTGCAGTAAGAATAATGTTATTTATTAATTTGAAATTTTTCTCAGGACTTTTGGCAACAAGTGTGAGGGGATAGCTTTTCCTGAAATTCAAAGAAAAAAAAACCCTCTAATTTCCTGCCTCCTTATTTAATGACCACATTTTAGCCAAAAAGAAGTTAGATGTCTCTCTTTTTAAGGACCTGTAGCATTGGTGCAGTAGTTGATAAAGGGGTTACTCGAGAATGACTGGAATTTTTTCCTTTCACTCAAAACATAATATGTTCCTTCAAGAAAGTGCCAAGGTTTTTCTGCCAGAAGAACAAGAGAATGGATAAGAGAATCAGCTCTCTACTCTGATCACACAGCCTTATTTATTTTTAAACATATTATCATCCAAAATAAATCAGATCTTCTGACACTCCACAGCATCCTCTAGATGAGGGGACTGTAGATGTGAAAATCAGAAAGTGCTCTGCTAGAGTTGGCGATGGGAGAAGAAATCTGAAGAGAAACCAGGGTCAGACTGGCCAGGAGATACACTCATACCAGCTCCTTCCTTGACATTTCCCACTGACCTGACTAAAAGCTAAGATCCTCGCTTTGTGCCCCATTACAGCACCTCCAAATGCTGCCTACAACATGTCCTACCTTCTCTTTTTGCCTTCAGCAGCAGGAAAAACCTGTGCAAATGTAGTAAAATTTGGCCCTTCAGCTTCTTAAGCCTATTTCTGAAGTGACAGTGCGCACAAATCCATCCTAGAAAACTAGTAGTCTATCCAGTGGACTGGGTAACTGCTAACATCTCTCATCTCATTGCTCAAATTTTAGCTATTTTCAACTTCTAGATCTTTGTTCTGCTTTTGTTCTAATTTCCTTTAAGTTTCAACTGCCTATTCTACCACCAGGTCCCATGGGGCCTTGGGCAAACAGTATAACCCAGATTTCAAGGGAAGCTGGGAAATTATAGCACCCTCAGAGAGCTGTGAGACAGGTCATCTTGCTCTGATTTGGTGAGCTCACCTCTGAATGCTTTGGCCCTGACTAAATCTAGGCTTTGAGGATATCAGGAGTGGTTCTCAAACACACAGAGGCAACCAGCTGCCAAAAAGCTTTGCCATGTTTTCACTACCTCTATTTACAAATGGGAGATTGGGGCAACGCGATTGCAAGACCTCAATGCTATAGAAGTTGGTTGTGCTGTAGGAATCACAGAATCACAGAATCACAAGGGTTGGAAGGGACCTCGTAAGATCATCTAGTCCAACCCCTCTTGCCAAGGCAGGGCCACCTAAAGCACATCACTCAGGAACACGTCCAGTCGGGTTTTGAATGTCTCCAGAGAAGGAGACTCCACAACCTCTCTGGGCAGCCTGTTCCAGTGCTCTGTCACCCTCACAGTGAAAAAGTTTTTCCTTATATTAACCCTGAACCTCCTATGCTCCAATTTGCACCTTTTGCCCCTTGTCCTATTGCTTAGTGAGGCCGAGAAGAGCCTGGCTCCATCTTCCCAACACTCACCCTTAACATATTTATAAACATTGATGAGGTCACCCCTCAGTCTCCTCTTCTCCAAGCTAAAGAGACCCAGCTCCCTCAGCCTTTCCTCATAAGGGAGATGTTCCACTCCCTTGATCATCTTAGTGGCTCTGCGCTGGACTCTCTCTAGCAGTTCCCTGTCCTTCTTAAGCTGAGGGGCCCAGAACTGGACGCAATACTCCAGATGCGGCCTCACCAATGCAGAATAGAGGGGGAGGAGGACCTCCCTCGACCTACTGACCACAGCCCTTCTAATGCACCCCAGGATGCCATTGGCCTTCCTGGCCACCAGGGCACATTGCTGGCTCATGGTCATCCCCCCGTCCACCAGGACCCCCAGGTCCCTTTCCCCTACACTGCTCTCCAGCAGGTCAGTCCCCAACCTGTACTGGCACATGGGATTCTTCTTTCCCAGGTGCAAGACCCAACACTTGCCCTTGTTGAATCTCATCAGGTTCCTCCCCGCCCAGCTCTCCAGCCTATCTAGGTCCCGCTGAATGGCAGCACATCCCTTCGGTGTGTCAGCCACTCCTCCCAGTTTAGTGTCATCAGCAAACTTGCTGAGGGTACACTCCGTTCCCTCATCAAGGTCACTGATGAAGATATTGAATAGCACCGGACCCAGCACCGACCTCTGAGGGACTCCACTAGTCACAGGCCTCCAACTAGATTCGGCCCCACTGACCACAACCCTCTGACTTCTGCCCTCCAGCCAGCGCACAATCCACATCACTACCTGATCATCCAGTCCACACCTCCTCAGCTTGCCCACAAGGATGCTGTGGGAGACGGTGTCAAATGCCTTGCTGAGGTCAAGATAGACCACATCTACTGCCCTTCCAAGAAAGGAAGAAAGAGTCCTGTAGAAAAAGTACCATAGGAGAGAGACTTCCAGCTTCATTCTGGTGATGCGGACCTCTTGGATCTGTAAATAAATCAGAAATCTTGTGAGAATAATCCTGGTTCTGAGGCTCTCTGTGCTTTCCTTTCCACTAATGTATGGAAATCCTACAAAACAGGATCTTGTCTCCTGATATTTGGATACATCCAGTTTTGGCCCTGCTTAGTGGGAAAGATTTCTTGCTGACCTGAGTTTTTTGCCAGTTAATTTGCATAAAATGCTGACGATTAGAAGAACTCAGCTCTTGATGTACTTGGCTCATATATTTTACGTAAGCCTTAAGAAGGAAATAGTAATTATGAAAATTATGAGATACCACATGCCATTTTTTCCACCACAATATATATCCTGTTCTCAGTATTTCCATTCATTCTCATTGACTCTAACCAAAGGCAATGAGCGTAAACACTGGAAGCATAGTCTCACCTTCAGTGGATTTTCTCCAAACCTCAGTACAGCATGTCTGACATGAACACATATGGAACATCTATTGCTTTTGAACTAAAACCTATGGTGAGAGGGTCTTTAGAAATGCAGATGGTGAAGCCGCCAGTAATGTGAATGAGAGTTGGAAGTAAAGAATGAGAAAACTTTATAACCTCTCTCCTCTGTGTTCTCAGGTGATTCCCTGGCTGTCATGTCAGATCCTCATCATCAAAGGTGGGTGGCAGAGATTAGAAGCAACCTTAGGCATTTGTATAAAAAATGGACAAGGCGAAAACCCCTTTCTTAAAGGGCACCGCCCTGCAAATCTTATTTCGCACCTGCAGTCCTTCTGATGTCATTGGGTGAGCTCACATTGCCTAAAACTCGTCCATACAGCCAAAAGCCAACTTTGGATCACCTCCAACAAGTAATCCATGCTTTAGATAGGTAAGAGGACTCATTGGTGGGTTGGCACCACAACACACTGTCAAAAGTTGTTGGCCAAGAGAGTCATAGAGGGCCTTGGCTGGGCTGGGTAAAGGGCTGTTTTTAGGAAGTTGTGTCTACTTTACAAAGTTAGCACTGACTGGTTTCCCAGTGTATTGCATTCATTGAGCAAGCTCAAAGCCCTGAACTCAGTGCACAAACCCACAGACGGCATCGCTTTCCCTCCCTGGGCAAAGAGCTCACTCCTGAATAAAATCTTGTAGTCACAGGAGTCATTTGTTGCCTGCAAACTTTACATTGGAAACCCTCATGAATATGACCCAAGCTAAACAGAGAGAGTTCATAAGCTTTTGGGGGTAGCATATTCCATATTTTCCCTGGAGTTTATTGGCAAATTAATTCTAATGCATTCAAATTACATCATGAAGTGTAATGTAGAAATATTTCATGAAGGTTACCTTAATAGAGTGTGAAAACCTGATGAACGGTAATTCAGAGGGAACTGCTTGGCCCATCTCCTATTTACTTGGAAACATTACTGCCTTAAAAAACCCTTAAATATATTACTTGTTTTTATGGCTCAAAAACCTTTAATTTGAAGATTTTTATGACTCCCTTACAATACACATCGATTTTAAAAATGTTTTAAACTAAAACGGATCATTTACTGCCAACCGTGCTTCGGGCATATCATTGATTAGTCCAAGTGTGATAAAACAACCTTGTTTTTATTCATACTTTAAGAGAATAATAAAACCTGCATACTTGGAAATACTGAAGCAATCTCTTGGCCCAGAGGTATTTAAGTATGAATTATTCACGTCCAGTTTATTTTTTTTTTCTTTTAAATTCATGAATCCCCAGAATAGTTTTGTAAAGTGTATCAGTGAAACCATGTTTCTAATTATTAAGGGGGGGTTAGATCAGAATGCATCATATATGTAAAGGGGTCATTTTTTATTTGTCGTCTTTTGCAAGCCACTGTGCATCTCATAGGAAATCAGTTATTCAATATTCGCACTAAATTTTAACTTGCGGCCCATTGAGAGAGAATACAGATGGAGTTACTTTGTTCAAATAACTTTTGCAAACAAACTCATTCTCACATCCTGTAACACTGGAACTGCCTAGGTATACCAATTTAGGGATTTCACAGACAACTGACTGGGAGCCCATTGCCTGGAACTGGTCTGGAGAATCAGAGGAAATTACAGAAATAAAAATAACGGTTTTGCATCTTCAGCAGAAAAGCACATGTAACAGTGATAGGGTGTCTATCTGGATATTACACTGCTGTGAGTGGGACTTTTTTCCCTAACTGCTGCAAAATGTCATAGACAGGAATATCTTTTGTAAGTGAAAAAACCAAAACATTAATCCCACTTTTGCAATACTTCCATCCTGTGTAACCTAACAATACTTTCTGCGTACACCATGGTCTGAACTGAAACAACGGAAAGAATGAGATAGTTCTTTTTCTTGTTCCATCACTTAATTTCAGTAGAACCTCAGCAAATCACTTCACCTCAGTGCACCTCCAGTCCCTATACACACACACACAGGGCTTTGTTATATTTGAGGCATAAACTGTTCAGTCTAAAAAACACTTTTCCCTGTATTTGTATAGTTCTCAGTGAAACGCTGTGTTTGGTAAATACTGAATTAATACAGTTTTTTCCTTATACAATGATAGAAATCTGTATGGGTTGAAAGGCACCCTGGATGTCACCATCTAGCCCAAAAAAACCAGTTCAGAGCAAGTCCAGCTAGATCAGCTTATACAGTTTCCAAAACCTCTCTAGGTCCATGCTCCTGAGTGATCATCCTCATGGTGAAAACCTTTCTCCTTTCATCTAATCAGCATTTCTTCGGGTTCAGCTTGTGTCCATTGCCACAGAACTCCAAGAAGAGTCTTGGTTTGTCCTCTCTATACTCTTTATTAGGTTACTGGACACAGCAATAAGATCTCCCTTTGTCTTCTCTGTTTCTGTTCATACTTCATATTCTCCAGCCATTTGACCACCCTGGGGACTACCCACTCACTCACCCCCCACTCATGCGTTACTCATACTGGGTGTCTCAAAACTATACAAAACTCCAGATCCTACTTCACACATAAGTATACAGAATCATAGAATTGTTTAGGTTGCAAAAGACTTTTGAGATCATCAAGTCCAACCATTAACCTAGCACTGCCAAGTCCTCCACTAAACCATGTCCCTAAGCACCACATCTATGTGTCTTTTAAATACCTCCAGGGATGGTGACTCAATCAGTTCCCTGGGCAGCCTGTTCCAATGCTTCACAACCATTTTGGTGAAGATTTATTTTCCTCATATCCAACCTAAATGTCACCTGGCACAACTTGAGCCATTTCCTCTTGTACTATTGCTTGTTACTCCTTTTGAGTAGTTTTAGAGAGCGATAAGGTCTTTCCTCAGCCTCCTTTTCTCCAGATGAGATGTTCTCAAAATCTTATGTTTTACTTGTAGGTTTTCCTCTCCTTTAAAGATATTTGTAACCAGTAGCTTGGAACCGAGTACAAAAATCATAGTTGTACACCAAGAATGACACAGTATATATGTGGCTACCACATCCATAGATAAAATCCTTAGAATACACCAAGTCCTCAACAGTAAGACAGAGGAAACAGAATGATTAAGAGTTACTGGAAGAAAGGAAAAGCAGCAGGTGGAAAGCAATGACCTTAGATGCTGATTGTTTCTGCCAGCTTGAAAGGGAAATCTCCAGACAGCCATAGCAGATAAAATGGCTCTGTAGGATGGATACCCAAAATTAAGAATTGACACATAATCAAAAAACGAAAATTTTCTATGCCACTAACCAGAAAGTGCCACTATATACCTCCAGTTTTACAAATAATAACATTTCAGACAAAAATATATCATGGAATGGCATTAGTAGACTCTGTGGAGCCTCAAATGGTTCTATGCCAAGATTCGTAATACTCACAGTTCTTCCTAGAACTACAAGTTTATCTAAATATTTGTTACTGAACACACCTAGTTTTTTTAAGTCTGAAAAAACTACCACGAAACTCAGCACAGAGCTTGCACCCATAAGATCTGCAAAGAAGCCAACCTCTTAACTTAGCTTCAAGGCCACATGTGGTTGTACTCTCTATATGTATCTGCCGTGCTGGGCTTAGCACAAAATTAGCCTGGAGGAAATGTGTCATTTCTCACTTTTACTCCATAGCCAGGTGGGTTAGAGGACTTGTCGGAGATGGAGGAAGTCTACGTTTAAGTAAGTTAAGCTCTTTTCACTGCATGGCTCTCTTTCTAGACTAAGGCGATTTGAATGTGCGTGGCTACAAGCAAACATCTGGAACTCTCTGAAAATTTCTGCATGAAACATAGCTGTTACAGGAGTATCAATCGACAACAAAATGGCTCTTCAAGGTGCTGAGAGTGGAAGCTTTAATGTGGTTTACGTGAATCTAGTGCCAGATGTTAATCTTTAAACAGACATTACAATCTTCAATACAGAACGGCATGTTTTGAAAAATTCCCAGCTCCTGGTTCAACTCTATGAAATCTATTAACCTCAAATTCTACACGGGTATAGTCCCATCACCATGAGGGGACTTCTCTGCACAGTTTGAGGTAAACCAAGCCACATGTTTTAATACTTGCACCAAGGGAGTCAAACAACAGAGGTATTCTCACCTCATTGACATTTTCCTAGTTTTATTTGGCTCATGAAAGATTAAAATGCTGGAATTGGAAAATAAAAAGTATTTTAAGCTGCTGGACATGACTAAAAGCAAAGCCTTTGAGTAGCAGTCTGGCGAATCTGTTGGGGAGTGATTAGACATTAATAGCAGCTTCATATACTTAACAAAGTTTGCATAGCCAATTTGCACTTTATAAAGTGTGGCATTGTTCTGGAGTGAGGCCCTGACATGGGCTTTATGAAGCATGCAGGAGGCAATACAGACTTTATGAAGTCCACACTGAGGAAAAGTATCAAATTAAGTAGGAAAAGCACACCAAGTCCTCGTGTGACTTGGAAACTCATGCTCATCCGCTCTCTGAAAGCTCCTGTTTCACTGATGCCATAGGATTGCACTCAAAACACAAGTCTTGAGCATACTTGACTGGTTTGTGAAATTCCTTTAATAGTCAAGTGTTCAGAATCTTAAGTAAATTCTAGTTGTATTAGAAAAAAAATCAAAGAAACTAGAAAACAGGTATGAAGTACAGCAGTAGGAAAAAATTCATAAGCCGGGTCATATGTGGTCACTCCTACAGATCTTTCCATAATAAGCTGTACAATATGGGGTAAAAGCATGTCTGGCAGAACTGTTATTCTATGGATTTCTCCTGTAGTTCTTCTTCTTCTGGCAAAATTATAAATTGCTCTTGAAAACCAGACATTCACTACGGGAGAAGTGATGATTTGCAGAAGAAAGGTTTACAAAGCACAGCAAAGGAAACCTCTCTCAGGTATAAGCCCTGGTCAGTACAATAAAAAGCCATGGATCTTCTAAGTCTTCCTCCACTTACTAAATTTCTTTCCTCACAAAGGCACAACTTCAGCAGGATGGGGAAAAGGAAAAGTGGCAAGGAGGAGGTGTGAAGATCCCACCTCTCACATCAGCCAAGAGCCTCTCAGTTAGTTGCTCTCAGAGGAGATAAGAGGTAGGTCTTTGAACCCCAGACAATGAAAAATGAATTGAACTTGTGTGTCTCACTTTCCAGGCAAGTGTCTTCTGACACAAGCTATTTCATAGTGTTATAAAAAATAAATTTCAGTTTCAGAATGAGCACATTTTAAAGCTAAGTCTTCTGCTCTGATCATTGGATGCAACTTTATCTTCAGAAGTACCGAGGTTGTTCTTGAGACAAGCATCTTGTAAAGAGTATACATACAGGGCAGGTATCAACCGTGAAAGAAGTGAAAAATCCAGAACTCTTGGGCAGTGTGTCTATCTTCAGGTCCTGGAGAATGGATGGAGGTACCTCACTGCAGCCTGAAGCAAGGCACCTGGGAAGCTGGGATTCAAGGTGCAGCCTTTCTCTCTGTTCATTCTCAGCTCCTAGCTTACCTTGCTGGTTGTTGCTGAGCTCACTCTGGGACACGCAAATCCCCACGAATTCCCACTTTAAAGGGAACCAAAGCATCTGGACACGACTTCTGCCGACCATATGCGAGGAGCCCGGGTACCTAAGAGTGTGCTCTCATGCTTAAACATTAAACAAGTATATAGCTTCCTTGTCTTGACCCCTTTCGGTCAGCAGGGCCTGACCATCATATCTTTACCTTCAGTGAGGGCACACACTGTTTCTGAAAGGCTGTGCCCTAAGTTTCAGATCGGGCAACAGTCCCTTTATCCAAAAGGAAACCCTACTTAACAAAGGACTACAGAGGCTGGATCCTGTAAAAATCACATTAAGAAGACTGGTTGTTGGCTCTTCCTCCTCACACCCTTATGATCCACTATGCAAATCAAAGTTTAAGATTGTAGCTGTCCTTCAAAACATTACAAATGCTTTTATAACTCATCGTAAATATAATCTATATTGAGTTTGGCTTACATTGTTCTGTTACATAGAGAATGAAACTTCCTTTTTTTTCCTAATTTCTCAATGCATGTGTTGCCTGTGAAATAAAGAAACCAGATGGTGTATTAAAAAAACAGACATAAAAAATTAACAGCTCTAAACATTGTATTGATTTTTTTCCCTACTCACCAAGCTATCGATTGGGTTATCTTAACTCACTTTTGAGGACAACTGACAATTCAGATCCATATTTAGATTAATTATTCCACAAATCTTCTTAGTTTATCAATTGGTCATTTCAGAATTATAGTTTTAGCTGTCTCTCATGCCACAGTTTAGCAGGTTTTGGGTTACTACTTTGTGGACAGTAGAAAGGATCTTTTCTTTTTTAATTCAAAAATTATGGCATGACAATGGAGACAATACAGTCTTTCCAGATACAAAAATCTATGAGCTAAGATGATTGATTTTATCTAGTCTAAATCAATACGAAATTGATTAAATGACCTGGCAAATTCTGTCATTCAGCTTGAGAGAGAAAAACCCAGTGCAATGTTTCAGCAGCTGCTTCATTGCTTGTCCATTACTCAACAACCAAAACACAGCAGTTTGTGTATGACTAGGCAATGTACAGATATTGTTTTAGAGCATCATTATGAGTCTGGTAAATAGGTTTAGACTAGGGATACAAAAACAAACTCTGTAATTTTCTCTAGCAGTGTTTAAAGGGCTTATGATTTGCAGCATCACTGATTGTATTGACCAAAACAGCCGTGGACATCTGGTTTTTTAGCCCTACAGATGAACGACCATATGTTATAAAAACATACAATGTGACAGGGGAAAAAGTAGTTGTAGGCTGAATACATGAGCAGGAGTCAAAGCTAACAGAAACCCAATCCTGTCGCCAATGTTGCTCCAACAAGGGGTGAATGATGTAGTGCTGTTGGACAATGGAGAAATGTTGTTGACTTGTTGACCGACACATAGTTGAACTGACAGCTGAATATCTCTGAAAGCCTCAGGGATCTCTCTGCTTCACCTTCGCTGATGAGAAGAAGAATAGTTTACATCATAAATGCCTACAGCTTACCAAAAGTGTCTTATGTCCATACCTTCAGCTGCTTCACCAAGCTTCTACTGAGTACAGTGTAACTGTTTAAGATCAAATTAGGGCATATTACAATTTTCAACATCAATCCCCATTTTCCATGCTTAGAATTCTGGAAACAATGCATCCATTCAGATTCATTGCAAGTGAGTTATGAATGGACCGAAGCGCACCATTCACTCGTAATTTACTGTTCGATGACCTTCTTTCAAATGCTAATGTCAAAGTTGTGGTCTTAAGCTTAAAATCATTTGCTTGTGCTGTGCCCTATTTGAGATCACAGAGACATATGAATTTTACAGGCTCAGATGACATTGAGGGCTGTTAAAATAGTAATACCTCTACTGGTTTAGGAAAAAACAAAAAAAGTTATTTCTAAATACAAAACGGGAAATAAAAATGTTGCTTTACATAACACTGAGTGCTACACAGCAGCATATATTTCGTTTTTGTCAGCGATCAATGAAAAAGAACATACATTGAAAATCATATATGAAAATTGTGCTCAAGAAATGAGGGGTATGGATTAGAGATCTTTACTCTTCTTGAAGTCAGTATAATACATTTCGGAGACTAAATAAACAAAATTCACACCAAGTCGGCTGGCATTTGGAAAAGTGCTAACTCAGCATACTGCTGCAAGTTTCTGCTGAACTGAGCACTTTTTATTCTTTGAAACAAACATCTGTGATTCACTGTGATAGATTTTAATATAGTTAGACAATACAACAAGATGTGTTTTAGACAAAAACATCAGTATGAATGAATGGTTCTTGCAAGCTCCACAACACCCACTTTTAAATTATATTGAATAATAGATTTCTCTCCAGATAACTCCTATCAACTGAGAATAATCTTTTGTATTATTAAGTGAACTCAACAGAGCGGGTAAAAGGGTATTTTTCCCCAAAACATGGCATCAACCATTTTAAATGGGAATTTTTACACAGTATGCTAAACTACCGCATTTGTGTATGACAGTGGTCCAAGGTGACTTAATGCATTGAATTAAAAGGTGCCAAGGCACAATACGGAGTACAGCCAAGCACACCACAAACTGCAGAATCATTTACTTTTCGTATTGTTTGTTTTCTTATCCTCACTAGGTTAAGTTCCCCTAAGCAGTTCTGAACAAGAGCAGGGGTTGGGAAGTAAATTAATTCCAGGACCAGAAAAAGAATGTTATTCTTCACCTCCCAAGACAATTAGCAAATATGACCCCAAGCCTGAACCACCTTCAGTCTGTCTTGGGCTTTTAAGATTTTTCTAATCAATTTAATCCCAACCTCCAGCTAGGTGTGGCCTTTTATTGTTCTTCCCCCAGGCTTCATAAAGTATTTTATGCAACATGGGCCCCAAGTCAGACAACTGCTTTAATTTCGAGGAGCACAGGTTGTAAGCAGAGCATACGGTCTTGCTCCTTGCAATCCCAGACCTAGCACACTCAAGGAAGCATGAAAGTTCTCTAGATACTTACAATACTTACCATTGCATAACATTTAATTTCGTGTTTGGTAATCGTTTCATCACTGGGTTCAGCTGATAAAGTGGATACAGATGTTCATTAGCAACAAAAACATATGCAAACAAGAAAGCAATCCAAGAAGCTTCTAGCAATTGAGAAGTGCAAGGCTGACCATCACATGCTGCAGTCAGAAGCTTCTATCTTTAGACCAAAAAATCCACCATCTATAGGAGTCCAAATTAGATTTTATCATCCTACCTATAATTCAAGGCTAAGGCCGTTTTATACAGGTTATATTCAAGCCTCAGTGGCCTAAGCATGCAGAAGAGTTTGCAACTTCCCAGCCAACCAGGATTTGCTCCTACAAATACAGTCTTTCCTACCACACCTGCTTGCAGAAATCTCCACTGGCTGAGAGGCAGCTTTGCTGGTCTTATTTCTGGTGGCTATAATAGGCAATAAGAAAGACTCCTCCTGGGACCTTTTTCAGAGGTATTTTCTCTCCCAGCTTCCCAATGGAGGAGGAAAACATGAAGAAGATCATCTACAGTGAGCCACAGCTTCTGTTTGTCATGTCAAACATCCCAGACTCTATTCCCATCCTCTGGAGGGAATCGCTCACACAGAGAAGATTAGCGAAAGGGATTAGCACGCAGCCGGATTATCCACACACAGCTCATCAACTCATAAACCAGCACCTTTATGCATTTTCTGCATTTTAACCTCTCAGTTTCCAGACTTCTGATACTCATCCCTTTAAGCATCACCATAGTGTAAGAGATGCTAAATACACAACTGATGAAGGTAGGTTTGTGGCTAATGTGGCATGTCTGAGTCATTTCTCATCAGCCACAAGATGTCAGTGTTGCTGAATGTTATTGTTCTCACCTGCGAGGAAGCATCTATAGATGCTGCTGGGGGTGGCTGTCAACACTGGGCTTCATTCAGGAAGTCTAACGAAAAAATCTCAAGAAATAACACACAACCAAGGACAGTAAAAAGCTGCATGGTAAAGTGCAGTTCTGTATCAACCATAACAATTAAAACTTGAACTACATGGCTATTGCTGCCACCTTCTCCTAATATGCAAATCCTTGTGTCTTTTCGCAAGTCCCAGAACAACTCATACAACACTTGAGCTTGATGGATGGTTCTTGCACAGCGACATCACTTGCAAAGGAGCAAGCAGAGATGACACCAGAGCTGTTTCATCAAGAATTAGTCCATCCCACCAGAAATGAGGCTGTCCACGTCTGACTCCACCAACTCTCACTAAATATTATATCTGAAATCAAAGAAAGTGCTAACAGCTATCTCCTCATTTTACTCTTGATATGCACTTCCACACCCCTCTGTCTCTGGCAGCAAACACTGCCCACATGGCTCCATCGTGGAGATCTCTCTCTGCCCAGGCTTGTTTTCTCTCTTTATCTCTTCCCCAGTTGTATAAGCACATGTTTCTGTAAGGCCAAACTGCAAATCAGTTTACTGGACTATCTGGTTTTCAAACAACCTTTCCTCTTCCCGATCCTTCCCAAAAGGCCAAGGTCAGGCAGAAGGGAAACTTTTGAACTGATATTGTTCTGAACTCAATGTATTGTGAAACTGCACCTCGGGTTTCCTCTGCAGACCAACCGACCTGTATGTCGATTATTTTTCTGCTTCCGTCTTGGTTGTGGGAGATTTGCTTCACCAAACAGTGACTTGACTTCCACTTCTAAGTATAGCAGAGCACGGGTACGGTTAGCATGAGAATTCCTGTTTACATCGTTTGCTGCCATTCATGTCCTCTGAACTTGTTTACTTCTGAAATCGGAGGAAGCATGACTTCGGTGAGAGTGGAGACAGGGCTGCTCACGGTGAAAAAAAAGTAGATGAATAGAGATAGATGAATTCATACACACTTGCAGTTGTAAGAATACACAATGGAAACAGTTACTGCAGTTGGGAAGTAGACAGTTTGGTACATTTGATCCATCTATACCTTCTTCTCAGAAATACAAATACATCTCCCAACAGCACAGCCAAATTTTTCAATTACAGAGGGCATATTAGGGGGTAATAAAGATTTTACCTAATTCTCACAATATTTCCCCAGCTGCCTTCCCCAACCCTCTTTTTCTCCCCAAAACACAATCCATTCTTTGAAAAATACTGCCATAGGCAGAGCAACAAAAATAACCCTCAGGGAGTCTTTCCTGTTTCCAAATCTTCCTTCCATTTGTGCTGAGCACCTGACCTAGGAAAATCCATTCCCAGTTTAATAAAAATCATTCTTCATAAAGACAAATTCTGACAGCTCCTCCCTGTTCCATCAAACAGTCTGGTTGTAGGGACCATAAATCCCTATTTTTATCTCCATCCCACCTTTGCATTGTTGAAGGCACTGTCTTCTCTGCCCGAGCCAGAGGTCCTGTTTGCTTGACATGTTCCTGCCTCCCCTGTTAGTGACAGCAGGCACCAACGTGCCAACATTCACAGCTCTCAAGTTGCTGGCATGCCTGGCTGTTGCGCAGAGGCGCGGGCTGACTCCTCGCTGCGTGCACAGTGTCCATTTGTCTGCGTTTCCTGGCTGCCTGGAAATCTGGTAGCTTAATGCCCAAAGTGGTAGAGTTGGCAGGAGCGCAGTGGAGAGATTCTCAGAAAAGCCTGATGGTTTCTGTTGAACTAGCTTGCCTCATTAAAAAGTTGCATTTGCTGGGGTCATCTCAGGATGAGGATGACTGGGATTTTTTTTATTTTTTTCTTCTGGGGTCCCACTCAGATAAGTACGTTTTCATGCAAATTCTAAAATTTCCAAGTTATTTACCAAAACTACGTAGACTTGCTGAGATTCTGAGCTATGAACTCTTGGGGAGATGGACGTCAGTTTTTAATATAATTCCTGGAAAAGTTAAGAGGCGACTAAAGCAGGTTTATTTGATCCAGCTCATACGTATGTAGCGGGCTGGCTTAGCTAAACAAGGTATTGTGCTTCAAATAACTAGAGCAGCCTGAGAGGTAAAGGTGGGGACAGCATGGGAAAAGATTTCATCAGCCCAAAATTAATAGAGACAGGGATGGAAATACAAGACTTTTAGAAACTGGAGAATGGAGGAGTATCTAATTTCAGGCACTCTAGGGTAAAGGTGAAACAGCTTCATTAATTTGCACTCTGGCATAAGCCGGTTCTGGCATCAGAGCCCTGCCCTAAGGGTATGCCTTTTTCACCTGCTCTTGTTTTTCTTCCCCCCCTAACAAACTAGGGACTTTGCTGGTGGGAAGTAGGGTGAAGCATAGTCCTAGGGCACTTGTTTTTCTGTTTCTTTTTTTTTTGAGTGGGGACTGAAGGAAAGAAAAATACAATTCTCATTTTTAGTTATAAAAGGGCAAACTTCAGCTGTGTTGCTTAATTCAGTTTCACATGCAATAACCTTTCAAATGGTGCTTGAAAGTCAAGTCAAATTTCAATATAAATGATATTGCCAGGTTAACATTAACGTATGAGACACTGCCCTTTATGTTTCACTATCATCCCTTCGAATGTGTTGAACAGATTTTAATAGAATCGTAAAAATCTTCAATTTCCTCTGTAGATTTAACCAATGCCAAGAGCAGTAAAAGAGTTATGCTTCTGTCCCATTTGTAGGGTTTGCAATTATTTTAACATCTCCGTTTTTGCAGGTCTTGTGTATTTAGAGCCTAAGCTTGTTACCTGTTTGCTTAGAAATATCTTTCCAGTAACAACTGCTCAAACTATTTTGTCCTTACTTGCTTCTTCTAACAAGGATGTTAGAACTGGAAGCTACAAGCGAAAAAAAAAAAAAAAAAAAGAAAAGAAAAAAAAAAAGAAGGGATGGAAATATCCTGACGCCAACGTGCTTCACAGTTTTACTTCAGTGAATATTCAGTGCTGTGAATTAAACAAGGGCACTGGAAAGTTACTTAAATATGTATCAGATGCTGATACATGGTCGGGCTTTAATGTGAGAAATTCAAGCCTGCAAAGTAATTTCTTGAGAGACATTCAAATGACAGAAAACAGTGGGGAGAGCAAAGATGCAATCTCAGCTTAAAATATAGGCTTTCAACATACGGCTCTGTCGCTGCAAAAGGGAAAACGTGTCAGTGTAAGAACCACGGGGCAAAGAGGCTGCAGGACAGCTGCAGAAACGGCACCCACCCCCAACCCACAAAGACCAACTTTGGTGGCCCCAGCACCCCACGGCTGTGCAGCCACCTCGCTCTGGTGCAAACAAGTGTCCAAGGGGATGGAAAAGCAGTCCACAGCAGCTGGGAGCCAGGGTGGCATCCATTCCTTTGCTGAATGAACTAGCAGCAGTGGATCAGGTGTGAAGAGCCTGACTCATGCTTTCCTGCAATGCTGCACACTTGGCCAAGGGCAAACGCTTTGTCTCCCCAGCCAAATGCAACCGTCACCCAGCACGGATGGGCGTCCAAGGTCTGTCATTCCACCCTGCCTCCCCATGCCCGGTGCTTCCCAGCCTTCCCACCCCATGAGCCATCCGCTCCGGAGGTAGCAGCAGGTTTTGAGTAGTCACCTCATTCGTGTTTTCCTTGCTGGATTTGAAAGAGGAATCACTCATACTGGCTGAATGTCTTTAGAAATGATAAATGCTGCACAAAGAAATATAGATTTCCAGTTTTTAATTATTCCACTTTCAGTCTGTGAGCACAACCTGACTGCTCGGACAGAGGTGGCTTGATTAGCACTTCATAATTCACAAATATGTGGATTCACTTTAAATAAATTCGGGGTTGTTTGAGGGGCTGGGGGTTTATTTGCCCTGATATCTCTGGGGAAAAGCTTTCATCAAAAGCTGTTCTGCTGCTTCTTAAGGAAAAGTATTGTTTTGGCCATGTGAAAAGGCAAAATGAAATATTCTAGCTCGTCCCAATGCTTCTGGGGGCTAGAAATATGACAGGAGCATCATTTCAGGGCTAGAAGCAGCATTGGCTGCTGTTACGAATATTTGCCCAAACTTCGCCAAAACAGGCACTTAAACAGTTTCAGTCAACTCATTAAGGTTTAAAAGTGCAACTTCCAAATAAAACCTGTGGAAGTGTAGCCCCAGACCCAGTATGCAGGAGCAGAACTGGAGTTCCTCAGACTTCTTCTGCTACATCTGCCCTCAAAAAATGGGTGTATCAGGCATTAAGCCATAGGTTTCACATGTATTATGGGACAAGTCTTTCACGGATGATCACTGGCAGGTCATCTTACTTTTTCACATGCCTTACTACAGAGACCAGCTGCATGATTTCCATGGAACTTTGCTACGAACCATAAAGCAGTATAAAATACTAAAGGGTCTGAAACAGAGGATCATAATCATCTTGTGCCTTTTTGACACAGAAATGTCTGGCTCCATTCAGTATCTGTATGATAGATCTCATAATGCCTCTTTACAAGGCCATTGTGAACAGAAATGTAGTGGTTTGGGGGAATTGCTAAGATACTGTAACAATGAAAAGGACAGACCGAAGCCTGGGATGAAACTACCAATCCCGTATTAGTTACTAGACAAACCCAGAGGCCATAATTAATAATGGGACTAAAATACCTGTGATCACATCATCTGAGAGCTCAGCGTGATGCAAAAGAATCAGTGCCAAACCGGTATTTCAAGAAAATCTTTAATTATGGTATTTCTTAATTTTAAACACTTGATTTACCCTTAACATCCACAGAGCGCAGGATGTTTCCTTGTACTCGTATATTAGCTATGCAACGCACCCTCTCTAAATTCAGTGTTTTGATCTAAAACAGCCTGACTATTTGAAAATGATTGATTTATGCTGTGCTTAATGATTGACTTCTTTTCTAGTTCTGGACTGATATTTTAAATTCTTAAGAATTTTCTTTAACGTTTTCAAGGTAAGCAACCATTTTGTACAAGTGCAGATCCTTACATTAGCGTTAGCTACATCCAACCTTACCCTGGGTTTATTTTTAGTGAAAGATGTCCCGAGACTTTACCATTGAAGCATCCGTCATGTCATGAGACCAACCTACAAGAAGAATCTGGATCATCCTTTTTTTCAGAAGGCCACATGTATAATGTCAGTAGGACACAACGCTTTGAGTCCAGAGAATGCTTAACTGTGTTTCTCAGTTGGGGCCTGGATAACACAACAGTTTTATGGGTTTTTTGCAAGTCACATTTCAATATCCAGCTTTTCAGGCTGTGTGTTTTTGTAGTTGCAACTTTCCACCTCCCCCGCACTGATTTAAGTGATGTTATTCTTGGCTAATAGTAATTGTGAGAAAATTGAATTCCATCTGTCTCCACCAAAAGCAGAAAATAGAATGTGAGAATCAATAGAAGACTGCACTTGTTATACACATTTGTCACAATCAGTGGCTTTGCTAAGGAAACATGTCTGCAGGTATGATTTGCAAAATAAATAGCAAGTCACAGCGTCTGATCACCAGCTGGCTTATTTAAAAGTCAGACCCTCTCCTGACAGCTACGGATCATGAACTTTCAGATGTTGCATGGCCCCTCCAGACTCGTTCAAGGGGAAAAGATATCTTTCACTCTGCAACTGGACAGATGAGAATTTTAATACAAGGATAGATCTGGCTGCGCATTCATCATCGAAGTTTTGGCTTTACATCTGATAGTTTTTCCATCTTAGATGATCACTTTCTCATATTCATGTTGATTACTCCATACCCCTTGTAATTTCATACATAGTTACTGTGCGTCACCAGAGATTTCTATATGACTAATATCAGCATCATTTCAGGTTTTCTCCCTAGTTAATGTTGTCGGAATTGAAATCTCTGTGGCTCCCCTTGGCTGAGCTGTCTCATTCATGGTCATGACCAAACCACAAAGAGGCAAACACACAGCATTTTAATAAGTCCTAGCAAGTCTGTGCTTCATGTACAGGCACAACACCTCTCCTCTTCAAATTCATCTTCCATCCAGCTGGTAGGACATACCAATGCCTTATCTGCATGTCTTTATCACAACCGTAAGCTGGGTGGATCATTTCAGGAGTCCTTCAGCAAGAACTACTAGATTCCTTCCCAGAGTACTGTGTGTTTAGTATGTACTTTATCATGGTTTGCAACACCTCTGCTTAATTCTGCTACGGTCTCTGCAGTACAGTGTATTTTTGCAGATGGTGCTGTGACACAGCCAGTGTCAGCTCACAGTTTCTTGCTGTGCCAACAACACCCAGTTTAGTGGTGGTAGCAGACCACCCCCTCCAGCCATCATCTGCCCAAGTGGGCAGTGCATCCTCCGCAGCCTCCCTCATTCCCAAATAAAGCACAGCTCTGGAGCGCAGGAAGGTAGGACCCATCCTCCCATCAGACTGGGTGCTCTGTAGCTTGGGATCTCCTCAGCACTGTGCAAACCTCACTGTCAGGTCAGCAGCATGGGGCGAAGCTGCACCCATTGCCGCCAGGAGGAGGACCGAGGCCACCCCAGGTACATTAGGTAAGAGTTCCTCCCAGGAATAACAGGCATAACTGATGAATTTAAAAGGTGATTTGGGGGTTCCTCGGTGCTCGTGAGACTTACAGTCAGGTAGCTGAAACAGTTTTCATAAAACATGGATGTTCAGCCTTAAAATCTCAAGTGCCTTGATCTTCAGAGTTAACGCCTGTTGTTAGCCAAAATATATACTACATAATACATAATACATACTGCTGCACAGCAACAGTAAAAAGAAAAGTCATTAAAAAGCAGCATTGTTGGATGAATAATGCCATTATGTTAGTTAACGGTGCACCTTCATCTGGAACTCTGTTTGCCATACCTGGGCTTGAATTTTAGCAGAACGTACATGCAGTAAAACCTCAGAAGTCCAAAGTGGTTAATTACAATACTCAGCAGCCTAAAAAGACTCCCATAGGCAGAGAGATTTAAGGCAGTATAACAGCCTTCAACTCAGAGGGAAGCAAGCAAAAGGTGACAGAAGAGAGGTGTGTAACATAAAGAATGACTTGGGAAAAACAGGGTAAAATCAGGTATTTAGGTTTTTCTACAGGCTTTCCTATAGGTCAATGCAGCTATAACATAAAAATTCTTAGAGGAGTCAAGGAAATATTTTCTACAGTGTCTAACTGCTACGAAAATGTTGGAGGAAACAAGGAGTCAACAGCTTTAAAAGAGGGCAGACACTTAAATTTATATCTGCAATTATCCTAACTGAAACAAAACACATGGAGATTGATCCATAGCGGGGTACAGAACCAAAGCCAGTTGCTGAACTCCAAGCTCCATATGATACGGTTTTATCATATCAGCTGACAGTAAGGTGAAGCTCTTAAATTGCCACAATAACGAGCCATAGTTCCACAGTGCGGTGAGTGCCATATGTAAGCAATTTTTTCCCAACTCACTTTTCAAAATTCGGGGGGGTTACAAACATTAGTAATATATACAATGGTATAATATTCATAGAGGTTACAGAGAGAGCTGCAGGCATTATTCCTCTCTCGGTCAATGTAGAGTCTCTCCCTGCCTTTTCCAGCAGGAAATGCCCAGCTTAGGAATGGGGACAGCATGTGGCTCCAGTCAAACTGAACATAATGGGAAATGGAAAACACTGAATGGGGCAAAAGTTCAAGAGTTTGGTGCCAGTAACTGGATACTTCTAAACTTGTTTGGGTTTTGTTGGGGGCTTTTTTAAGAAAAAAAAAAAGCAGTGAAATAAATCATATCTGGGAGGAAAATTAAGCTCTGTGAGGATGAAAGCATGAGTCAACTGAAGAGCCAAGATCTGAAGGTAAACGTTGTGGCAGCCCCATATCCTGCATTAATCAGATACAGAGAGATGTACCGTACTGACCAGCTGGTTATCTGCTTCCTGTCTACAGAGGCAAGATGTCCCGACCACATGTGCCCTAGCACAGGCTGAACTCTAAACCAAACCCCACGAAAATGATAACCGACATCTATCTTCAGAACGACAACTGAACCCAGGGCATCTCAAGCTGAACATGTGAGTCTCTACAGCCAGATGGAAAGGTAAATGTCACAGCAGGGCTGCAACAAAGCCACATCCTCTGTGTAATAGGTACAGAAGAGAAACCTAATACATACATATATATATATATAGCTATACGCATGCAGTGAATTACACTGCTGAGCAGTGAATTACACCCACAACGTTATGAGCCCAAAAATAGCAAAGTTTGAAAGGGTCTGCATCTTCTCAGATGAGATTTCGTTGCCTGTCAGTCACCCATCACTACTCAATCTTCCTTTAAACAACTACTGCAGATTCATATTAATGCAGATTTTTTTTAATATTACAAATGATAGAATGTCCCCACCCTTTGTTTAAAAGTGGTTGTAAGGATATTTTTGAAACATTCTGGTTTTAAAGCTTTGGTGTCTACTCTTCCTACGTGACTTTCTGAGTTTTGAATCTTTTGGGGGTACTCAGGTCTGATTTCCAGGTCACTTCTCATGACTGGAAGGAGCCCATCTAATTTTTAGAAACCAAAGTTTTCATTAAATGAGCTGCTCACAGGAGCAAAAGTTTCAAGAATGGTCATTAAATAATGCAAGATTCATAACTAGAATAATTTCTTAGCAGTACTTCATCAGATTAAGTTATTTTAATCACTTTGCGACTGTCAAACACAGCTTTCAGTGCAGCTTGCTGGAGTCCCAGTCTGTGCACACAGACCCACCACCCTTCCTGCTGTTTCCCCAGAAACACAAACCATCTCACCCATGGAAGGCCTAGCAAGGCTGTCTCTCCTGTTTCATTTCTGTGCTGGCCCAAAAGAAGATAATCACAGGAAAGAAATTCCTCTCTTCATCATCGCTGTCTTTCACATGTACACACACACCCCCCCTACATCTTTCCATCCAGAAGGAAAACCAAGATCCCCTTCTCTGTGCAGCTAAAGCTCGATTCTTTTTTGTTTTTTATGACTACCATCTGCTTTCAGCTGCCTGGTGTCCCCGTCCAGTTTGTAGAGACATTTGTCCTTTCTGATAGGCACGTGAGTTCCCAGCATCCGCTGCAGCAAAGCTCTGATGGTCTGACTGTGAATTGTGTATGATCATGTCATTAGGATGCTGGGAATGCCCTGCTAGCCAAAAAAGACTTATATGGACCCAAGAAGCATCCAGAGGAGCCATTATATAAAGAGAGAGAGAGAGTTAAGTAATGATACATTAAATTACATACATACTACTAAATGATTTATACATATTAATATTTTTTTAAAAAAAAAAAGAACAACAAAAAACCCCAAAATGGATGTGTGTTCGTTCACAAGGTACTCCAAAACATTGTTATTCTGGCCCAGTAAAGATGAATACCGACTCGGCACCCATGACAGCCATGCTCCAGTCTCTCAAGCTGAATTAATTAAAAAGCTGTGCTCCAGAAACTGTAATGATAAAAATATTATCACCCCCACAGGCAGTGAGGTACGATGCTTGATATACCACACTGCTACATTAAACAAGATCAGGAAAGATAAAGAAAAGTGATCCATGAGGCTGAATATTCTTAACTATTATGGATCTGTTGGTGCAGATAGGTGAGGGTTTGGCACTCAGCATCTTTCAAAAGCCTCATGGAACAGCTTGCGCTTGCAAACTACTGTCAGTGGTGCTGCCCACCATGCCACACGCTGAACAGGCTTGGTGTGATGTGAGTTTCCTTGCATAAGAAGCCCTGCTTGCTCTGGGAAATCACCTCTCAAGGGGCACTCTACCACTTCTCCTCAGCGAATGTAACGGAAACAATTCACAAAGCTAACACTAATACTGAATTTCAGATGCATATAAACAAGATATCAAGTATGTTCAGCACATCGGTTCGCGCTGCAATGTGTGGGTGAGTGTCCTGAGCGAAGCAGCTCTGTCTTTGAGTAATTTGAGAAGAACAAAACTGGTTCCAGCTCATTCTTGCCAGAGCATCTCAGTACTCAGCTTAGCCACAGAACAACATTTCCCGTACTGTGATATTTATCATTCGAATAATCTTCAGAAATCCTTGAATTTCAAGGGGAAAATGTAGCAGATTGTTTGTTAAATGAAAGTTACTGAAAGTGGTAAATTAATTTTTTTTACTACCTCTCCCTGATACATGCAGCTGAACACACAAATCACTGAGTTCACTGGAAGTCTGGAAAAACTCACAGTTCCGGAGTTAATCATTAATATTGTGGGGTTACAAGGAGGTATTTTTAAGATTGCCGCAGCATGTGGGAAATTCCCATGTGTATTCCCTGCAGGTTTTCAAGAAATAGCCTTTTCTGTTTAGCTCAGATGCTTTTGTAATTGTTTACATAAATTGAATATGAAGTATCAAGGTCAGATATTTTCCAGAAAGCCAAGGAAAACAATTTACCATTCTGTTGTATGAGAAAACACCAGAACAATTCCAGCATTAGCCAACTTCCTTTTGTTTCTCATGCTTTATGTGGTATTACACTATATGGCAGAAAACACTGAAACTTTGCTTATTTAAAAGAGTGCACAATCTGTTGGATGCAGAAATCCCAACCTGAGAGAGGTAACAACAAGTTTAATCTCACATGCTCAAAGCAAGGCTATTTCTTTTCATTTTATTTTCCAGATACCCAGCACAAGCTGCGGTGTCAGCTCAGCTCCCAGCAAAAACTCTGGGAACATAAAAAATTATATTCATGCAATTATAATCGCTCTTTTTTTAAGGGATCCTTATCTCCCAGTTAATATTACCAATGGAGACGACAGCAAACAACATTTTTTTTCCCCTCTCAAATTAATAAAGTTCCTACCAAATCAAACCATTATCTGCAGACATTTTTTCCCAAAAAAACTTCCCTCAGATGATGATGTTTGGGCTGCCTATACCCCAAGGGCTTTGGAGGCTTTTCTGATAGCTGTGTAACTGGAAGCGTCATCTAGTTCTTCAGCTGTTTTGGGAAGAGAAACCTTTTTCCATCCTAACTCTACTGAACTGGGACAGAAACCTACTGTAAGACACTCTGGCCGTGACCACTAGTGGGTGTTTTGCCACTGTGAATGGACATTTCAGGATTAAATTAGGGTAACGCAGGCCAAAAATTTCAGTATTTCTTCCAGGAGGGGAGAATCCTCTTGACCAACCCCCATAATACATACATCATGAATTTTGTAGGGCTGTTTAGCTGAAGTTTGCATCATGGTTGGCTCTTCTGACCCGCTTTCATGCTCAGAGACTCACACTGGGAAATTGGAAGTCACTTCTGTAGATGCACTGCTTGAGAAATTTCAGCTGACATAGACAGTTAGAGATAACACACATGAGTAAAAAGCATTTCTAAGAATTAGACATCTGTGAGAATGATGCCACTATGTATTTTCACCATCATCCTTTCTGCTCCTCTTCCCATTCAAAATTTAACACTCCTCAGGGTACCGGAGCTCGGCAAAGATGCTGAAGCTCCTTCGGTCTGTACTGCCTATCCAGACACCGGATCAGGTCCAAGACTGTGCATTTACCAGCCACTCTTTTAACAAAGGCTCCTGAAAATCCTTGCTGCAATGACCAACGCACTCCTTGCAAACCAAATATCAGGATGAGAAAATGTAGCCCCTGAAATGTAGGTTTGGGCCAATGCATTCAGGAAGGACACAGATCACTTAGTCTGAGTCCAGAGGAAAGCAACAAAAATGCAGGAATGTTTAAACCCCATAAACTATGAGAAAAGATTAAAAGGATGGGATTTGTTTAGTCTAGAAAGGAGAAAACTGAGAGGAATCGTGATAGCAGTCTCCAAACAGATGGACTTCTAGCTGCAGAAGAAAGGAAATGACCATCCCCTGTGCTCCCTGGGAGCCTGGAAAGAAGGAAAGGTGTCACGCTGGCCTCTCAGGGGACATGAGCAAGGCATTAGGAAAGAAGTTTCTAACATTAAGCAGCGATAAGCCCTGAAAGCATTTCCTAGGCAGGTTGTGGGACCTCTGTCACTGGAGGTTTTTGAAAACATGTGAGGCAAACATATGCCAGGACGAGTTAGTGTGAAGCCGATCCCACCTGGGTGAGGAGACGGACTGGGTGACTTCCCGAGAGCTCTCCCAGCCCTATTTTCAATTATTCTGATCTTCCTTTCTTAAGATGTGTGGAGCAGCATGTAATTGCTTGTCACAACCTGTTTATAAAAAGCAATTGTCTTACGAAATTCCAATAGGATACCCCGAGACAGCACATTAGAGGCAAATGCTGAATCTTACCTCATTTCTTTACACAACTGCCTTGACACCACAGATTCTGTTGTCCGGTCCTATTTTTCCTCTGACTGTCACAGGTTGACTCCAAGATTTTTAAGAGCACATTCAGAAACTCTGGTAAAAAATAAGTCTCTGTCTCAATGAATAATTAAAAACAAAACTCCAGATGTATTTAGAAACAGAAAACATGGGTAACTAATGCTGTAATTGATGGTAAGACATTAGTAAGGAAAGGCACACAGACCCTCCAGTCATGCACTGCACTGTAAGATAAGCAAATACACAAATGAATTCAGCAATTTGGTTCTCATGCGCCAAAACCATCTCTGGTAATAACATGAGTATATTGCTCATACATAGTCCCCCTCCAGCATTCTCAGTAATTCAGATCCAAAAATACTAGGTACTTAAGTTTTTAACTCCATTAATTGGAAACCAAGAAGCTAAGCATCACTGCAGAGCTGAGCCCAGAGTTATACATCGAGTCAAATGTCAGCCTGAAGAGCCCTCCCCAGGTTGGCTGGCCATGGCAGGGCCCACCTGAGGCCTCCAAGTGCCGTTTGCCCACAGTTGTGATCATAAAGGTATTCTCTGAGCATGCTTTACCTAAAAGCAAACAAATCCACCCCGTAGCTCGACATTTCATGCAGGCCTGGAGCGCTTGGTAAAAGGTCAGAAAACCACAACAAAAACATTTCAGAATGTTTTTCATTACTTCCTCCCACCTAAAAATGTTCCTCTGTTTTTGAGGCTGTGATCTCTTCAGAAACTTGCACAGACTAAAATCTTTCTTATTCCAGGTCCCCATCTATTTATTATTTTTTTAAAAAATATCACCTCTCTCATTTTTCAGGAATTCAGCTGGCAATTCAAATAGTTTATTTTTTAGTTAATAAGTTATTGTACAATGCCTACTAAAAACATCTGAGACAACCATGCTGTAGTTTGGGCTGTCTGAATTATGTCCCTTTTCCTTTCTTTTTTAAGGTTGTTTCTGCTTCAAAACTCCATTTAGATTTCTTGCAATTGTTTGGACATGTGTTGTGTCCTGCAGACACAGCTCTTGTTTACAGGCTTTGGAAGATCAAAGAATCGTTTCTAGCCTTTGAAGCTCAACGCTTTAAAATCTACCTTTCAAAATACAGGAAGAGTTTTTTTCAACGTCCTGGCTTCCTATGCTACCTTAACAAGTTTCCCTCACCGAACCATGCAAGACCAATACCTACCTTAATCTCACCATCAGTTAAATGCAGTTGATGAAATCTGGTGCAGTCCTTCTGCTACGTCGCAGAAATTATCCTGCTGGCACCCTGCAATGCAAAAGCAGGTGGGGGAAAGAAGAGTTTCGCCAGGCCGTAGCACACAACATTGTCCAACACCATTTCTACATGCCATGGTGCCTCCACAACCTCTTCATCCAGTACAAAACTTTGAATGGTGCCACAAAGGTTTCTGAAGGAGAGTGTTTTCATGGGAGATGGAGATGCAGAGAGATGGAGATGGAGATGTAGAAATGCAGTTTGCCACAGTGATTGCCCACTCAGCGTCACCTCCAAGTGGAAATCTCTTGTGAAACTCAGTCCTAGACGTCCTGACTGATAACTGACCTTACAGTGTCTTACTCTACCTTGGTGCGACCCATCACAGTGGGGTTCTTTCTCAGCCTGAGACAGGCTCCAGTTTAGCCATCTGCAACTTTAACGTAGCAAGTGAAACCACGTGTGTTTCTGCTGTTTAACGTGGGCTTTATTTAAAAGTATTTTATTTTACAAAAATCACAATGTCAGAATGATGATGAGAATAATTTAAACTAATGAAGGAATATGTTCTGATCATAACTCATTCACTCCAGAGTGAAATGTACTACTATCCAATAATCCTAATTGCAAGTAATAACTTCTTTCTCCTTGGAACGGAGAATTTCAGTTCATTGGAAATTCAAAGCAATTTAACAATAAGACCAACAGTGGGAACAAGAGAAGAGCCACATCTATTTAGAGAACATAAAGCAGCACTTGCTTTACAATGTTTTGTGAGCGACTGAACAACTGGGAAAATACAGCAGGGCTGCTTTTTGAGGGGAAAGACAGATATACGTAAATTCATTTGGGCATGACAAGCTGGTAGTGAATGTAAGAGCAACACAATTGTCTGCCTATAAAAGACAATATGGAAGGCACGTTTCTTTATTCATGTGATGCCATTAAAAGTAAATAAACAAACAAAGTGAAAAAGGCACATGGGCTTCAGTATTATCCCACCGCGAAACAGTCGCTTGTAGAGACCTTCTGCAAGGGCAGGGCTCCCCCGGGCTCAGCTGCAGAGGACGCAGCCCTGTGCTGCCGGGAAAAGCTCTTCCACAGAATAATTAGACAACAAAACCAACTGTGAAAAGCTTTGGGAGTCTGAGTCCCCCATTCTCATCCTTCACAGTAAATAAAGGGTAAGTGATTGCCTTCGTATAAAAACAGCCTTCCCCTCCACATCAGAGAACGGCAAAGGGAATTGTAGAAACCTCCAAATTCGTATGGATCTCATGGCACAGTGCTGTGGCAAGGCGAGCCTGGAGGGTTGCGAGAGAGTAATTACTCTCGGCAATAGTTTCTTTTTGTGTTGCTGTGCTCTAAGAATGCTGTACGGATTGCTCTCCTCTCAGTTCCCAGGGCAAATTACCCCGCAGCCTGTGAGCCACCTCATCAGATGGCTCTGGGATACCCTGGAAGAAAGCAACTCAAGGCTGAAATCTGCTAGGAACCTGGAGGCGTGCGACCTGGGGCATGTGTAAGTCTTCATGTGCATATTGCAAAACTAATGTCAAAAAGTTTTCAGTGTCCACAAACACAGAACAGCCTAAAAAAAAAACAAGAGTGAAGAAATGCTTTACTGTTTCTTCTCAATCGGGATGAGAGGGAAGGGCTCTTCATGTCCCTGCTGACACATCAAGAATCTCTACTTTTCCTTGTTCTCACATTAATGCTTCACTCCATCAATCTCCCCATCTTACTTCGAACCAAGCAGGACCAGCTGATGTTTCCTCTGAGACCACAAATATGATACCAAGCACAGCAAGCAGAATCACAGGTCGTTATGGAACCAGATTTTGCAATCCTTTTTGCTCCACTTCCTCCCCTGAAATTAAAGCCTTATGTGTCAATGTCCCACTATTGCAGCCAGAATCCCTCTCTTCCTCCAGCCTGCTTTCTGCTGCTCCAAGCTGACACCACTCATTGCCATCAAGGACACAGCTCCCCACAGCAGTAGCTCTGAATGCTGGAAGGGAAGGTTGCTTTCCCCCCCACCCCACCCATATCCCCAGTGCTAGATGGCAGAGTGAATTCAGTCCACGATACAGAGGTTCTTCCCACAGCATTTTCTGGGAATATGGCAGAGTTATTGATTTCCTCTGTCGCCTGTAAGGCTTATTTCCTGTGATGAGTTTGAAAGAGGATTTAGAAAATACAGTTGGTTTCACATAATCATGGAATACTCTTTTTTGGGGGGATGGGAGCTGAGGGTTTTTTGAGGCAGGTTTCAGCCTCAGCAATGTCAATCTTTGAAAGAAAATTAAATTACACTGTCCACAGTAGTTGGGAATTAATTAGTCTTATTTTCTCAGGCTTTTCCCTCAGATTAATAGACTGCCAAGAGGAAAGAACACAAAGGTGTTCATACATGCCATTTAAACAGCCTTGGTATTTAGCCATCCTAGAGCCCCTTCTGTAGCCAAAAGGGATAAATACCTTTAAAAGGGCAGCGCAGAGCCCACTGCTATGGTGGGCACTCAGCTCTTCCTGGGCACCGCAGTGGAAGCTTGCACCACCTTTTAAGATGCTTGACAAGAGATCTTGTTTTTGGAAGGCTAATGTTAGACTATATGAGAGTAAAGGGATGTTTTTACCATGGACTTAGCCTGAACTCCTACCCAAGGGCTTTTTGTGCTCTTATCCTCTCCTGTTTGACACAAGACATCTTGTACCCAATCTTGCTGTGCCTTCCGCCCTCTCCTGTTTGGCTTAATGGGGTGAAAAGGATCGCAGGTTCTGTTGGAACATAACCTGGAAACCAGTGTTATGAAAAAATTGCTGTCCCGTACAAATTTCCTAAACTAAAGAAAAAAAAAAACAAAGCCAAACAAAAGACCAAAATGCAGAAATGGCTACCAGACCAAAACCACACAAAATGAGACTGGTCAGTCACCGTATTTCATGTCTACATTTTTGAGAAGTTTCAGTGAAATACCAATCTCTTATTTCTTTTTCTTTCCAGAAGGCATGTGGCAATTTCAGAATATCAATTTTGAAATGTCACTGTCTTTCAAACAGACCAGTCTGCTGAAGGTTAGCCTTTCCTGCCTGTACTTTCCACTTCAAACAACTGGCAGGTCCTGTTGAAATAATGTTTAGGTTAAAAAAAAGAAAAATATTTCTGACCAGTTCTGATAACCTTGCAGAGCACACTGCAGCAGGGATGTAAGCTACATCAGTCAAGTGCAAATGTTTCCTTGGTTCCTTCCCGCAGCTTCCCAAATGACACATATCAAATGGCTGTCGGTCCATTCAACCAGCCGGGAAAGCGAGCAGATGACTTTGGGGCCCTTGCACCCCTGGTGACTTCCTGATAAACCACATAATAAAACAACCAGGCTGGTTATGTTTTAATTTACTCTTTCTCAAAATATTGAGCACATAGGAAGCTGGTGCTCAAGACGGTGGCTTGAGAGGACAAGTTGAATCTTCTCTAATTATGGTTTAGATTCTTTTTCAAAAGACATAGGCACTGGTAGATATTAGTCTATCATATTTTATCTATCCTTCTTTTGGATGACAAGGTTTTCTTTATAAAAAGTTAGCTTCAAAAAACAAGCTTTCATGTTCGTGTTCACTCTTGTGCATGTTCCACATCACCCTTCCCCAGACACCTCCAGCAGCTCTCTTCCAGACACTGGCATGTGGCTGAGCATGTTTCTGCTTTGGAGGGAGAGACATCCTCCCTGGCTGCTGCCAAAACTAAAAGCAGTTCCTGATAGTAATTCCAGTTCTTGGAGGAGTGCATTATTCCCATTTGCAGCTAATTGTCAGGTTAGACACTGATGATGGAAACTTGTGCCAAAATAATACAAGAGGCACAGATGCACATCTTCAGCAAACCTACTATATGGCAAAAGCTTTGCCCTGCCCTGACTCCCGGCTACCAAAAGGCAGGAGCTGACACCCTGAAATCATTCTCACAAATGTTAAGGGTGCAAGACAGTATCTCAGTCTGAGTGTCAAAAGGTTCAGAGTCATGTACACCTGGACATCGTCTCCCAGCAGCGGATGCTCTGCAGCCCGTGCGCAGAATCGACACCGCGGCTGGGGTCTCTGCACTCCCACCTTAAGCCTGCGTGTAAGCGTGTGTTTATCTTCAGGCATAAAGATTTTTTTTAATGCTTTCATTGGCTTGCACTAGGAGGTAGACGGCAGGATTAATAACTGTTCTTCAAAGCTATAAACTGCATGGTGTGTTTGCTCAGACTTTGAGCCATGAGTTACTGCTGTAATTAAATCCAGAAGGAGAGACCATAATAACATTCTGACTTGATTTCCAGTGGCAGAGCATTGATTAAGAGAGCTACATAATAAATGAGAGGCATTTCAGAATCACACTGTTGATGTTATCTGTAATTTTTTTATAATTAGAAAAGCCTGAAGAAAATTGTGTATTATAATTACATGCATTATTAATCCTACCCTGTTATAATATGAATTCTTCTATGATTACAGGTTGCAGCAAGCTTTTTGTAATTTTTTTAAGAGGTCCAGTGATTTGGTTTACAAAAGCCCTTGTAAACAACAGATAAATTGTACCATATTATTTCAAACTCACGCAAAACCAGAGAAAGTTCGAGTTGATGACTCAAAAATCCAAAAGGGAACAAATAGTTTAGGGCCAATCATTTCCCTCTTTAAAGTCTGTGGCACAATGAAAAGAACACTCATTTAGCTATCTTTTATGCAGTCCTTTGCACAGAAGTCTTGAATAATTGAATGTGGAAGGAGGTAAGTAGAATATTTAATGATTAAAACACAACAATTTATATTCATTCAGCTCCTTTTGAGTAAAGTCAGCAGAGCACAGGGTTTTGTTACTGAATAAAACTGTATTCTCTGATCTTATACGACTATTTAGTGTATAATACATCTTTTCAACAATATTCACTTAAATAAGAAGGGAGTTAGCAGAAGATACAGGTTCTTAATTCACTGAGGAAAGTGACCACAACGTACATGAAGGTCTATATTTCCAGAGAAAGCAGAAACTCTCCAAAGTCAGGTCAGTTAAGGAAACCTCTTGGTCGTATTGATAACTGGTTATTCTTACAAGATGTCCCACTAGATTCAGAGGGACTTATTTCTCACATGAGCAACCAGTCACCAAAGTGGGTAAAGGTTTAATCATTTGGACTAAATTTCTTCAGGTCCGGTTTAGCCTAATTCATTTTGCTTCATGGAACAGACAAGGCCCCAGCACCACTGTCTAATTTATTTTTTTTAATTCTTCATGCCAACATTGGAGAGAGACATCTGAAGGCTCATTTTTGAGATACCAAAAAGGACTGTAACATGAAAATTAACTGCAGATTAATAACTAAGAAAGCAGGTGATGAAAGGCACAATTATCCACGTTTAATTATAGGTTTAAAACCAGTAGGATAAATGGTAAGATGCGTGGAAAGTCCTTTAAGTTCTTGAGGGTTAGCACAGCATCTCTAAGGCTTCATGCACTCACATCAGACAGCAGGAAGATTTCGTACACTACTTGAGCTGAATTGTTCGATGCCTGTTTGGGTGAACTTCAACATATCTGCTAATGTTTGATTCGCATTTTAACTAATTTGACGAACAAACTCCATATCCAGAAAGAAACAAGAAAGCTTTTACCAAATAATAATTCCAAAGCAAAGTACCTTCATCACCCTCATCAAGACAAAGATAACAGGAGCCACTTGGACTTAACTACAGCCCTATCCTGAAAACTATACAACGAGAATACGAAGCTGCTGGAGCATGGGAGTGAGGAAGAACAAACACAAATAGGCAGTTCTCTCATGTCTGACCCCACAACATCAACAATCACCCAGCCTCAGCAAGACCAGCCATCATGCAGAACGGATCGCAAGACCACTTCTTCCCAGAACTGAAATCCACATTCCAAGACCACCAACGTCACAGGACCACCCAATGCCAGCCGTTGCCAGCCAGAACCATACAACTCCCATTCGGCTCATGGAAATAAGGCTACATTAATGCCTGGTAAAGACTATTTGGAGAATCGTTAAAAGGAGGTTCTGAACACGTTCCAGTCACTGAGTGTTGATTCTGGCAGGCGCAAACTGAGTCATGCTTGGTCCCACACTGAGCCACTGCACTGCAGTCTGGGGCTCCCTCCAGATGGTTACAGATGCCTCTGAATGGGGACCAGCTGGTTAATGTTTTCTTGCCTTGGTTACATGCAGATAAAACCATTTGCGTCATGGTTACTTTTCACGGAAAGTAGTTTTGCTTAATTCACTTTAAAGGGCAGGTTTTAGCTGGAGACAAAAGGGTTATTCTGGCAGGTTATGGAAACGTTTTGCAGGTTTGCCTGTGATTTAAATTCTTGATCCAATCTTGACTGAACTCTTATAGACAGATGTAAATGCCCCAAGTGGTGCTGTCACATTAAATGCATTCGTTGTCTTGTTCACTTACTGGTTGCACTTTGCCATAACATGCACTGACTGGCAATGAGCTTTGATTTCAAGACTTCTGGAGAGACTCCAACCTCGAAGGGCATTAGTCACCATCTGATTTTTGTCTTCATTGACTTTGTGTGGTATTACAAGATGTTTACCTCGAAGAACAGATTCTTCCAGCCCTAATTCTTGTAGACAAGAGATTTCCTTCTTTAATTTTTGTAATTATTGATAATTAAAAGGGATGAAGTAGCAATACAAAGGAGGAATCTTCTAGCTCCCCAACTGCCCGGGATTATATCAGAACAGAGGTTCACCTAGCTGAAACAACACTGATTAGTCTGGAAACGGGCACTGTATCTGATCTTACTTTGGAAGTTTCAATGCCAGATCTCATCCCCAGAGTACAGGTGACTTTTATCTTTATTATACAGTAAAGAATCCTCCACCAAGGGAGATCTTTCAGTTATTCTCTCTGTTGTGGGAAGAATTTACCTTTGTCTGACCTGCCAGATCCCACTGTATCAAAACTCCCTTTACACAGGATTCCTACGTCCAAGGATTTTGAGCACAGGAGTTCTTCTTCATGGATTAACTGGGGTAACACAATTCACCTCACCAGATTTAAATGCCAAGTGATGACCAGTCAGATGGATTTTCTTTCTTAATTTATAGATTTTTCTTAATATTACTACTAGAATACATTATTTAAAATGTTAAATACTGACATTTAATTTACTTACTCGTCTACAAAAAGATATCTCATGTGCTAAAGTACTTCTTATTCCCCTTTGACAATGAGGTCAGGACACACAGCATCAGGAGCGTAGATGTTTATTTTCAGCCAGATTAATCCCTGGTGAATCTGGATTTGCATATTTGAACCTTGAAACTTAGAAAGCCAGGTCTGTCGTGAGCACAAAGAATAGGTGCCGCAGTAACACACGGTTCATTTTAACAGGAAGGATTTCTTGTGAAGTGTTCTCATTAACAACGATATAAAAATAATCACAGATTACCTTACCTGTGTTAGGAAATGTGCTTTGTTGATACTCTAAAGATGGAAGTGCAATGTAAATTGTGTACATTTTCTTTTTCCACTAACTGCTTTCTCTGCCATAAAAAAGAGTCTCTGACTGCTAAAGTAAATTGATTCCATGCGCCAACACCCCCACAAAATTAGTGAATCTACTAGTAGACGCACTGCCTCTTTATGGGAACCCATATCACTTACTGCTCTGGGAATAAGTCTGATGGGGTGATTCAAGACCATCTTATATAGCGCACAAGCAATTATCGCTGGAACAAGAACTCATTTTATACAAAGCTGTATTTATCCTTAGTTTGAAACGACACTGCTTCAAATTATCCGAGTGACTCTATAGAGACTATGTTCAGGCAGTTAACTCATTAACATTGCAGTCTCCAGATGGGCGAAGACAGATCACATGGATTTATATGTTTAATGAATAGCCAAATATGGCAGCTCCTTTAAAATTTTATCTAAATATTTTCTAACATAGCTAAGAGGTCACTCTGATCTATTTTAGTGTACTGCTTACAAAATCTATACTGCCTTTGAAAGCAATCCATGGGCTGGTTTGTCTTTAAAGGTGCTGTAATACTTGCTGAATATAGTTGGCCACATTACTTGCCAAATTATGGCAAAAACTGACATCTCCTGACTTTGAATAAACTTTGCTTCATGTGTTTAAACTTGAAATGTGGCTAATACCTATGGTTCATCTACATGTGGTTGTATTTCAGCTGCTGGCCTGAGTGTTTGAAGCTAAATCACTTCTAACAGACTGAGACGTGACGCTATATTCTTACTTAAGAGACTGTGGAGCTCTTTATAAGAGAAGCCCAGAAATATTTGTTTCTGCAGTATCCCAAATCATAAGGAAAGGGTGCATACAGAATTTAACTGAGTTTTTTTGTAGCCATTTGCTTTAAAAAATAAAAATAAAATAAATTTTTAAAAAATTACAAAATAATAATAAAAAAATGAAATCATTGAAGATAAATCAGAATAGGAATGTTAAAACACAAAGGCTGGAGTTTTCATTTCTTTGAGGACCAGAATATGGTACAAACCTACTATCTAGAGAGCTTCCCAATTCCTGCATCAAATTCCTACACCAACAAAACACTATTATGCAGGAAGGCATTGTGCCTGTAAATTGATTGTTGTAGCATGCAAGGTCACTGCTTGTCAAGCTGTATTCTCAGATGATGCCCCATTGCCTTCATTGAAGCCTTTTCCCAACAGAAAGCACGCAGAATTTGGCCGCAATTTGCTACATACCCTACGTTGCTCCAGCAGAGGTACGATCTGTGAACACCTATAGGACTAAAACCAGCTTTTCACTGCAATGTCGTGAGATTTGCTGCTCAGAAAGTGAAGACAAGGCAAATCAAAATAATTATAATCGTTACAAACACGTGTCTTCAAACCACTGGAATAAGTTTCCCGGTCGTGGCAAACGTCGCCTCCTCCAGCGTCGTGGTGAAGACAGATATTGGTCAGAAATCACACAGAAGTTATGGAGAAAGGATCCGCTGGGTGAGGGTCGATGGCCAGGGCTGTGATTTTTTATAATTTGATTATATGTTTGGGATTGAATATCCATGAATCTAAATCTTTTCAAGTGTCATGATTTTGATTAATTCATCCCTCTCCTCTCTTTATGCCCCTTTTAAGCAATTTGCAGGTATCTTGCCTGATCCTTTTATCACTCCTAAGAGAAGTCTGCTGTTTCACAGAGAGAAATGCGTGAGGTAATTTACTGATGTGTTATTAAAGCCTCCTTGCTTGTAGACGGATGCATACTCATATGTTGCCATGTTAACAGGAGTTATATGAAACATGGTCTCATTACTCATTAGAAGCTCCTGGAATAAAGAGATTACTTCAGCTACACAATACTGATTTTTTGTGATCGCTGTACATCCCAGCTGCGTTGCTTTCTGACGCCAACGCTCCTATTGTGAATGTGAAGATCAGAGAGAAAGGAAAGGGAAACTAGCGCCTTGTTTTAACTTTCAGCCTGATGCCAATACTCTTCTTATGGCAAGATAGAATAATCGAGGATCCAAAGTAAATTAATTCTCTATTCAAACATTCCTATCAGAAATTATGTATGGCAGAGTTCCCTGAAAATCATCAGCATATGGAGAATTTCTTCAGAGATTTACAGCTCCCCAGGCTCTCTCAGATAAAGACAACATTTTTAGAGGAAGGAATAACAAGTAAGAGAGCTGGAGTGACTAGCAGCATCATGTTGCCTTAGCAGAACGTATACCATCCAAATGATGGCATCTTTGATCAGTTGGAGCCAAGCCCTCCCATAACAGGGTCTGACAACTGCTCTCCCCCTACTCACTCAGGTATTTAATCACACGTAAGTGAATAGCAATAAAAGAACTGAATTACGCAAAGCAGTACCCTCTCAGGAAGGAGATAACGGCACAGCCATGAGAATTTCTCCCCGTAAGTCACTTACATCCCTAGATTTGCACAGAGTCATCCAACAGTAGCCCTGGAAGAAATCAAAGATGCTTTTACTCGCAGGCAGTATTGGCGTATGTGGTTCCTGACAGATGTTTGTCCAATCTGTTCCTAAAGACCCCACAATCACAGAAACTTCACAACCTCTCCAAGCAACCTATTCCAGTGCTTTAACACCCTTGCCCTTCAAGAGGCTTTCCTAATGCCAAGTTTAAATTTCCCTTATGTTAATTTAAGCACATTGCTGTTTGTCCTAATCATCTCAAACACAGAAAACCTTCTCCCTCTCTTTGAAATGACCTTTTATGTACTTGAAGGCTGTCATCAGGCCTCGCTTCAGCCTTTTCTTCTGCCACTACATAAACGCATGTCTTTCAATTTTTACTCACAATCAGAGGTTTAAAAAAAAAAAAGGCAAAATCCCCACAACCTTTATCAGGAGAGGACATTGAACTCTGTCCTGTCCATCCACAAGTCTCTTAAAACTTCATTGATCAAAACTGGCCATAGTATTCCCACGCCGAGCAGAGCAGAGACCACTCCTGTCTGAACCTGATAGTGGGATGTTTGTCTTTCTCACCACAGCATGCCACTGCCTACTTTCAGTTAACTTTTGATCCGTTATAACAAAAGATACTTTTCTGGAGAGCTGCTATTTGCTTAGCAAAGTGTTTCTGACTAGGAGTACTTTCCGTTTGCCCCCTGCTCAATTTAACCCTGTTTTTTCAGACATTAATTTATCACACAAATGTAACCCCTTCCTCCAATACGCCTGCAGTCCTTCTCAGCGTTATGCCTGCTGCAAAGTTACCAAGCAAACTTTAATTTTTTTTAAATCAAGCTATGTGACCTTTGTTCCTAACCCAACCCACACGGGTTTGTTTTGCAGTAACGGAAATTAAAATGGTTCAACACAACTTATTTTTGACCAATTTGTGTTGACTGCTATTCATCTTCCAATTATTTTTGTAAATGTTATAGACAATGTGTTATGGTTGATGATTTTTTTTTTCCCTCTAGAACTGTTCTTAATCTGACTGGGCTGTAATTTCCAAGCTACTCTGGGAAAAAAAAAAAAAGTGTTTTTTTTTTTCTCCTTCTCTAGTATTCTTCAAGCTTATTGTAATTATCTGCAGACAGCTTTCATTCTCCATTGAGTAGCAGACCAATCCTCCCTTTGATCTCTTCATTCTATCAGTGGTTCTTACAGAATTATTTCTGGTTATCTTTGAGGTCTCATTTTGTGCCTCAGCCTTTCTGGTTTTATCCCTGAATTCTTGTGCTGTTCTTTCAGATTTATTCTTAGAAATCTGACCTCTTCTTTTTTTGTGTGTTTCTGTCTGGTGTTAAACTCACAGTAAAACCCTTCATCATCTGCTCAGGTTGGCACCTATTGAATTTCCTATTCTTGCATTTGGACAGTATGAATTGTGCCCTTAGCTTACTCTGAGAAACCGACAATTTTATCTTCCCTTACCCTCACTTCTTGGGAGATCTGATTTAGCAAATTTCACTTTTTTGACATCCGTTTTCCTGAAACCCATTGCTTTTATCATGATCTCTCCCACCTTCCCCTTCTGATATAGAAGTCCTGAAGCAACTTAAAAAAAATAATTTAGAAATCATCCAGTAATTATAACAGTCCCCCATCCTATAATGGTAGCAAAGTTGAATATGTAGAGGAACAAAATACAACACTTCACTACTAACAGTAGTTAGGAGGGGAAACTTTGAGAGAAATGGGCATCTATCAGTACGTGCTCATGCAGCATCAAAGCAACCCATAGCTTCAGAAGGCCTTGGAGATTGTTTCCACTCAGAACAGTGAGAAATTTTCTGATCTTTGATTCAGTGAGCTATGGTCTCTCAATCATAAAGTTCTGTTCTTCAGACCACCCTCAAAAATCAAAGTGATAATTTTGATAGTGCAGCCAATACAGAAAGCACAAGCACGACACCTCTCCTTGAGCAGTGGCACCATATTTCAACACATGCTCAGCACCCATTTGTATCAACAGCTTTCAATTTCTTCTGTGGACAAAGAGTAAGTTTTTAACCTTGAACTTCTTAAGATTCATTTACCTCTACATGCTTCTCTCTGGGATTCTCCATGTCCCAGCACACAAAGGGAGCTCATCTGGATTTCTTCTGAGGTGCCATTCACAAGTAGACACACAGGATTTTAAGCACTTACTTAAAGACACAGCTTCCCCTGATGGACCATTTAACCCCAAATGAAAACTTCAGAAAGCATGACAATCAGTCCAAACAATCCTTGGACTCACAAGCATTTATCCACTACCCAGAAGTAGATACCTGAACTGTGGTTTTGGACCAGCATCCCCCAGTGCATAGAATAACCCAGAAAGACCTCTCGTTATAGAAATCAGCACTGACACCATCTCCTTCTGCTGCACTACTTACTCCATACCAGCCTTCCCTTCCTGGGCCTGCTGCCACTTCTCCACGGATGGAAGGTGACAGAGGTTCATCATCTTTGCAAGGGAGTGGCACATGGCAGCTAAACAGCTCCTCATTGCGGTTTCCTTCCCAGAAAGACAAAGCCCAGATGTGTAACAACCCTCTGGCTGTTCTGCACAACCCCCTCTGCCTGAGGGACTCATCCTGCCTGCTTGCATGTAGTTGCCTCTCCTGCTGCCGACGAGAGAGAACGGAGACCTCTTTACGGCTGGTGGGGAAGGGACATGCCTTTTGGAGGCTGTCAAGGACTGGGCATGGCGTGCAGCAGCTGAGGCCCACGGAGGTGCTGTCTGCCAGCAGAGATGACTACAGCACGCAGCATACTCCGACAACGCACTGCACACGTGCAGAGGTTTTGCTTTGGGTGCCCTCATCACCGCAGTTGATGGATGCCTGTTTCAGGCTTTCCCCTCGTAACACAAGGCTTAGGACATTCATGAAAGAGGAGAAAATAGGGACAGGGATGTTTTGCATACCTGTAAAATAATAATCATGTCAGGAAGAACTGAACAGCATTAGAATTTCTTTTCAATATGCCTAAAAACATATTAAGGGAAAATCTCTCTCTTTTTTTGGCTTTTTTGTGCAGTTAGACATTTTACTCTCTGGCCTGTGGAAATACAGGCAACAGCTGCCCTTTTGGCTGGACAAACGAGCCCCAAAACACTGTAGGCACACCAATGGCCAGCTATTTCTGGGCAGGAGTCCAGGGGCTGATCTCAGTCCCCAGCCTTCTGCAGGGCTTCTGAGCAGCCTCTGTAGGAAAACACATCCTTTTTTTTTTTTTTCCTCTCCTTTCTGGGTGATTATCAGCAAGAGCCACTCTTGAAATGCATCTCTCTCAACATTTGAAGAGGCAGAAGAATACCCCCGATGAAAAATCCCCACATAAGAAAGATCCTGTACCTGGAAGCTGGCCAAAGCTTGCTGGCCTGCAGACCAGACTGTGAGACTCAACTTTGCAGCCAAGAATTTTCCCCGCTGGACCAAAGAAATGCAGGAGCCTGTTTCCAAGCAGCAGCAAACAGAAAAAAAAGTGCATGGGGCGAGATGAGTCCCGGCAGTCCACAGCAGGCGAACATAAGATGATATTTTGCATCTCTAGCCCCTGTCTGCTGTGTGGTCCAGCAGCATCGGTGTGTCTGTGTATGTTTCCCAGGAAGGGGGTGGTATGAAACACCAGATGTTAAGAAGACAACAAACCTGAGGCCTTCCAGGGAAAGCTGCCTGCACTGACCATGGGAGAGTATCAAGGGATGAGTTAGGTTAAACCCCTCTTCCTCCTTCCTAGCAACGCATACCACCGAATCCACCAACCCTGTCCCAGCACCTACACACCAAACAGCCTTCTCTTGAACAAAGTCCAGCCAGGGGACATGGTGACTCCCTTTACTCAGTCATCTCTGGACAAATTACTCAGTTGAGACTTGGGTATAAATCCTAAATTAACCTGAGATAACTCAAGCCTCATCTTCCACTAACTGTGGAGTATTTGGCTGTGGGACCCTGTTAAATCCCTGAAAAACAGCACAAGCAGAAACAACTTGGAAGCAACTTTCCCTATCCCACCCTCCTTTGTTAATGTGCTTGTCAACAGCACAATCCTTTGTAATGCAGGGGGATTAGGTCTTGTAGGCATCCGTGGCAGAGATCCTGTTGAATAACCGCCTGTTTACAGTACTGACATTCAACCCAGCCTGCAGGATCAGTGCGCAGCCTTGGCGGGGCTGCGGGATGGCTGCTCCACCAAAACTTCATAAACTCGTTCTTCTTGTTACCACTCGTTCCCCACAGCAGCTCTCGTTCCAGCTGGGGAAAGAGTGTGCTGAAAAATTAATGAGGAGATATAAATATCTGATTAGAAGATAGGTAGATTAAGGGAGGATAAGGGAGAAGGAGAAGGTTATGTTTTACGGGGAGAACAAGCTTATGGGTGCTTCTGATCCTGCCACCTGCTAGTTGTAAAGATGGATCCAAACGTCTCCTCTGCAGGCAGATCCATGTCTGAATTTTGCTACTGTCCCCTGTTTTAACGGGAGGTAAAAGCTGCTCTTCCTGGCAGACCGTACTGGCCTCTGCTGCTCAAGCTTTTGTTTAGTATTTTCTACTACTTATTTTTGACACACTGTAGTGGTCAATACCGGGGGAAATCAGGTTTCCTTTGCTTTCTGTAACAGCGTCTCCCACTGGGCCAGACCAGATTTAAGTTTTCGTTAGTAATTAAACCAGTTTCATCACTGCTTCAGGGGAATGAACTGTTTGACCAGATTTGCAGGTACAACTTTGTGTGCCGGCAGGCTTGGCTCAGTCACTGCACTGACTGTGCTCTGCTCAGGAAACTTCTCATCCACCAAAGCTGATCATATCTGATCCCCTCCTTTGCTCAGAAAAGACAGAGTACTTTGAAAAAAAAAATAAATTAGTAGTCTGAAATAAATTAACACTACAATAATGAAATAAGACGATATTAAAAGCAGAGTCTCATGCAGAAAGGCATGAGAATCGAGCGTTCGGAGTGCCATGCCGTTCCCAGTGGGCCTCTGCCCTGGGTAGGCTCTAATCAATGACACATGCCATTTCTGTAAAAGACAGCCCAAAGGCATGCCGGGGTGAATTAGAGAGACAATTTCAACGCTACCCTGATTTTCCTGCTTTTATGAGTTTAAATCTGATCTGTAATGCTGTTTGAAAACAATTTTTGTGGTTTAATCAGATATAGTGACAATAAGTCATTAGCCAGTCTAACATTTTCTGGTCTCCAACCTGGAAACAGTGAAGTACGGAGGCTGTGGCAGAACTAGGAGTCTATCTACACATCTTAAAAGCCTTTCAAGCCTGCAGTTTAGCTCACTTTTCCGTGTGTACCAATCTGCTAAATGTCCCTATACATGCTAATATTTTCAGATACCACCTTCTAAGGCTTGAAATAACACATACATGCTTTTGTTCTAAACCCACGCCTAACCGTCTGTGGTTTGATAGTTTAAATCTTCTCTTCCATTTGTCAAGCCTGCATTAATTTGCAGGGGAGGCATGATTCAATCTGAACCTTATTGATAAAACCAACTAATGGCTGGAATTTACATAGAAATAATACAGGCATCAAAAGCTATCCAGGAGTTTGAAGCATCAGAAATAATCACAGTGCATTGAATAAGATCATATGAATAATTCAAGAGCTTCAGCATCACAGTTTTGGATTCCTATAAGATCACTGTTATTTTTTCCAGAATTGTAAGCTTAAAGAAGGAGGAGAAAAAAAATCAAAAGAAATCACATCAAGCCTTGTACTTTTATTTAGCTCATCTTAAAAAAAATATTATCCCTCACCAGTAACTCCCCATGACTGATAAGGGTAAATGTAGGTGTGTCAGACCAAAACCACTACTTTTTTAAGATGAGTTTTCTAAAATATCTACTAACCACAAGGCAGGAAAACTTATGATGAGAAATGGTTGGGCATTGGAACAGGTTGCCCAGGGAGGTGGTGCAGTCACCGTCCCTGGGGGTGTTTAAGGAAAGGTTGGATGTGGTACTTAGGGACATGGTTTAGTGGGTAATAGGTGGGGGGGGAACGGTTGGACTGGATGATCCTGGAGGTCTCTTCCAGCCTGAATGATTCTATGATAAAAAATAGGTATCACCCTTAATTATTGTTTTTAACAATTTGCCCTAAATATTTCTGTCCTGCTCTGCATTAACCACTGCCATTAATGTGGGACGAGGGCAGAGCACTGGGCTAGCCCAGGGCACCCTCTGGCTACTATAAGTACCTTTTTCAAACAATCTCAGGCAATTCCTTCTCGAATGCAGTCTGTGTGGGAGCTGCACCAAAACACTTACTGCAGCAATTGCACCCAGGGCTCTGCGCTGCCACTCAGTCATGTCCTTTACCCTGGCCTGGTTACTACATGTGTTTGGGCATCTTTCTCACACCTGAATTTCCATGTGGCTCTATCAGCCATTTTTATTCTTTACTGCCTTTTTCCCAGTGCTTCAGTCCCCGTTTTCCCAGTAGGCAGCAGGGTGCTTCAGCCCTCGCACCGCATGGAAAGGGTGGCCCAGACTGCAGGAATCAGCTGCCCTTGGAGAGGGGTAGAGGGCAAGCCCAGGTTTCAGCCCCGTCTCTAAATATATTTATTATAAGAGACACAGCAGGATCTTGTTTGAATAGACAATAGACAGGAAATTAACAGTTAAGGCTGAAACTCCAGTCCTTCATTCTTTTGATTAAAAGAAAACAGATACCATGCTGAAAGAGAAAGACAATTTCAGCTTTCATGTAGCACTGTCCTTCAAACGGTGCTTCACATCAGGCATTATTTCTCTGCAGAATTTAGCCATTAAATTCCTTCATTTAAAGTAAAAGGCATCCACAGAAGATTATAAAATGCTCTGTATTCCCAAACAGACAGATCATAATGGCTCATACTGAATATGCCATTCTGTCCCTCCACACAGATATTAAATGACTGAGATAAATCGTGGCTTGGGGGTTTACAGAGCCATCATGTTAATCAGCGATATCAATGGATTACAAACTTCCTCCTTTAGACAGCAAACACCCAATTACCAGCATCATCTTCCCTCATGCTTTGAATAGTGAAGGAGGGGTTGGCATCCATAATTTTTCATTTCTCAATAGATGGAGACTGATATGGTCATGCATGTTGCAACTCAACACATTGATATCAAAAGTAATTCATAAACAAAATGTCACATTGCAGACCCCATGGAGACGTTACAGTGAGAGCAAGGAGCCTCTCCCATCTTTGCATCCCTGTGTAGTGTGGGCATGCATGGGGAGGCGTGCAAACACTCTGGACATGTTTGCACCATAAGTAAATACAACACTTGCAATAAAAACACGTTCTTCAACATAGTACATACAATAATCTGGTCTGCTCTCATAGCTGATCCTGTTTCGAGCAGGAGGTCGGTCTAGAGACCTCCTCAGGCCTCTTCCAACCTGAATTATCCTGTAAAATGGAAGGGAGTGGCTTATATCAGGTGGATGAAATCAGCTGGGTCTTTAATGTTTGTTCTCTCTATAGCCCAGGTAAACAGAGAGTTCAGAAAAGGTAATTATACTGAGCAATAACTATTAAATGCTAATTAAGTAATGAGAAATTAAATGTTTGTTAGGAAATAGGGAAGGTCCCAAAAAGTTCTGTGAGGCCACGGTGTTTCCTTTTGGCCACACACAATAGCAGGGGTCTTCAAACAGTGACCCTGGTGAACGCTCTTCTTCCAGGACAACAGAAAGACAATACATGTCTTAATATCCAGAGAGACATGCCACCCTGAGCCTCTTGCCACAGCAAAGCTCACCAGCTCCTTGACCCCTTTTCTTTCAGGGAAGGGTGCTGGAGGACCCAAATCTTTACCTCCCTCTGTGTTTTTAAGCAAGACCCATTACATGGAGTAGCAACACGCTGCATCCTGCCATCGTCCCTGCTTGGCCAGCACTCTGCACACTCTCACCAAGTTCACAACACATCCGAACTGGATTGATTGTCAAGTTGGAGTGCAGGGCTCTGTTCAGAAGGACCTGAACAGGCTGGAGAAACAGGCTGATGGAGCTCAACACAGCAAACACCAAGTCTTGCATCTGGGATAGGATGCCCTATACAGCAGAACACCATGGGGAACAACTGGTACTGTAACTAGGGCTGTGAAATCTTTGCAAATAATGAAAATTTGACTTGGCAAGGCTTGGGCAACCTCAGCCTACTTTGAGGATGGCCTGGCTGTAAGCAGAAGCCAGACCAGATATCTTCCAACTGAAATAATTCAGTGAATTCAATCTTTGATCTGCCCAAGAGCTCCAAGCATGGGAGAATTCTCCTAAGTGAAGTGTTATAAGCTCTTCCTTGATGGGTAATATTAGGCTTTTCAGTTCAAGCTTAGCAAATGTTCTTTAGAAACTTGCTAGCAATAAAACGTGAGAGAGCTAGCTGGAAACAATAATTAAACATAAATGATTAAAAAAAGATTGATCCCACTTGCAAGCATTTAAATATGCCAGCTGCTAAATTACAACATTGGCACAGACCTGGGTGCCTCTGCCCATTTTAAACAGTGCTCGATGAGATCTGTGCGGATAGCAGGCTGCCCGAGCTGGCCCTCATCCTGTGGGCAGATCGGTGTGCTTGAACCCTCAATGACCAGAAGAACATTGAAACAAAATTCCCAAAATGGGGACTCCAAGATGAGACAACTATGCATCAGTATGACCTGGACCATGGGATCACGACTTAAAACAGCCTGGTGCTGTTAGAGGGCTTTGCAAATTCTTTTAAAACTTTCTGCTTAAGGCACATAAAACTTAGAAAGAAGGGAATACAGAGCAAGTGGGATCTGGAAGAGGATGGTTAGCAGGTGGGCCCATCTCTCATGCTGCAGTTGTAATCTACACACATCAGGCACTCATAAGTATTGGAAGTAAATTCCACGCTCAACTCCAGCAGCATCTAAGCTACCTCTCCCAGCAGTTGCTCCAATCCCATTTCTTGCTGCCCAGCAGAAGCCTTCATTGTGTTAAGTATTAAGGCATGGGACTGGACCCTTCACAGGCACACATTCCCAAGAAGAAACATAGAATAAAGCTGCAGATAGGAAGGAAATAATAACATACATACATTAGCCCCTGTGAATAGGGACTGCACATACAGGTTGATTTGATCCCTCACTCCACCTGCTCCATTTGCAGGCTCAATCATTCCAGCTGGAACAAGAGCACTAGAAAGGGTACAGGGCCTCATACGAGGGGGCTCTGCATCCAGTCAGGGCTCATGACACACACTGCTGAATCCCTGAGAACATAGCACGAGATATCTGTACTCCCGTGCTGCCAGCTGGAAACAAAGGAATGACGGGCATGTACAGCCCGTCCTCGGGAATCATCTCGGGTCCCTTTCACCATCACTTCCGCGCACAGGCGTGTATCAGGCTGTGTGTCATGTGCACCTCCTGCTTTTGTTAGTCATTTCATTTGTAGGCAAGGGATCACGTCTGTTGCTCCCTTAATTATGGAAAAGTTGTCGGTGCACAATTTAAACAAGCCCCCGTTCTGCTCTTTATCAATATTGAACACGTTTCCTGTCTCTTCAGTGCTCCAGCTTGCAGCCACACAACATTTGTTCATAGCTGCAGGCTATGTCAGCGAGACTTTGATAGAGCAACAAAAGAGTTCCTCGTTCAAACAAACAGCACTAGTGAATTGATCGGAGTGTCGCAAATGATGTCAGGATTGCAGCTGACTGGAGCTGCACAGACTCGTGGCTGGAAATCGTATTTTTCAATATGTACAGTGCATACTGTTACAGCATCTGCATCTCCCTTGGGAGGTGCTGCCGGTGGTCCCGTCTAGCCTGGCCTTTCAGATGTGAGTGAGCATCCAGGCACACCACTCTGCTTCATGTCGTATGGATGTACAGGAAAGGAAGATCTCCCCTGCAATGGAGACACACACACCAAGTACCTTGAAGGCCTTGTAAGTCCTTCCCACTCTCCATAGGGAAATCAAGCTCTGATATTAGGGATCTAAATTAGGAGTGCAGTGCACACTGATGTAACTACTTCCAAGAGGCATTCACAGCCTGGCAGGACAGGGCACGAGCAGTAAGGAAACAGCCCAGAAAGAAAGCGGTGCAGCCACAAGTATGCCAGAACTTCCTTCTGACCTTCTCCAGACCTGTGGGAATCACTTATCAGAGACCAGCAAGAAGAAACCCAGAGGGCACCAAGTTACTGAGTGGCAACAGATGATATCTAGGGGTACTTTTGACCACAAATGATGTATGCTGTTCTAAATTGTTGTAGTTTGGCAGCAGGGAAGAAGGTTGTCTGCCAACGTTGCCCTTGCAGCTCTGGTGTAGGCACTGTAGAAATAACTGCAGTGGATGAGAATGTTGTGTCTGTCCCAGGAGCAGGCAAACCTGCTCAACAGGGTCTGCTCCGGAGGCAATGGGCAGTTTTGCTTGCAGATCTTTGCCTCCTGCTCCCTGTGCTCAGGAAAACTGAGCTCTGGTTCATGTCCAGAGCAGATCTTGTTTTAAAGATTTGGTGGGTGCTTGCTGGGACACAGGGCGCAGGCAATCACACCCCAAGATCAGGCTCTGTCCAACACAGGTGGGGGCAAAGGCACGATGAAGCCCAGGAGAGAAGCAGCTGACCAGGATCTGAGTTCGAGAGCGTCTGGCAGCATCCCGAGCAAAGGGAAGGTTGCAAAGGGAGGGGGTCGTGTCCTGGAGTCCCCGACACACACCTCACCTTCTACCTCTCCATACGTCTGGATGCCCAACCCAGGCAGCTACACCTGAAAATGCTATCTCAGCAGTCACAGAGGAGCCAAAGCTCCACTTAGCCCATCTTCAGCAACAGTAGTATAAAGTTTGTGAGTTTTCTTCTTTTACCTCTCTCCAATTAGAAGAACACTTAAAACACGAACGACGTGCCAGCATTAGTACGCACGCTGAGAAACACGGTATTTATGCCTTGAGTCATTTCGTCACAGAGGTAAAACCAGGCCTTTGCTGACTGCCAAATGTGGGGAAACTTTAATGAATCGGTTCTGTTATACAGAATAAGTGACATCAAATCTAGCACACTGCAAGTGAGGGCTTAACTTGCATTTGCATAATTATTAAAGCAAACTCACAAATCACATTATTACGCAGGCTATAATTATCTGCAGCTTTTGTGCAAGGGTTGACATTTCTGGTGACTTTAGTGCCAGTTTTTCGAGTGATCAGTGATTTTGGACCCTTCTGTTCTGAGCTGTCCAGCCTGACTTAACCTTAAAAAGGCTTTGAAGGTCAGCACTTTCTGAAATTGAAACTTCACTGAAGTTATCCTCCTGCGCATACAGAAAATCACTACTTGCCTTTTCAAACCCCAGCTGTCGCTGCTCAGTCTCATGACCATATATGAGCAAGAATTAAGGAAACAGAGAATCTGTAGGCCACAAAAATGTTAGGAGGGTGTGAGTGTTTTACTGCAGGAACAATACTAGGGTGTATAACTCAATATACAGAAGAAAAATTGCATTGACCAAGACAATCCAAACAAATGTCACATCCCTGACAAGTTCTGGCACTTGAATTTTAACTTACGTCATTGGGACTTGCTGCCAGGTAAACTCCAAGTGTTAGAACCTCAACATTAGTCAGAGCAAAGGCCCATCCAGAGCCCAGTGTCTTGTGACTTGCATGGGGAAAGAGAGGATGTAACTCTTGGCCAAACCCCCAGGCTTCTGACAAACAGGAGTTTAGCAAGAGCTCGAGCAGGAGGTTGCATCTGGACCCCGGGTTTTTTCGGTTGTGCTGACATCCTCACAATTTGCCAAAGCCCTTTCTGAGTCCACCTTTGCTTTTGCAACAGCCTGTGCCAAGACGGCCAGTGACCTCAGTTATATTCCGGGTAAAAAGCACTTTGGTCAGATTGTTTTGTTGCTACTAGTTCTTGCTTTGTGTAAAACAGCGAGTCAAGATCATCACACTTGGTTGAGCAAACCCTCACCCCAGAGAGGACCTCCTCTGAAGGTCCTCATTCTTCCACAGCCGTTACCAACCCTTGGACCTTTTCCAGTTCTACTTGGTGCTCTTGAGAGAGTGTAGATGGCTCTGCAGGAAGCATTTAAGCTGAGAGCATAATATGGCTTTATACAACAGCGAAATGAGGGTATTATCAGATATCAGGTATCAGATGCATTTGCAGACACCTTCATATCAAGCACTCGAGGCCAGGGATGAGTCTGCAGATGAAAAAGCTACAGATTTGCATGGATTTTCAAAATTACGACTCCGGTTCTCCATTGCACCTCGAAGTATAGTGCCAGGGGCCAAGAGGGAGACAATCCTAAAATCTAAAAAGTACACTCAACATGTCAGGGCCCCGTGTGCTTCTCACTGCTGGCTGTTATCTCAGTTCAACACATCCAGCACTACACTTTGGGGAAAACAAGCTTGAATTATCTGTTGGTGGAACGGTGGCCATTCACTGATGTGTCCAAAGCACATGAATGAAACCTCGGGTCCAGCCAAAGACAGGCCAACAGATGATGTGTGCTCCTGCTTCCCTTCTGGAGCTTGAACTGCAGTCGCCTTCTGGCTTAGCTTTGAGGTTTTACAGCATGACTGATCAAGTGCTTAACTCAAAAATCCTCCCCCCGGCTCTGCCTGGCTTTGGTACAAGCTAAAGCCACAACGTGCAGCTTTAATTTATACCACTAGAATAACATGCTCAGTTGTTCCACCCACAGAGAAACACAAGTCTCAGACAGGTCTTTTGCCAAAGTCTCCCTTTTTTGCAACAAGCCCACTGCTGACCCCCTGGCCAACAGTGCCCTTCATGACTCTGCAGCAGACCCCCAGCTCCCTTCTGGCACTGCAGCTCCAGCAGAAAAGGCTGGAGAGGGTCATCAAGGCACAGCAGGCAACACAGCTGCCCTCTCCTGTTTCCCACCAGACGTACAACCTCCTTCCACCAGGGCAGGGAGAGAAAAGGGGGAGATTTCTGCAACTCCAGAAGCTTGTCAGCAGTTTTCTCTTTCAGGATGACTGAGACCACGTGAGAAATGAGTTGTCAGAGCCATTTTTCCACCAGATTCGGTAGGCAAGAAGCACACACCGATGACAGCTGCTCAGCCACAGGTCCCTGTACCCCTGGAGCTGGGGCAGGTACTGCTGATGTTCCCGTGGAGAAAGGACTACAGCAAGCTCTCTGCCAAGGGCTGATGTGAGCACAGCCAATGCTGTGTGTACACAGCCCCAGCTCCACAAGCCCAAAAAGCACAGGTAGAACAATAATGTTGTTTAAGATAACCACATGGATACACAGGAAGCCTATAAATTCTTTTCGGACTGGTTTGGTGCACTCACGCTTGCAGATTTCTCATGCAGGAAAGGTGAGGCAGAGAACAGTGCTTTATAAACTGCAGATAAGGACTGGTCTGGAAAGTTTATTGATGGAGACGTGACAAGTAGGAATGAATGGCAGCACTGAAAAGATGGTCCTGCTTCCAAAGAGTGGACAGAAAAGAGTGTTCAGCTGCCTTTGTAATCATGTGGCTTTTATTTCTAGCTGCAATTAGATATTACCTGATGTCTCTCCCTCAGCTATGCAGACATTGGGACTAATACAATAAGAGGTCCTTTCCCACGTGCAATTTTCAAGTGCCTGTAGGATATTTTATTGCTCAGGTGATAGCTAAGACTTCCAAAGGCATGTAAGTCAGATAAGAATGCTTTCCTTTTCAGATATGACTTGGATCTCAAACTGCACAGTATTTAGGCAGTTAACTGCACAAGGCATTCAGCTTTCACCAACCTTAGCAAAAGTCAAAGTGGGGTGGTTAAACAGCAAAAAGCAATTAAGAATCTCTCTGTACCAGGGTTTAAGGAGTCTAAGTCCCAGTGCTCTTCAGCTTGTAAAAGGCTCTGAAAAGCCAAAGCTGATTTCAAAAAATGGAGCCACAAGCCCTCACCGTGGGGTCTGCAGACTGACCTTCCCACTTGAGCAGCCAGGACTATCTAACAGCCTCTCAGGACTCGCATCCCAGTGCGCAGAACAATGGTACTTCCAACAGGGCTATGGGAGCATAGGACATCTTGTACTGGGACCTTCAGATTCATTTTCGTCCCTTTGCATTCAAATGCTTTTTAATGACACAGCTAGGAATCCAGCAGCACGGAACCACCCTTGATGTTTAAACATTATTTCTTTTTTTCATTGTCTATCCATGCAGAAAAGTGTTTCAGCAACGGTTTCCTCTTTTTCTGGGACATCTTAAGATGTTTTTTTCCATGAGAGTGCACCTTCCCTCTAAGACCTCCTGGAAGATGACCCTTTCGGCATGAAACTGTGCATTGGAACATATGGCCAATCTTTCTCTTGGCATGCCGGGGAGGTTAGCGGAGGTCGGTCCCAAACCAGGTCACCGCTGCTGCTGCACACCTGCTACCCAGCTGGAGCTGCTCTCGCCGGCCACAGCACAGCGCTGCAGTGCAGAGGGGGCCACCCCACGCACCAGGGACCGCTGCGGATAGATTAGAAAACCCTAGACAACTTCTGCCTCCCATTCCCAACGCACTCAGCCCCTCAAGACCCATTTAATTTAACAAGCCACTCTGAAATTTAGGCTTGGAGTTTAGTTGGATGGGAACTTGCACCGTAGATGTCTGCAGCATGAAGGGCAGATTTTAGTGTTTCTGATTCAGCCTGGAAGTCCATGGAAATGCTAGAACATTTCATTACTCCCATAAATCCCAGCCAGCAGAAAGGCCTGCAGCTGTATGAAATACTGACACCACTCTGAAATTATATATCCCGGCAGTACCAGCCCTGCTTCGCAAACCGGAATATCAGCCCCACAGCTGTCTAAAATGGTCGTCAGATGGTTCATGCAAGTTTCTTCCTCAGGAAAATAACAGATGGCGTGGGTGAATGCAACAAAGAACAAAATAACCACAGCAGACACATTTCCCATAAAGCCCCGCAAACACAACCCAGTCCTAACAGATCGTGGCAATGCCCCTGCCAGCATCACACCCTTATACCAGCTCTTGGGGCCTACTATAGAGCATGGCCCAGTGTGCGTTGAATGAGGTCAAACGCTCTTGAGGATCTGGTGATACTGATGACTCGAGAAAATAGAAATCACGTCTCTAGATGACCCTGCAGAAAGTCATTTGTACTCATTCAGGGAGCAGCAGTTCTCTGACTCACAAGGTTGCTGTAGGACGAGCAGTTACTGTATGGTCCAGTCACCTTGGCTCCATTTCTTCAATTTAGCTGCATCTAAGACTACAAACAGGCTATGTGAAGCACAGTGTACTCTGTGTCCCTGTATCACCAGTAGCCCTCAGGTACTTGTGCCTCCATTGCAGAGATATCCCACATCTTCTCTGCTCAGTGTCGAAACCTTTAGGAAGGAGTCAAGGCTGTTTTGTTGACACATTGCCAAGGGATATACAGCAGCCAACTAAAGTCAGGCCCTTGCTCCTGACTTACCCCATAAGTAGGAGCATGCCTGGGAAGCACAAAGAGACAGCCTGGACCTAAGTTTCTGTCCCTGCTATCTACAGCTCCTGCATACCAGTTCTGACCTGTACTTCTTAAAACAACAATTAGATATGGCCTCTGGTGTTAATGGTCATAAAAGTACTTCAGATTAGACAGACATCACAGTTTTTCCCACTTAAAGGCAGCTCGTTTTATCAGCAATCTGCACACTAGACTTACTTCTATTAGAGACACTAAAAAACCCCAGATCTCAACATCTGGAAACACCACTATCAAGACCAGTAAAATAAAATACGATTAAAATACAGGGCAAGAGTAAGGCACTAATGGGAATGCAACACATGTATCAGCACTTAATACCTGCCTAATGTGAAACATAGCATTATACAACCCTGTACAAACTCAACCGATCAGTCAAGGCTGGCCTTAGACTGCAGGTACATGAGCCGGTCCTAAGAACAGGTTGTCAAGGCCTTACTATCTTCATTAATATTTCTGATGTGGTGGCTTGGAGGAGAGAAAGTAGAAGAGTTGTCTCCTATCCTGCTGGTCTTTCTGTCCCTGCAGAGGGGCCAAGGATGAGTTCCTGCTGCTGCCGCTCAGTGAACCACCAGCAGGACCCTGCTCCAGGGCATGCCTCTGATCTCCAGAACAGTCAACAAAACTCTGAGCAGATCCAGCCTGGTAGGAAACAGGACGGAAGAAAAGACTTATCTAGGGATATCCATTCCAAGCCTTCCCAACCAGCCTGGATTCACCCTTAACACATCTATTCTTCCTATCTAGTTGGTCAATCCTCCAAACAAAGCAAAACTCTGCAAGACATTTGTGAAGATCCTTGCAGACTGGGTTTGCCACAACTTGTTATATCACTGGTAATCACAACCATCCATACATCAGATCACTGATGTAATTCACTGTTTGGTTTCCAACATCAGCATCAAGTCACTGCCTACTGCGATACTTAATCACATTTACCTGCTTTTGAGAACCACTTGGAAGCTGGTAGAATAAGTCCCCTATGCATAATAAATATTAAGTATAACTTAAGTGGAAACTGCTTAAATAAAACCTGATGGTCCTACAAAAAACAACTGAAAAAGGGAGAGATTTTGAAACTGCGATCAACTGGAACTGACCTCTTAAGTAAATTTTCACCAAGATCAGAGGATCAATTCCATAATACTTTCTTTGGCCAAGTTAACTGCCCCACAAGTACTGGTGTATGATTCCAGATGGAACCAAAATTGAAGACTCCACTGAGCAGGATAAGTGTCCAGCTGCGCTTTTCAATGCCATGAAAAATCTAGAGAAAAGCCAAAGTGGATGGATTCCAAAACATTTTAAACAGGCAAACTCTTCAGTCCAGACAGCTGAGAAAGTCATTGATACCTGATTATAGCATGAACAACAACCTGAAAAACTGTTATCAACAGACCTTGGAGTCTGTGACAATTAAGAGACTTGTTAACTGCTTAACAAGAAAAAAGGGCAAGAAAAAAAGTGTTATGAAATTTGTAACTTTACTGAGTAATTTTGGGGTGGACAATTGAAAGACCTGTTCAGTCCTCTTGTAATTAGCTGGGGTAAAAAGACAGCCATGGAACATAGTGTCTTCGTCTCACCAGACATCAGCATCTGCAGTGTAGGTGTATGGCCAAAGAGAACACTCTCAGGTACCCACCAAGAATGGGATGAAGTGCTTGCACATGACATGCTTTTATCTCCATTGACCATAAAGCATCACTAGGAGGTAGAGCTGTCACATGTGTGAGCAACGTTAGACTATGGCAGAAAAAAGTTAGGTAGGAGATAAGTGGATTCAAAGATATTACAATTGCAACTTTTGGAATATTGTTTTAATGTAGTAAATTGCTTCAAAATTACATGAAGAAAGCAAGGAATAGAATAGAATAGAATAGAATAGAATAGAATAGAATAGAATAGAATAGAATAGAATAGAATAGAATAGAATAGAATAGAATCATTAAGGTTGGAAGAGACCTCAAGGATCATCTAGTCCAACCATCCCCCCACCACCTATTACCCACTAAACCACATCCCTAAGTACCACATCTAACCTTTCCTTAAACACCCTCAGGGATGGTGACTCCCCCACCTCCCTGGGCAACCCGTTCCAATGCCCGACCACCCTTTAAGATAAGCTTGTCTCACCGTCAGCAGAAGGTTTTGCAGATTTAGGTCACTTCTTTCTTAAAAAGTAGCTTCTCCATCCTGTAGAAGTTTCTAGTACCTTTAAGTTTTCATTTAAATTATGACAGAAGATAAATGTTCTTCTTGCACCTCTGTGTTGCCCAGGACATGTGTCTTTGAAATTTTGAGATCTTTTCCCTATTTGACTCAACACTCATTTGTGTCCCTTTGAATTGTCAAGGTGTTGAACTGTCCTTGTCTAGTCTGACTACCTCCCTGGAAGAAAAATGTCTTTCCTGGTGCATGATGGTTATAGGACTCTCGGGATATCCTGAAGTTATTCCTCCAGCTGGAAGGAATCTGTCAATGCTACATAGTCCACACAAAGAACTTGGCCAGCAGACAAGAAATGGAGATGTGAAGCACCTGAACTGCACCTTGCATGAGGTTCTCTTGCAGCCCACATGAGTTGCATGAGACAAAAATACAACACCACACAGCACCAGGACTGAAAGACACCAAAGAGGTGTCTAGTTTGTGCCAGTTATAACTAGGTAATACCTGAAAGAAATCCATTAAGCTTACCTTTAAAGACACCCAGCACTGAAACCGTACAGCTTCCTGAAGTTGCTCGAGTCACTCACAGTGCTTCTGGTTTTTCTTCTAACATCCTTCACATTTCTTGCTGAAATGGAAGTCTGTCCACCTTAGACATGAGGAAACAAATCATTCCTTTGCAGGTGCACCTCACAACAGGTACTTCCTCTCTAATGCCTTCCCCTTCCCTTAACCCCACCATCTTTATTCCTGCATGCTAAGTAACTCAAATGCCATTTTTATTTTTAAAAATATTCCAGTCACCCATCCCCATCTTTGGAAGTTATTGCTTTAGCACTTGGACCACTGCATATGTTTTTGGCTTGGATACGCTGAAAAACCATTCTTGCTTTAAACAAAATGGTTGTCACACACAAGTGGGTTTCCAGATGGCAAAGGTCATAGCACCTGATTCAGGAGAGGTGATCTCCAGGGACTGCTCTCTCAGCCGCCCCTTTCCTTTTGCGATGAACAGGATTCCCCTGGAGTTGGCAGCAATGACACCCCCCACCCCCCTGTCCTGCAACTGCGGTGGCCAAAGCAGCTTTGGTTTCACACTGTGTAGGGAGCTGCTGCCACCTTGGCCAGGACCAGGCAGGTGCCCTCTTCTCCGGCAGGACTGACATTATGCACATATTCCCGTTACTGGGGGTCTTCAGCAACGCCATACCTGGGTTCACGTTTGAAAACTTGCTATGAAGTACAAAACCTTGCTAGGTTGTAAGCAGCTTGTTGTACCTGAGGAACATCATCCCTTCCTTGCTTGTCCCTTCCAGCAGGAAGACTTAGGATTGCCTTTTTCCTGCCAAATTCCTGCCATGATGAAAAGCACAAGCACTAACCGCTCCGGTGTTTCTGTCACTGACAGGTTGATTAACAGAAAATTCCTTCCCCACGTCTGCCATTCACACAGGTGGCAGAGAGCTCCTCAGAGCAGTAAATTGGAGAAGGAAGGAAAGAAAAGCAGTGGGAAGGAGATGTTTCCAGGACTGCCCACATGTTGTTGGCATACCCCGTTTACAGGTGGCAATGATCCACAGCTAACGGGAGCCAACTGAAGCACAAAAGCTTAAATTGGAGGCAACCTCCCCTGAAAGAGTTTGGACTATTTTTAAAAAGATGTTTGGTTTTTTTTATTTTGGTAGATCCAAACCGCGCTGAAAACTTTTTTGTTTCAATTCTACCAATCAAAGCTGGAATATTATTTTTGCAGGAACTCTATTTTCCATTAAAAAAATGAAATTGAACATCTCTGATCAACTTAAATTCATTTAAAAATTGTTTTTAATGTCCCTTTTCAGTATCAGAATTGGTTTCTGAACATGTTCTGTTTATTTTACTTTCTCCCTTAGAAGATAAAATCTGATGCAGTTTGAAACTTCAATAGTATTTTTATTGAATGCTGAGATTATACATCTGCCAGAGACTGAATTGTTTAAACAAACTTTCCAAGGCCCCAGTGAATGTGTCTCCAGGAGTGGATTGAGATGTCAAGTGAGGAAAAGCTACTTGATTTTGTAATTCAGGAACAACTTTTTACTTAATGCAGCCCAGATAAACTCCCAAAGCATTCAAACCATGTAGCAGTTTAAATATTCAGTTTAATAATCTAGTTGGTGTTATCTGCAATGTCTGGAAAAGCAGTATTGTATGTGGAAAGCATCTAACCAGGAATGGGGAGTAGCAAAGCACCATGCTCTTCTCTTGCACTTTTGGGACAGTCTTCAATTAGAGAGGGTCAAAAAAGATCACATTGTAAAAATACGTATTGTTGCTTCTGATGTTGTTTATACCATTCCACACGGTTTCAAATTTGAAAATATATTTGCATAAATGCATTCTTAATATGTTAGATTTGACTCTTCTAGTCATAAAGTTGGATTCTACCGTTGGATTAAAACTTGACTATTCTCAGGCAAGCCTAATAATAACTCACCAGGCATATCTGCAGGTCAGATCTTTGTTTTCATATCATGGGACACTGATTAGACCTTGTCCTCTTGCACATGACCAAAGCTTGAGCAAGGTCTTTCTGTCACACTAAGGTCACTGAGTGAATCCATCTCAAAGGAGGAATTACTGCGGAGGAATTCTGTACCAGCCTCTGACACTGAAGTGCAACGGCTGCTAAAAATACACTCCCAAAATTATTTAAGAATTTTTACCTCCAATCATTTAAACAATCCAGTTACGGGACAGCACCACCAACAGCTGTCTTGGCACAAATGTAGGGTCAAGAAAAAGTGGCTGAAGCTATTTCTCAAACCGTCTTTGCCACCAGAGCCAGCGCACCATGGGCAGATGCCCGTCTTTACCCTGCAGGCGGTTTATGAGCACCCCTCGAGCTGCCCTCGGGTACCCGTGTCCAGACACGACTGCGGGAAGCAATTCATCACGGACCCACGGTGCAGCCGGCAGGTAGCGCAGCGGGACATGACCTTGGTTAAAGACGCTGGCAGGCCAGGTAGGTTTGGATCGGTGTTAGTGTGACAAGGCGCTGACCGCTACCTGCTTTCCTGCCAAGAGGTTTGGGACTTTCCAAGGGGCCGCATGCCATCCTGGTGTATTTACCTTTCCCTGTTGCGGTTTGCATACCTTGCTGGTATCACGTAGCAGTAAATGAGGAAAACAGCTATGCACTACACCACTCCCTGCGTGCTTTTTTGTTTGGCACCTTTATACTGCTAACGAGTTCAAACAGCGTCCTGCGACAGGGCTCGTGGGTGCATGACCCCACCAGGTTAATGGTCGCCATGTCCATGCTGCCCGTGTGCTGCTGGAGAGTGCTCTCCAAGGCCTTGGGGACTCATCACAACTCCCTGTCACATACCTTTGCTGTCCTTTGCTACACAGGATGGACAAGCCCAAAACCCTGCTGCTCCAAATTCAGCTTCAGCCTCACAGGGTGACAGTTTCCCACCTGAAGCCCTCCTAGATGCCTGACCCTTTCTGGCCTGAGTCTCCTCAAACAGTACTTCCAGCAGCACCACTGTGTCTACAGACTGGTCAGAGTTTAATTTCATTATTTTTTTAATACCAACAAGAAAACAACTAAATTATTGACTGCAGCAATCTCAGCCAGCCCACGCTCCGTGCAGACCATCTGCTGTCACCCATCAGGCCCTTTTACAGGGCGGCGAGGGGGAGCAGAGCGGTTACCTCGGCTGTGACCCACGTGAGGAAGCACTTGGGGTTTGCAGCAAAAGCCCTTTGCAGTAGGTGAAGGCAGTGAGCAACCTCCCAGTGCAAACACTTCATCTTAAAAGCAAGAGCTTTGAACACACGATGTAAAACAAATTTCTGAGTGCTTCTAATCCTTTACTTTTCTCAAATCCTGCTGGTGAGGTACAAAAAGCTCAAGTTAGAGAGTACCAGAGCTGCTGATTCACGGCAGAAATGAGCAGTAACAGCAGCCTGAGCCCACTGGTTCACAGCCTCCTCTCTGCGGCAGCTTGCCTTGACCCTCTGAGAGGTCCAGGAGTGGAGAAACCTCCTACAGAGTGGCTTTAACAGAGTGATGAAAACTCCGACCTGCTCTATGTCTCACCATACACCGAAGTGGAAGAAAGCTTTTCTCCTCGTTGCGCCATGCCTCAGCACCTCAGAAATCTGCTGTGGCTGTTGGGGGATGTGCAGAGAGTCACATGCAAAGCTGCCGCTAGAACAAAGTTGCAGCATTTTACCCTGGCGATGAACTTTTTCGCTCATTTCCATTTTCATTTGAATATCAATTTGCATTTATTAAAAAGCCCTTACCCTCCTCTCCAGAAAAAAAAAACAACCACCACCCTGATCTGAAGAAAGAGATTGGTTTACATAAAATCCTATTAGTTTAGCTGATTGCTTCCAAAACATTTCTGAGAAAGCCTTCCATTACCATGCAAATGGTGCTGGGCCTTTTTGCAGGCTAACTGCTAGCGAGCGTAGTGATTTGGGCAAATATTCATCAAGACAGCTGCTTCTGCGAGCGCGGATGTGAGCCCGCCGCACACTGTGTAAGAAAAGAGCAAGAAATAGCTGAGCTCCTCCACGAAGGCAACAGCTACACCAGCCGCATCCCTCTCCCCGCACCCCCGGGCAGCACCCCAAACACATGGGGAACATACATGTGGGGAGCCTGTGGGTGTATGGAAAAGGAGGAGGAGGAGGAGGACAGAGATGGTAGGAGAATTTGGGAGAGGAGAAGGAGGCTGGCAGCCTGGCATGAATGCGTGTGGCGACCACGTGCCGAAGAGCAGTGAGGGACCATGCCCACCACCTTGGCTGAGAGCTGCATTCCTCCTCGGTGTCATCATTTTCTCCTCCTCACTAGAATAACCATGAGATCCCACAAGCTTTGCCTGGCTGACAAGGCCAACAGAGTTAACAACGCTATAATTTTATAGACCTCTGTAAACAGCTCCTGGAGGTTTCTGCGTCAGGGCCATCCCTAGGGCACAGCTCGCTGGTTGCCGCTTTGGGATTGCAACCTGACAGATGTGAAAACAGCCAGGAGTGAGGAGATCACCTTGGTGGCCAGGCATGGTGGTGGGCAGGAGGTTCTCTGGGTTGGTAAAAGGGAAGCTCATCACTGAAGGTCTTGCAAACTCTGCAAAGACTTTGCCAAGTCAGGGGTTTTGAGTCACTGGATAAACACGTCCTCTGCAGTCGTGTGGGTGCTGCCTGCCCCTTTCCTGTAAGCACAGAGCATTTCTTAAATACTCCCCAGAGGTGCTCTTGTGAATCAGCCAGCCATGTGAATAAGGCAAGGATCCAGATCTAAAACACCATCACAAATTTAGAAGGACTGATTTGAGCCCTGAAGATCCCAAATCTGGGAAAAGAGTCTGCACAGAGCTTGCTCTTTCACTTCAGCAATGATTGCAATAACCTTTGAGAGAACAAACATCTCCTTAACATCAGTCATGGGGTACAACGGGATGCAGTAACAACTTCTGTAACCACCGTAATGCAGAAAGCCACAGTCAGCCTCCCTGGCCTTTAACAAAAAAAAAGTGTGTATGGGGGGGGGAGAAATTGGTGATGACTAAAGATGCAGCAATAGAGAGCAGTAAAACTTTAAACGTTCAGCAGCTACTCCACATAACATTTACGTGTAATTTCCTGTTCTAATAAGCCAAAATGGAAAAAAAAATATAGAATAGCTATGGTACCAAGGAGATATCACCACCCATTGCAGAAAACAAAATAAAACATCAACTCCCTGGGAGTTTTCGTCAAGGGGGTGAGTGAAGTGAACTTGCAAGTCCTAAGGCTGTGTCCTGACTTCCCCGTGAGGCGCCAGCTGTGGGTCAAAAGGCTGGACTGTCCCATCTGGGTCTGACCAGCACTGGTAACCAGCAGCTCCTCATCCCAGCCCGCTTTGGGAGTGCTGCATGGAAGCCAGACACACAGGGGGATTGCGAGATGCTTTTCCATCTCAAGTCTATTCTATTCTATTCTATTCATTTTGGCAACCAGGACACACCAGTGACACAGCACAGGCTGGGCTGTTAATGAAAGCCACCCAACACACAGTGGAGGTGTGTGTTTTAAAACAGGCACCCAGTCAATTCATCAGCTTTGTCCTCATTCCAGTAAAATTTTCCCAAAGACACCTCTTTCCTCAATTCGTAATTTTCTGGAGACCTAACACATCATTTGGGGGTCAAAATGCCACCAGAGCTGAGCATGTGCCCTCCTGCTTTTTAGATTAATCATAAAATCACAGAATAACCCGAGCTGGAAGGGACCCATAAGGACCATCGAGTCCAACTCCTGGCTTCACACAGGACCAGCCCCATCACAGCAGATGACTGAGAGCATTGGCCAGATGCTGCTTGAACTCAGCCAAGTTCGGTGCAGCAACCACTGCCCTGGGGAGCCTGTTCCAGGGCCCCACCACCCTCTGGGTGAAGAACCTTTTCCTGATCTCCAACCTAACCCTCCCCTGTGGCAGCTCCATGCCATTCCCTTGAGTTCTGTCGCTGGGCACCAGAGGGAGGAGATCAGTGCCTGCCCCTTCACTCCCCCTCGGGAGGAAGCTGTAGGCCGCCATGAGCTCTGCCCTCAGTCTCCTCTTCTCCAGGCTGAACAAGCCCAGGGACTTCAGCCTCTCATATATCTTCCTCTCTAGACCCTTCACCATCTTTGTTGCCCTCCTTTGGACACTCTCCAAAAGTTTTATGTCCTTTTTGTACTGTGGCACCCAAAACTGCCCACAGTACTTGAGGTGAGGCTGCATCAGCGCAGTGTAGAGTGGGATAATCCTGTCCCTAGACTGGCTGGCAAAGCTGTGCTTGATGTGCCCCAGGAACTGAGGTGACAAAGCACAGAGGGACCATCCAACAAAAGAGACTTAATCACATCTCACCTTAATCCCAACTTGCAGAAGAAGCTGAAGGAACAGATGCATCGAGGGATGGCCTTCCAAAGCGGTGAACTCATGACCTGTGAGCGAGTTGTGAATGAGTGTCTGTCCCTGTGGTTATCGTGTACGAGGTAATTAATCAGTTCAGCATGGCACTGTCAACACAAGCAGCAACTTCCACGCATGTTCACGGCCGTGCCTGCCATGGCGGGATACCACAGCACCTATTTGCAGGTCAGTGGCAAACCTTCTATCACTTGACCTAAGCTTTCTGGGAGCACAGGATCTGGACTAACCAGTCAGGCTGAGCTCAGAGGCAGGTCTCAGACCTGACACTGAAGGGCAGCAGATGCAGAAGGGGTTAGCAAAAAACCAGTTTCCTTTGCCCACCTGCTCCCAGCCTGGCTTTCTCTGCAGCCGGGGTGTCTGAACAAGGAGCAGCAGACAGGCAACAGACAAAATGACTTTCTTCTTCCCCACACTTCAAACCCCATCCACGATTTTCCAGTTGCAGCCTGTCCCTGATGCCATGAGAGAAGCAGAGGGGAGCCAAAGGGAAAAACAAAAACGCCCTTTCTGAAGACATCAGGCCAGTTGTACACTGGGAGGGAAAACCCTTGCTGATTCGAGCCCCCTTCCCATCTGCTCCATGGAGGTGACTGGCCGAGGCAGCGGAGCATGAGATTTGATTATAATTATTGTCTTAATGCAGAGCTGAAATTGTTCCGAGCACACGGAGCTTCTGGGAATAGGCAGGCATCCAAAATAATCTTTGGACTGCAAACTCTGTGACAAAGAGACGGCATAAACCGACAGACATCACACAACCCTTCAGAGACTACTTCCCATCGAGCAGGGTTGTCCCCGTCAGCCTGCAATTTCACCTCCAGACAGCTCCCACTTTCATTCTGGCCTTGGCAGGCACACTGTTTTCCAACAAGGGAAAAAATATGTATATCGAGGGACCATAAACCAGCTCAACCCAATTAAATCAAACCCAGCGGCTGCCGGGCTGTGCTTCTCTCCGCAGTCAATTCCGATCCGGTGCCTGCTGCGCAAAACCAGTGACATTGTGAACCGCAGCAACACGAAGCCCAAATCTATAAAGGTATTTAGATGCTTAAGTGGCCATTAGACATCTAAATATCTTTGTGGAGTGACACTGAGTTCTTGGAGCAGAAATAAGTTTTCTTGCAGAGAAGAGACCAGCCCTGTTCCTGAGAACCCCTGTGCGGCTCTTCGTGCTGAGCAAAGAGCCAAGCCACAACCTGTAGCTCAGGCTGTGAGAAGCCAGATGCACGGGGACGCACCATCTTCCCTGGCCACTCCTTTTAAGCATTTACCACTCCCCTGCTTCTCGTTAAATAAGCCTCACTTCCTGGAGGCCATGCAAAGCTTTTAGTAGTTAGCACACATGGTAAATTAGCAATAACGGGTTGGCTGGCTGGAATGTATCGTGCCGTACATCCTTGGGAAATACGTCTGCAGCAGGCCACGTCACGAGCGGATGCTTTTTGTCTGCTAGGTGGTGTCTGGTGGTGTAGCAGAACTCGATAACCGGCCGGCGTGCACAAGCGTTAAGAGTTTTGGCTGTGGTGCTGCTGAAGCAGGATTTGGTCTGTCCCCTGAGTTTTGCTAATACCCAGACAAGCCTAAAGGGCTTACGCTATTCCAGGTGGGCAAAGCACTGTGTAGGGTAAGAGCTCACCGAAAGTCCATCCAGGAGAATTAGTGTTTCTTCTGGCTGTTATAGCCTGCCTAATTCTAACTCCTCTAGGAGTTATTTCACTGTAGCATCTTACAGGGAGCTCTGAAATTCCTGTAGTGCTGACTTGGCTATCAGTACCCCTGCAAAGGAAATTCACTTAAAACATCCTTCAGAGTAATTCACAGTTGGAATGGACACGGATAATCTGCAAGGAGGGTGCATGGGTGCTGCTCTGCGTTTCGAACGGAAGTTCCCCTCGGTGCCTTTACGTTAAAGGTTTATTTTTGTGACTCTCAAGCAATGCACGGCCACGTTCTCCTCTTCCAGCATGCTCCTTCTGAATCACATTTTCTCCTGGTGTTTGGAAGAGCAAGCGGCAATAAGACGTGTGCAACCTCTGTGGCTTTGCCAAGTGCGAACCAGGCTCCCTGCTGGGAGAGGTCCTAGGAAAGGACATTTTGGACAACGGAAGCGGGTGCTGCCAATATTCAGTTCTAACCTTTTTGTCAAGTGCAACGTGTTTTTGTTAATTGTACTGCTGCGTCAGGCCTGCGAGCCCTGCCTGCTGTGCCCAGGCTCCTCTCCCAGCAATCCCACGCCGTGCCGATCTGCTTAACCTCTGGTTTGTTGCACATCTCCATCACTCCGAGCGGTCGGAGAAAGCCCTGGCCGTTGATTATAAAGGCTGAACATCTTAAAGACATTTCATATCTGATTAAACACTTTATAAGCCTGTTCATGCAAGTATCAGGCCAGATTTCCTCATTTTGTTGGCATAAGAAAATATTTTTTTGCTTAGTTCAGGAAAACCATTTGTATTCATCTTTACTGATTCCGCTATTGTTTTCCCTTGCTCAGCAAGATGTATATTACAGTCTGTTTAATTGTGTGTTTGATCTTTACTACTTAACCAGATCTATTTATCATTACAATGCATCAGTACATTATTAAGCTTTCAGGCACATTTATCAGCATAACAAAGCTCCCACTACAGAAGAGTCCTCCAGGGAAATAAAGCAACAACAACAAATACTTTAATGCAATTCACTTAACAGTACAAATATTTGTAATTACAAAAATCTTTAAGTGTGCTTCTTCCATAAATGGCATGTCTTACTTAAAATTGTGACAGTGCCTCCCATTTAGGCAGCTGATGGTTTCCTCAAATTAAGGAAAGCAAGGCCAAGTTAACCGGTTTCTTGTATTTTCCCTTTAGCTAATGTGAAGGCAGAACTCAAGGTCACGGATGTGCTATTGAAAATTTGGTTACACCTAATAAAATGAGAACGTTTAGAACACACTAGTGCGCGATTAATAACTGCTATAAATACATTACAGCGTGAAGGCAATGTTACAGATAGCTGCAAGCCATGTGCGAATCGAGCCTACAACAATCAATTAACCATTAATTGTAATGTCTGTTAATCATTGATTAACCCTTTATAAACAAGAAATGCAGTACCCTTGCTGTAAACTGGGACCACCAGCTTATACTGCAAGGCTATTCGAGTTGCTCACCTCTATCAAAGAAAAATATATATTGTCAATCTGTTGTAATTCCAGAACCATTTTTATGTATTTAAAACTCTTTTAAAATATGCTATTATTACATTAGCAGGTTATTTTTTTGTCTTTTGCCTCACAGTAAGTTATCGCAAACCAAGGGACATCCCAGGAAGTCATCTTTTCCAGCTGAAAACTGTCACATCACAAGAAAGGCTTTGGGATATTTGTTTTTTCTTACCACAGTGAGTCATCCTCAGGCTGCCTATGGCCAGTGCCCGACTCCGGCACTGCAACTGCAGCTCTCTGCTGCAGCGCGTGGAAACACAACCTGGGAGCAAGGGACCGGGGTGGGCAGCTTCAACTGAGCTCTGAGCACCCTGTGCTTTTTCTTCAGAAATGAGGAAAGTGCCACCCAGCAGCACTTTCCAGACCTCCAGCTATCCTCCCACCGACAGTGAAGCCTCCTGCCTCCAGACAGCGGCAATGGGAGACTCACCTTCACCAGATCACCTTCATCACACCATTAAAACAGCCAGAACTGCTCGAAGCCACAAGAACTAAAAATGAAATTATGAATACAAATAGCAGAATATCAGCACTAAGACTCAGAAAGCAAATACCCCAAACCCAGCAAAATCCAGACTTCCGATATTTTGTGGTACCTCAGTGTGGCCACACGAACATTGTGATCCTTAAGTGACCACCATCGTGCTGTGTTTTCCATAGCATTATATTTCACCTTCCATTCAGAAGACCAACGCTCCATTAACAAACAACTGGTTAAAAATCTACTTTGCATCCACTGTTTCTGCTCAGACCTGACCCATTGCTATTGTGCCTAAATTTAACATGTAGACTTTAATGTCCAGTCTCCTGGAGAAGCAGAGGAAATCTAATTCTGCCCATATTTCTCACCATTCCAGAACAGGAGATTCCCACCACATTCTAAAACATGATATTCCAGATCATCATTTTTGGGGCAAAACAAGTTCTCAGCTCTTCCAAGCAAAACCTCTGCCGCGGGAGAGAGAGTGAACGTGCCACTGAGGCCATCGCAGGATCTAGGTGTGCAGTTCGGTTTCACCACCACCCCCCAGAAAAGGTACGACCAGCAGAGCAGCGACGTGCACGGCTGCAGGCTGCATTGTGAGGGAACAGGACAACAAGGGCAGGACAGGCTTGGGCGTGAAAGTTGTCTGAAAGGAGCCAGCCAAGAGCGCTGCTGTCACCACAGAGAGGGAACTGCAAACTTCCCTGTGAGGGCCCCTGAAAGCTATTGAGAAAACAAAAAAAACAGATCATGATGGAAATCTGTAACTTGAGACATCTCCAGTAGGCAAAGGCACCAGGACATACTCCACAGAGGTCAGAACCTCACAGAGTCGGAATAACCAACAGTGTAATCTATGCCCAGGCTTTAGAAAATGCCCAGGGTGTCCGTGTTTCCCCTCCCTTTTTTAACGTGCCTTCATACTTCTGCATGTAAAATATTTGGAGCAGGTACTATCTTCACTCACTTACTTGTTTATAAATACAAGAAAACATTTACAGAGCCTCTCTCCTGACCAGGTCCCAGGTCTTTGAGCTGTCGTTGGAGAGGGGAACCGACCCCCGAGCTGTGATGCAGCGGTGAGCCAGGGCTGGCACAGCCCTATTAACAGCCTCGCTGGGCTCTGTAGGACCTTATCCTCTTCAAACACCGTGATATGGTGGCAAATCCTGCTGCTGAAGTGCTCCAGGCTGGCTTAACCCCTGAACGACTGACACATAATTAAGAAGAGGAGCATTTACAGACTTTTAAAGTGAAGATTCTCCATGTGCAGTATGTAAATATGCCACGATACCTTATAAAATAATTAATATTTATAGAGGTGGCTTAAAACTTTCGCAGGGAAAGCCCGGGCACGTTGTTTCAGTGGGGGTTTCGCTATGTGCTTGCGACGCACAAAGCGTCTGTCTTGCCACCTGGTGGTTATTGCAGAGAGATCGTCGGTGTCTCGGTGCCTTTGTCATCCTCATCCCCCATCAGCTCCCACATCTTGGAGGAAAATAGCAAAAGGAGACAGTATGAATTGAAAAAAATATATAAAATATGTAACAATCACAAACCAGGTCACCTGTAGTTCTTAAATTGGGCAGAGAAATCATGCAAAGCTCACGTGTCGCAGCCCGCGTGCTCCCGAGCCAGGATACGGCCCCGGCTTGAAACAGGGAGCAGCACGGGGTTTCTGAGAAGGGAGTACGAGCAAACAACAGTTCAGCATCTGACTTCAGTCCTGTTGTAAAATGCAGAGGTTGGCTTGAAACAGGCTTGGATCGTTTGTCTCCCTGAAGCCACAGGTTTGGGTTGGTACCACGGCAGCTGCCACTCGGCACCTCCACAAGCTCAGGCTGGTCAGATGGGAAATCACATTAGTATGTTGCATTCTTCTATCACATTTTCATATATTTAACTTACCGCCAGGGTCAGACCACAATTTCCATCCCCTGACATGTTCAACCAGGCGAAGGCTGCAGCTGGCAAACCTTCCCTCCCCAGGCTGGTCAGACGCTGCATTTCTGCAAGTCCAGACCCCTGGAATGAACACACTAAAAAACAATTTAAAAAATTTAACATATCACAAACAGCAAAACATCGGCCTTTCTACCCAGGAATCTACCCCCCCAAAGGGAGTTCAGAGGCTGATGGAACTGAGACTAAGCATCTGTTTAAGTGCGTTTCCAGCATTTGCAGTTTTAAACCTCACAATGAAAGTTATTGGCGGTGAATTATCAGATGTGGATTATCAAAACAGTTCAGCTTGTTTTTCAAAAACAGCACCATAGCTTGGAGAAGTTTCACCCTTCCACATCTCCTGGGGACAGATTTTCAGCGGGCTGTAGGTATGTGGAAAGAGAGGGGGAAGAAGCAGTACACAGAGACACCTCTTCTGGGTGGCATTTCATTCCTATAGGTGCAGTTCCTAGGTAATGAAGCCACTTTGAAACTAGGAAATTGGATTCATTGCCATGAGAAGTTTACACCAGACACACTTGGATCAGCAGGGATCAGGAGGGCAACGAAGTTGGTGAGGGGCCTGGAGCACAAGTCTTATGATGAGCGGCTGAGGGAACTGGGGTTGTTTAGTCTGGAGGAGGCTCAGGGGAGACCTTATCGCCCTCTACAACTACGTGAAAGGAGGTTGTGGTGAGGCAAGTGCTGGTTTCTTCTCCCAAGGAAAGTGATAGGACATGAGGAAACAGCCTCAGATTGCTCCAGGGGAGGTTTAGATTGGATATTAGGAAAAATTACTTCACTGAAAGTGTGGTCAGGCATTGGAAGAGGCTGCCCAGGGAGGTGGTGGAGTCACTGACCCTGGAGGTGTTCAAAAAGCCTGTAGACATGGCACTTTGGGACATGGCTTAGTAGACATGGTGGTGTTGGGTTGACGGTTGGACTCTATGATCTTAGAGGTCTTTTCCAACCTTAATGATTCCATGATTCTGTGATTCTGTGGTCCCTGGTTTATTTTACTGTAACTTCATGCACTAAATTGGAAAGATGCTATACATGAGGAGCTATCCCTCTTCAGCTTTCATTTAGGTCACTGAAGACAAGCGGAGGAGAGAGACCAGACAGATAAATCTAGCTCTACAACCAGCCACCATTTAATGGCAAGTCAACAGCCTTTTCAAAGGAAAACCTGTGGTGTTTGCTTGATCTGAACTCGGCTGCCTTTCACAAACTACTGGCAGCTCCAATGACAATTAATTGCAGACGAAGATTACAATGCTTTGGGAATCACAGCAACATCTGCTGCTTTGAGGAGCATCGGACATAACACATGAACAAAGTTCTCCAAATGGCGACGTTCAGTCCCAGAGCCTGTGTCGCTGGGAAAGACAGTCACTGGAATGACCCATTTTGCTCCGGGATGCATATGAAAACTCACGGGGGGGTTGGGGGTGGTGGTGGTGTGTGCCGCAGTCCGAGGGGGTCACACTCTAATATTGCTCTTTCAAGATTTTCATTTTTCTGTAAAATGGGAGCAGATCTCAGCTACTAGCTATGTGATGCAAAACTCTGCCCTTTTCCTTTGAATTTTGAGACTGAAAACCCCTAAAAATGAGCTTTGAGTCACAGTGGAGATTTTCTTCTCTCTTACCTGCGCTGTTTGCAGTACGGGGGCTGCATCCCGTGCCTAAAACGGCTGGTCTGCAGGAGGAAAAGAAAATAAAAGGAAAAAAAAAAGAGCTCTTCAGAACCTGAGTTCTTGAAAACCTCATGTCAGCAATCCATTTCGAAGGACAGGGTTTCCACTTCGTGCCTGGAATGGAAAATGATGGCCTTGGAGCTGATTACAAATGGCTATAACTTACAGATAAAGACAAATCTGTCACTGTAACGTCACAATACGATAAACACATTTCACACACACACACACGGCCTTTGGCAAGCAAACAGCAAAATGACCAAAAACCAATAGCGAAAAGAAGTTGGAAGTCCCCTGTCTTGATTTTAACATGAAAACTACTGGCGCTGATAACAGCAAATATGCTGCTGGAAAACACCAAAAGCAGATTCTCTTTCTGTTGTGGTTTAAGAACAGACTTAACTTTACACGAGGGCTGAACCAAAATCCTACTGAATAGCACCGGCGAGTTAAACGAGATTTATGCTGATGCTTTCAGGTGTGCTGGAGAGCAAATACTGCTGCTTGCCGAGTTCCCGGGAAGATGCTGGGAAGCCGACAGCTGTGTTGGAGGCAACTGGCTTGGGAATCCAACGCATTGCATCGGGTGGGGCGTTTTGAAAATAGCTGGAGGGGTTGGAAACACAAGTCTGAGAGGTCAGCTCCTCAGTTGACTTAATTCTAGATGTCGGTTAGCTGCCCTCACTGCTAGGGTTCATCCAGGGAGGACCATGAGCTTTTCCCAAACTATACCAGGACTCTGCTTTCACAGGAATAGCAGTCACACTGGCACATACCTGTCTACCTCTAGTACCTCAAATTTGATGTGTAAAAAGGCTCCTGCGGCAATTTAATAATTTTGCACCTTTGTGTTACTTTAAATCTTTGCAACTCAAAACATACTAAAATATTAAAATGTATTTTTTTTTAAACTTCCTTACTTTTTTTCTTGAGCAGATCATAGAATCATAGAATCACTAAGGTTGGAAAGGACCTCTGAGATCATCAAGTCCAACCGTCAACCTAACACCACCATGCCTACTAGACCATGTCCTGGAGTGCCACGTCTACAAGTTTTTTGAACGTCTCCAGGGACGGCGATTAAAATCATCACAGATCATCAACACTTCCAACCGGCAACTGCTTATCCTTTTTAGGCAGCACATGAAAGAAGGGGGATAGAGATGTAGTTAAAGACCGTGCAAGTAACAAATGCCTTCAAAGGACTGGCATGCTCAGAGAATGATCTATGTCTTCTTGGAAATGTCTCAAATGCCTTTAATCACCCCAAGGACAAACTTTGGTCTGTTGATGGCGGCCTTTACAGAGTGTCACAACCCCTCCCGAAACAAAAAATGCTCCTTTAAGAAAAAACTCCGTTACGGCTCTGACCAGAAACGTAAAGGCAAAGAAAAGCGCCGAGAGTAGATCTGAAGAGCCATAATTGTGTCCGTAGCACAGAAAATGTAGAAAGGAAACTCCAGATGAGGAACTGCATAAAACCAAAAGACCAACTGGGCAATCCCAAGCTCAAAAGTGGACATAAAAGGTAGAATATTGGATATGGGTTTAGCAAGGTAGTATGCATGGATGTCAGCCAAAGAGAGCTGAAAAATAACTGCTCTGTGCCGAGCTGGAACTCACAGATTTAAAGTAGAACTGACCAAAGGACATTTCTTCTAAAAAAGGGAAGAATTTGAAAAGTACCTTTCCAGGTCCCCAGAACACTAGAAGGAAACAAGGAAGGACAGGAGGCAGATGCTGAGGGACAAACAGTCTGACAGGAGGTACGATAAGGTGCCAGATAGGGCACATTCTGCAAGAGGCAGACAGACCACGGGTGCAGAGGGTGGGATGAAAGCAAGCACTCACACGATGAGCATCTGCTCAACATGGAGCTTTCGCTACTAATGAGGTGCTCAGCTCTACCTAGGCAAATGCAATCTGAAGACAAAGATGAGGATTAATCAAGTTCTTCAAGCTCTTGTGACTGCAGGAAAATATTCTACCAAGGAAATCGGAAAGTGAATGGAGGCAAGAAGACAATAGCTGAAAGTCTCAGAGAACATCAGAAATCCTGTAATTTCATCTGCAGGAGATAACCATATTGGACTACGTCATTCCAAAGGACAAAAATACAGAGCCACAAAGGAAAGGATGCACACTGTAATGAAAGAAACTGGAAAAGAAAACAGATGAATAACGCAGTTTGGTCTTCCTGGAAGATGTGTCACTGACCTCAGTACAAAGGCAGATTGGCGAAAATGTGACACGCTCACTAAATTCAAGTCAGCCTACATGACCTCATGTTCAGCATGAAACAATAGCTGGAATTTACAGAGAGGGAAAGCCAAATTAAATAAAGCAGTTTGAAATTTACAGTGACGGTTATCCCCCATTTAAACAAACTATCACAGGAAATAGCAAAACCCCCATCATTTGACATTTTAATATAAAGTCTAGAAATCTTTCTGAAAGATTTACTTAAGTCAAATGAAGGGTTTAATGAAGCATATTACATTTAACAGCCTTACTAAGTGGTCAGATAAAATGGTCTAATATTACTTTCTGCCCTTAACATTGACGACTGTTGGGTTGTTGTATCTTTTTCCTTATTTTCCTTTTTTTTTTTTCAGTTTACAAATGGTAGAAAGGTTGGAGCGAACCGAATAAAGGCAATACTTTGAACGCTGCCCTCTCCTTCACGCAGAACAACTGACATTATTGAAGCATCCATTGAGATTAAACAAGAGAAGAAAACCTTCAGTCTGAAGCAAGGAGTAAGCTGGTAAGAGCCAGGCTACAGCAATCACAGTCATTTGGAAAGCCAGCCTCAATCACTTGAGGTGGAAGGCTGGACAAGAAAATAATAAGGCATTTTCTCAAAAAACCAGACTAAAGGAAAAAGCCTTGAGGCTTGTTATAAAGGAAGCTGAAGTGTTTCACCCTGACTGGAAAAGGCCTCTAGTTGTTGGTTTGGTAGCAACCTCGTATGACCTTTAAACAATGTTCTCATACTTTAGGTTGTAAAACCAAAGTTATTAAAAAAAAAAAACAACAAAACCCCAAACACAAAACAAAACCAAAAAAAACCAGCTCCAGCTGCAGGGACTTCAGGACTGACTCCCCATCACTCCAACTAGAAACCTGTCCCAGGACCTCCCTGCTGACACAGGCATTTTTCTAAACCCCAATTATACTCGTCTGTTCATACACCAGCGTTTCTTTAACATTTCTCCTTCCTCCTCAGCATTTACTGTTTATAGTAATTTCCCCAACCCAGCCTTCACTTCAAGCTGAAAAAGCCAAGCTACTCTAATTCCCTCCCACGCGGTAAGCCCTTCACACCTTCAGTCGTTTGAGAGCTGGTCCTTGCTACAACTTCAGCTCGAGCTCACCCTTTCGAAAACGCAAGACCAAAACTACACATCAAACGCGCCGGGTCCTGTGTAGCATCTCTGATCCATTCCCATCCCCACCAGAACATCTGCCATCACCCTGTTCTTTTTCATGGCTGCCCCACAGGGACAATCACTCCCTTCTACCATGGGAAACCACTTATGGCTCCCTTTTCTGGCAAGTTTTTGTTTTGACTTGCAACTACCTGTTTTGACTTGACATTTGCACAACCCGTGTCTTTCTAACAGCCCATCCTTCGATACCGTCCAGTTCTTGTGTAGGTTCCAGCACCTCCTGCGGACTGGTGATGCCCCCTATCCTTGAGCCAGCACCAGTTTCAGCACGGTTGGCCTCTTTTTTGACCAAGATCCTTAATTCAGACACCACCACCAAACTCCTGGCTGAGGCAGACACTCAGATTACCTCCTCTTCCACCTTTCAGCGCTGCTTCAGGCCACCTCCTGTAGCCATCTTCTGCTGTTGCCTCCCCGGCTTTATATTATCCCGCTAACCGCATCTTCTTCTGCCTTAACTTCATTTAGCACGTCCTTCACCAGATGGAGAAAATCTAACCATATCTCCACTACTCAACAAGAGCACTCATAAAAGACCTAAGGCTAGTCCAGCATAATAGCCTTTGCTTATTATGGTACACTTGGCCAATCAGTCATTCACTCCAAGCCTTATTTTTTTTTAAATTTATTTTTTAATTCATCAGACCATAACCCCGAAGTCTGTATCCATTGGTCTTATCATTGCTGGATGGCTTTTCCTTCCTGCTCTAATAGACGCAGGAAACTGGATTACTCTCCAGCAGTCAGACCAACAAATATTTCAAGTGCTCGCATAAAAAATACTGAACGTTACCACCACTGTGGCAACACCCTACCGCACCCATCAGTGCAGCATTTCAGGCTCAAATCCTGAAAAAGGCTGTGCTGGAGCGTGATGACAGCACACAAACATGCACGTGAAGGACGGCAAGGTTCAGAACTGAGCCTGAGAAGAGCACGCAACCACTCCTGGTGCCTTCTAGTTCATCCGTTCACTGATTGACCGGGACAAAGCTTACTTACAGAAGCCACATCCAAACTGAAGCGAGAGAGGGAAAAAACCAACCCCAACCTCTCTTGGCTTTCCTGGGGAAATTCGGTCATAAATGAGCGTCAGCAATTCTTAGCAGCCAGATGTTAAATGTTTTACATCTGTTAAAGAAGCATCTTCAGCCTGACAAAAAAGTTATCTTGAAACATGATTTATCAATGAAAAATGAAATCCTACTTCAACTGCAGGAGACTGCATTTGATATTTTTTTTTGCAAGCATTTGGCCACAAAGCTGACTACAAGTGTCTTTTTTTGGGATAACCTGCAGCTTTAGGGCTGCTTTGTTTCATGGAGGGAATAGGAATGGTTTTACCATCAAATAAATTGTAATGGATGATATTTTTGGCTCTGAATGATCAAGGCAATAACCTTCCACTGTTCCACAGAGACAAAACTTCACTTTCTATAGTGCTCCTTGGGTATCGCCCCACAGGTTTCAGCCTTTCTTGACTTGCAGCCTCCGAACACTTCCCTATGAGAAGCAGAGGCCCCTCTGCAGGCTGGCAGGAACGGGGGACGGGAACTTTCCAGGGATCCCCTAAAAACAACTCACTAACCTTCGGTGCACAGTCGCTAGGTTAAGATTAATAGTGAACAGACAAGAGACGCCTGAGGAGGTTTATGTCCAGACTGACTTTTGCCCATCCTGGATTTCCGTCTTGCGGCAGCTAAACTCGTGTCTTGCTTTTTCAAACTGCGTAGGGCTGAAGGACGTCTGATCCAGGAGCGCAGGGAAGGCCAAACCAGCTTCCAGCCGAAATCCAACCCGCCTTGAAAACACTTCTGCCTGTGTTCAAAGAAACAAAACTCCTTCAACAGAGCAAACACAATTACGTCCTGCTGCATGCTTGCGTCATCACAACGGCAAATAAAACAATGGACACTTCTCATGTTGGACTTCGGCAAAAGACGTTTATTATTATTATTATTATTGTTGTGTGGCTGTTGTACCTCCTCTGCTCTGCCCACAGCGGTGGCATAAATGCTGTTACCATACTGTAGCTGATGATGCCGGTGTACAAATCAAAATCCATCTTAATTTCAAACTCCATTAGAAACACAGGAAAAAAAAAAAAAAAAAAGATCAACATTTACGAAATGTAAAGGGAAAAATGGTATGGAAAGAATTTTTTTTTTTTATTATTTTTCAAGCTTCCAAGACAGTATTACAAACAACAGAGAGCAAAGTAAAGCTAGAAATGAAATACTTGACAGCATCTGTTTAAAAATTACAGCTAAGAAACCTAATAAAAGTTGAATAAACAGTTACTAGAAATAAAAATTTTTACACATATGATATTTGTCTGGGATTTTTATTTCTTTAAAATAATTCATACAAATGGTTACAGTCACAAACATGATTTTAACCAAAAATATTGCTAGCCTACCACATTACCAGGAAGGAATCAATGTAGGCAATGAAATGCTGCTACTTTTCAGTAGTCTAGTGCCTTTTTCGCATACCACCAATAATATATACTTTAACTGGTGACAAAAAGCACAATGCTCGTTTATACAAAACCTTTTTTTTTTTCCTCAAAATCTCTTTGCAAGGTTGTCTTCATTTTGAAATAAGGGAATTCATGCCAAAATTAGGAGAAACTGCTTTTCTTTTGTTTACTAAATTATTCTAAAAAATAAGACAAGCAGGTAGAAAAAACAATGCACTGTGTGGTGTAGAAAGAAAAATGGGAAAAATTCATTGTCCTGAGAAGTTTGCCAACTGCCTCATTTTTGGGCATGTTTTAAAATATAAAAGAAAGGATTTTTAATCTCAAAACTGGTTTGTTGAATGCCTCCCTTGTTTTTTCCTTGTTGACAGCTAAGCAAACAAACCCTTTTTAATGTTCTAAAAACTGTACACAGACAAGTACATTCATGATATAATTAACTACTAACTTCTCTTGCTTAACAAAGAACCCATAGGACACAGAAACAGTGAAATCAGTCCACTGGACAGGGACAAACTACAATTTATACGGAGGAAAAAATGTTTCCAAATCTTCTTTTTGTCTCCCACCTTTTCCATTTATACTGTATATTGGACCAGTTTCTAAACCAATAATTGTCTCCTCCTGTAAGTTCATGGTTTTGCCTTTAATCAAAATCCAGGGTTTTGTTTTGTTTTGTTTGTTTTCCACACGCTGAAGTTGAAATCTCCGATGCTGGGAATGCTGTTTTCGTAGGCTACAATTGGTCGCTTGGGTGGTCTCTATCAGCTTCTGGTTTGACAGTTTGGCCGGGGGAAGGAGCATGGGGCGGGTGGGCTACAGCAGGGAGACCGTGTGATAAAGACATAGGGTTGGGGACTATTCCTTCTACTGCGGCAGGTATGCCAGTCGAAGCCACGCTTACAACGCCCGGGGGATACCTGCTGAGAGAAGAAAACGGGAACACACATTAAAACCAGGAGATGACTGACAAGCCCACCTTGCCTTCTACAGCTGCAGAGATGCTGCTTTAGTTTTTAGACCACTGAGAAAGACAGTTGCTTCAGCTCCAGATGAGATACCATATGCAGACGCCTCTAAATAAAGCAGAAGGTGTCGCGTTTGACCCAAATGAGCAATAAAGGTTTCCAAGATGGTTTCTTCACATTTCAGATTAAATAGCATAAGCGACAGCACAGCAACGGAAACACCCTGGAAATATGGCTCCTCTCAAAGTGTCCCTCAACAAGGAGTAATTCAGGCTAGGTTGGCACAATATCTATCTGTCCTCTATGACTTTTCCTCACACTGATCTTTGGGGATTTTTTTCCTTTCCTCTTTCATTCTGACGTACAAATTTGAAAATTGCACTCGTGCGGTTTGGAAAAAATATTTCTTTGAAGTAATCTTGCAGCCGTAGCTTTCCAGAAGAGAAATCATACCCACACACTCTTGAAGATGACTAACTGAAGCCTATTACACCCAAGTTACCTTTTTCAGCATCAACCTTGCCACTGTGCTCTCTGAAAAGAGAACCACTACTAGTTATACAGAGGGCAAGAGCTTTAGGTGGACTGCAAAAAGGAGAGATGCAAACACAAAACACTATGGATGGTTTTAAGGATTTGTTGCTCTTTCAGGATGAACACCAAGCCCTAAATATTTTACAAATTCAACAAGAAAATCACCCTCCGATTCAGCTTGATTTTATGATGGCTCTGATATTATCAGGCTAAAAAAAATTTTGCAAATCAACTGTTCCAGTCCCAAAGGTCAGATGTAAATGATGGACACAGGTATTTCAGCACTGTATATAAACAAAACCAACAGCTATATGTGAATACTTTTTACAAAAATAGGTTTTCTCTTTAGCCAAGTACTTTGATAACAATTTGTAAGTTATACAAAACCGGCCACTTACGCGGCCACTTACGCTGCCCCTTTGCTTCCCCCACCACATGGCTGCACACTCAGCCGTCGTTCTCTCCCACTATATTCTGCTCACCCAAGCACGCGAGCGACAGCGTTTTCCATTTAAAAGCCTAAACACACAAACCTACCACTTACTGTGGCATTTGCTGCCCTGGTATTTACTCAGAACTAAATGGGAGAAAAGGCACGTGCAGTCTAGCCAAGCTTTTTTCAAATCTCACACTGATCTGCCGTTGACTTTTCTCTCATCAGAGTTCAATGCCAAATGCATCAGGGAATTTCACCCCCTTTCAGCAGCATCTTTTCTCAAGTGATGCATGTTCGTGCTGCTCACCCTAAGTTCCCTCAAACTGACAGAAAATTAGTGCAGAACTCCCGCAAAACTCGCAGGAGGAATAAAGCTGGATGAAAGCACGTTTACTTGTTCTTTTTTCGCCCACCACAGAACCATCGTGGGAACTGCTTTTGGCAAACACGACGCCAAAGGGGCTCAGCACGGTTATCCGACATGGCACAGGGACGATGAAGGTACCATAGCCGGGAAAGATCGTACCACTGACTGCAACCTGGGATGGATAACTGGGATGGGACAGATTGCACCACCTGTGGGCCAGAACTTTGTTCCCAGTTGCACACATATTTACAGGGCTTCCTGTGCTAATTCCTGCTCCAGAGGTTCATTAGAATTAATTTGCAGTTGCTAATGGAATTAGTTGCTTGTTTCAGTACGTCAACTTGAATCTTATTAATCAAATTTGCTTCAATTTCTATGAAAACTGTCAGACTGGGTATTGTTTTATTTATTCAAATTTAATTTTGAAACAGCTTATTTGTTACTGTAGGTGCTTTGCTAAAACCACCACAACACAACATAATAAAAACTTCCATTTAAAAGCCCAACACAGCAACAGTTTCCGACACAGAATCTCTACTTCCACTTACGCTATTCCCCAAGCACCAACACAGCAGAGCTGGGAGAAATCAAGGAGAGCAAATTCTGCAACCATGTGTCCCTCAGGAAGGGAAGTCAGAGCCTCCCCTCCTGAAAACGGACGGTGCTGAATCAGGAGCATTAACCAGTTACCTAACGAGCACATTAAGCAGTTCAAACTACACATCTGTGCGTCTGTTTTGACTCCAGATACACTTTCTGTATATAAAAATACTCCCCTTGGACACAGAGTTACAATAATTGGGATTCTAGCTGCCAGCACCTCTCCTCAGAAATGGGCTTCCTACGGATTTTTAGCCACAGCCAAAAGCCCCACACTTGCTTTTCCTGTCCTAAAGCTAGGCAGTGGCAGTAGCCAAAATACAAATAACATAGCCCCAAAATACAAATAATATAGCCCTCTACAGAAACCGCATTTTGCTTCACAACTCCTCACCCTATCCTGCCATGCTCTTTTCATAATTTCTGTCCCTTTTTAACTTAACCATCAGTGTTCAAATCGTCTCTCTGAAAGGAAGGCACATAAACTCAACAGCCTCTACACATGGGCATTTCTATCCTATATAACCTTCCTTTATATTGTTATTTATTGCTTTTCTATTCTTAACCAGCAAATACATTCCCTCCAGCACTTCATAAAGTTGCTCCCAATCTTTCTCCTCTGGCAGCAATAAGTTGAAACGTTTTCCAGGTAAAATGTCCGTGGAATTAAATTTTTGCGAAAGCAGAAGCGAGAGATCAGTTACACCTACTCTGCTACTTCATACTTTTCTTTCTCCTTCTCTCACATAGTCTTAATTTATGAAGAAAAATACAACCAAAAGGCAACTTTAATTTCTCCATCAATTGCTTGTATTTTTTTAAACTACAGGAGCACCCTAAACTACGTTAAGCTCTGTTCAAGAAACTGAGTCTGTTCCAAACGAGCTTAAAAATCTAAGTGCGCGCTTTTATCCTACATTACAGAGTCTGAAAATGACCTGTGAAATCCCTCAACACGAAATAACTCCTGAATTACCAACACCTAACTATTCTCATCCAAGTACCTCTTCGGTACCTGGATATTCCCATCTTTTACCTGGCAGAAGGCAGAAAGACATGTCAGCACGTCTATAAATTGCACAATTACTGTTTACTGGCTGTGGAATTTCACTCTGCCTATAACCTGCCTGCTCTGTGACACAGGAAATGGCAGGGGGTTATTTAACACGCAGCTCAGTAACAAATACACAGTAGTAACACAAAAACAGGGTATATTACGCTGTTTCACCGAGACTACTACAAATAGTCCTTTCTCAGGAATATCGTTAATCTTTACTCATGGGATAGGTCCGGTTCGCTTGACCTTTTGTGTTGATAGGGCGTCTTGCATTTCACATGGCAAATGGTTTTGTTTTCCACAGAATACGATGGTATTCAGAAGATCTAGATTATATTCTGCTGATGAATGCTCAATGTTCTTTCCTTGTGATAATATCTGATAATTTAAGAGTTCTGGCCTACATCAAAATACAAGTAAATGATATATCCAGAATAAAATAGCCTCGTTAGTTTTAGTTCACTGAAAGTGCCATTTGCATTTTTTAACATATAAATTATTGTCCCAGGTCTTATCTTCTAATGCAATTACATGACTATGATACAGTTATTAGCACATCTGAAACATCATACTGCTGACAGACTCCAGAACTCAGTTAGCTGAACGTAATCTTGGACTGCAAAGAAAAGACAGAAAAATTTGTTTCAACCAATCAATTCAAATTCTGTACTTAATCCAGGTAGGAATTAAGCATCAGCAAACACTGCTACCGAAACCAATTTCTTCACAAAGCCTGAGCTTCGAGTTCTGCATATTTTATACTGCACAAAATAATAACTGCCTTCACCCATGCTCAAACACTACTTTATCACCCCTCCAAAAAGCAGTTTTTAGTATGTGTTGTATGACTTTTAACTTCTCCCTTAAAATTCACCAAATTATTTTATTTTGCATTTGAAAATAATTGTGAAGTCAGAATTTATTTATGATTCATATTCTTTACTGAAAAATCTGACTGAAACAATGTCTGAGAGAGGTATTCGGCTCTGTGTTTATCCTGTTCAAATTAAATACATATGGCCTTTACCTTGTAAATCATTAACTCCCAAAACACTCCTAAGTTGAAATCAATTTCTAGCTGTGAAGCCTGATTCTGCTGGACTTGTGACTCCCAAAATGAGAACAAACAACTGCATTTTATTTGGGCACGCAACCCTGTTCCTAACTGCCATGACGGGGCTGGAGTTATTACCCCCCGTTCAGCAACACCTGCCTTTAAGTCTCAATTGCATTCAGCTCTACCCTGAGTTCTCCAAACTGAAGTCAATGAAACCACATGCTGTGTGAAGGAGAACACATGTGCTTAAATTTTTCATTTAAGCAAAGAAAAACACCATTCTGCAGATATTTAGGGCTACAGGTACTTTTTCCCAAACATAAACATCTTGGCATGATGTGAGATATAGGCGTGTTGATCAAATCAAAGTTATTCCTGTCCCTTGGTGCACTTACAGCTACTGATAAGGAGCTTATGGCAGAGGGCGGTGACGCCCCCCTGTCATCTCTCCATCACTTTCTGATGAGACTGTTAGAAGCCATTGGGACATGACAGCTTTGCTTCACTTCTCAGGATGGCACAGCTGAGTTCTCATATGTGGTAACAAGAAAAATAATCCTGTGTCTATTAAAAGTATGGGGTAGCCCTCCTAAAAGAGGACAATGTTAAGAAAGATGTATGAAGAAGGGCAGCAGAAAGATTAGGACAAAGAGGTATAAAAAAAGTAATGAAAGAACTGTAGTGTCTGTTCCCTCAAGGCGTCAAGGGAAGCAGCTGTTTGTAGCTTTCTCAGCCACTTTCATCCTACTTAGGGTAAATACCATACTGGAAGATAGAAAACTGCAGACGTTTTTCATAAATAAAAACTGTGTGAAGCTGGCTACTTGGAAAAATCTGCTGCTAGAACAGCTGCTAGGGATAAAGGGACAGAGAAAGACTCTCAAGCAAAGGCAGGAATGCACGTATTAGATGCCCCTTTCTTTTAATTACTAAGAGCTGCTTTCCCAATTGATTGAGAATACATAGATCAAGTCCTTCAAATGATTTGCTTAAAAATTAAAGTATAATTTAGAAAATTCTATTTTAAACATATTTTCATAATCACCCACAGGCTACTCCACTGTTCTTCACTATTGAGTTATTTGTTGTCTCGTGTGTCTGGAGGCTGTAAGACCACGTAACAATAGTTTATTACTGAAAGTCTTTTCTGTAACCTACTGGTGCATCATTACCTTCAGCAAAAGGAACATAAACTTCCATTGCACTCACTGGAGATAACCAGAATTACTTACTTTAATATATAAAAAACCATGTATTGTTCAGATATTACTAACCACACAAAAGAGATAAGAAAACAAAACGCACTGCATGATAAAACAATAAATATAGCTGGGGCCTAATCCAAACCCACTTCATTTATTAATGGGAAGGTCTTTTATTTACTCTTGAATACCTACCTCTGAATTAAGGAGGTATTTCTCTTACACCTGCAGCACGCTTACCTGTATGCAGCACCATTAAGCTCTGGATGAACAACGCCAGGATCCATGCTGGCCCAATGTGTAGCTGCAGTCAAATGATCTTTGTTAACACAGTTTTTCAGACTGTCTGGAATGCGACCTAGGATGAAGAGAGGGAGAGGAAATCAAAAAACACAGAAATCATATGCGTTATGTTCTTAATCTATCTATACTAAAAAGTGATAAATATTTGCACGTTTAAATTAACACATAACATCACACATAGAGCTTATTTTTGATCCTCGCTGTTCCCCTTTTGTCTGGGACTCAGTTAATAATGGTTAAAATGCTCTGCGCATTTTTATTTCTCTGCTTCTCTCTCTTTTCTATACAGGGTCTCAACAAAACTGTAATCAACAAGATCCATGCTTTTCAAGAAGCTGAAACTTGACTCTGGAGCATGGCTGCCATCCAGATTCAGTAAGGTAGCCTCCTGCTCTCTGTCTTTAACCTCACTCTCCTCCTTCTCCCTCCATGTGTAACAGCAATAAAAACACTGAGTGAAGCATGTAGGATTCTGAATGGAATTCTGCCATCAACCTAAATATGACTGAGACTTTTTTTCCTGTCCTCCTGATCTTCCCCTTCTTTATCTCAATTGCTCTCCACATTTATTTACTATAATGTATCAATCCTCAGCTGTCTCTTTCATTCCCCATGTCATTTCTTCAAAACTTTTGCTTAAGCTCTGAAGTGTAACTGAATTTTTAAGACACAGATGCTGGAAAATCTGTCAACCTGATTCAGCACATACTAGACAAGCCTTTGACTGTCTTCTGCAGAACTACCTCCAGCCCTGCAAAAAATGACACAGATACGACACACATTTTCTTCATGGCAACAGGAATATTTCCACCTATTTCAACAGGAGATCAACTGGAGCCTGTGGGGGTTTTTTATGTTTTAATGTTATCTGTTCTAAAGTTTAATCTTACTGTGCATTTGCACACACACAGAAGTAGAATCTATCCCTGCTACTGTTGGCAACAGTACTCCAGAAATGCTTTCAAAACTTGACCACGCTCCATCACTGAAGAATTCAGGGTTTTTGTCTCTAACTTCCTATTGGAAATTCGATGAAGGACTCCACTACTTGTTGCCTGCTCTTTCTATCCTTCAGCCTGGCTACAATTGGGCTGTAAAAACCCCTTCGAACAGAATTGTGCTTGTCTAGTGGATACCATCAAATGCTTGTTACGCCATGACTTGCACTGATGTCACTAGAACTTTCCATGTCTCCGATGCAACAAGCAGAAAGGGCTTCTTAGTTCAGTATTGGACAAGATGAGGTACATGCCCCATTATGGGTGAGTTCCTACAGTCCTCCTGCTTAGAAGCTATCTTCTAAATTTAGCTGAAATACACATCCATGTAAAATTCTGCCAAAATTCTCCGTCAATTTAAACAGCATCATCCTCCTTCTGCTGTTTATCCTTCTCAAGTATTTTTAAGCTGCAGTCATGCCTTCCTCCTTGCCCCTCCCATTCTTCACTTTGCTAACTTCTGTAGGCATGTCCTTCTAGCGTCCCCTTACGAAACAGTATTCATGTATTTATTTTAAATTTACACTGATTTTTTCACTTGCCATGCTCACGTTCTTGTTTCTTCCATTACTGTTTTCAGTGGTCCTCCTTATTTAATACTTCGAATATTTTGATGGTCAAAAATATATTTAAAAATATTTAATCTCTGATTATTTTTATTTTATACATCAGAACGTCATTGACTTTTTGGTAACAGCAGAACCATTTGACATCTTTACCATCAGATGGTAGTCACAGCCCGCATTCCTTCACTGTACACCTTTTTCCAATTAGTTTCTTTCTCAACACCCTCTCTCTTCTGTGTTCCCCTACAGCTTTCACACATCCCGCTTTATCCCGCACTTCCTGTATCTCTCCTACAGTTGATTCACTGCAATTCAATGTCATTCTCACCTCCCTCGTGTTGGCCTCAGTTTGATCTTACCACAAACCATGTGCAAACACCGAAGTGCTGACAGCTTCGATACAAATCAGTGATTTAGATCGCTGATAGGACAATCGTGCACTTTAAGAAAATATGGGTCTGTCTTCCCAGGCGCATGTTTGGGCTATTGCTCAATATTTAACCTAAAACTAGCTCCGCATAGCTGACTCTTACTCAGTTTTCAGATCTTAGCTTGTTTATGCTTATTTGCACATCGATCATCACTCAGGTAGGTATCGTATGCTGGTTTGTGCAATCTCTCCCGGAGCTATTTGGGAGCAGGTAACAGTTCTACAACAACCTAATGAATATACAATTAAGAGTTCTGAAGCGTAAGCACAAGGACCAATTCCAGCAAAGGGACGGTCAGACTCTTTAGGATACCTCTAAAACAGAGAGAAACAGTCCTGTAAAGGGCAATTCAGATCAGGAGTTTAAGAGATGCCTTTAATCACCATCCAGAGGATAATCTTCTTTCTGCACAAGATATAAATGAAACTAAATTGCCCAGCCTCTCTAGGAAAGGCTACAGCTAGTGCTTTTTGTATGGCAGAGCAATGTGCTGGCACTGAACTGCTCTCAAGGTGACACAGATGGCCTTTCATGTCTGCAGAGCATTCACTCTATATTGCCAAGGGGGAAACAGCAAAGTCCTACTAAAGAGAGAACATTAGTGCTTAATGAATCATTTTCCAGTATGAAAATCCTTCCTTTTATTTTAGGCTACAAGGGATTCAAACCAATGCCAAATGGCTCGCTCTTCTCATTTTATTTATTAGCAGTGCATGTTCAAGACATCACTGTTTTCTCTTATGTGAACAGTTTACAATTACGTGGTAGTTATACAACAAAGAGACTTTGCCCTTTAAAATGCCAGGCTTTTTTAACAATGCTTTAAAGAGAGGAACATCTAAAATAGCATGCAAGTACCCTCACCAAAATGCTGAAAACTTTGTTTTGACGTAGAAAATGAGTTGTTGAGATATGAGCATTACTAGGAACAGCATGAAGCTCTAGATGCTTTATCTGTGAATATTACAGCCTTAAAGACACCGAAATTCCAGACCGTCCTCTAAGACAAATTTGGATGGACTTTGGAAAACACAAAGGAGCCAAAGAGAAAAGAATAAAGAGAACTGCTCATGACAGGTATAAGGGGGCATCTAACAAAACCTGTGAAGAGACTAGCAGTAAGTGGATGACTTGCAGCCAAATCCATCAGATGGGTAACATTTACAAGCGGGGAAAAAAAAAAAGCACAGATTTTTCACGTACAAGTACATTTCAGTTATATGGAAAAAGTACTTATTTTACAATGTCTGCTTTCTCTTTGTAATTGCAACGAACCTCCAAAATGATCTGTTTCAGGTCTGAGAACAGACTTACTGGGTATTTGCTAGTTTCTATGTTCCAAATATTAGAAGTGGTAAACAAAACCTAAGGCTGGTTCTTTTCAGCATCTTTCAAGACTGAAGAATGAAAAAGTTTGTTAAAAAGAAATATGCAGAGAAGGCGGTAACAAGGTGAGTTAGTACCTGTGATCGCCCTTCGGATCTCTCGTGCTGCTTCCTCCCGCATCTCAATTGAGGCTTGTTCACTATACCAGGCTGCGTGTGGGGTACAGATCAGGTTTGGTGCATCCTTCAAGGGGCCCTGACTAAAGCTAAATGAAGATTTAAAACAAGATCAAATGACAAAAAATACTGGGGCGGTGGGTCGGGGGGAGAGGAGGAGGGAGGGGATCCAGATGGAATTGTACATACACAGATTAATTTCTACAACAGAAGAGAACTGCATTTCTACTCCTTGTTGGGTTTTTAACTCTGTCAGTTAATTTAATACACAATCCATAGTATAAATAAGCAATAATCACCCCTCATAGACTCAAAAGGTAGAACCTAAGTATAGTAGCAATATTAGCTTCTGTCCAATGCACTTATTGCTAACTACAGCCACTGTCACTCCAGTTCTGGTGAGAAATGCATAAAGCAAGACCTAAATCAATTCAGGATGTCATTCCATTTGTCCATTTCATCATCACAGTTTTACTTTTACTGCATTAGCCAACAAAGCTCTGTTCTCTCAAAAGTCACTGTCAATGTGACATCTAGTCATTTAAAGAAAAACATCTTACAATTATTTCCAGATAAGAAGTGTGTTCGTCAGCAGCCTCAACTTTTGTTTTTTTAAAATAATTCAGGTTTTGGGTTTTTTTTTCCTGTTATTTTTAACTATTTTTTCTTTCTTGTTGCTTTATAGAAACTCCACAGAAAGAAGGAAATTTACTTTGCAGATTGGTTTTCAAGGAAAGCAATGAATCTGTGTAAAAGTGCTATCACAGATACAGAGTAAAGAAACTGAAAATAATGGAAACTTGCTCCTCCTGTTTATTTCCAGTTTTAATAATCTTACAGTCAATTGTAACAACAGGAGAACAAATATTTTAAGACAAAAGCGTGCTTTCAGAGTTGGTCATAATTAATAAAATGATAGATTTCATCTGTAGTTCAATAAACATCAGAATATCTGGCAAAACTCTTGAATAAGGAGTTGCATGCTGCGATCAGATAGACATGCAGCACTGAAGCCAAAGGAAATTGTGGCTGTAATCCTGCAACTGAATCTCTGCAGATGGCATCTCCATGCAGTAAATGGGGCTTCCTATAGGTGCAACAGTCTGCCTGTGCAGATCTGAGATCTGAATTGGGAACAATGTATGTAGCTGAAAGTCTCTTGAGCCGTTAGACTCTGGCTTTGCACAGCACTACTGCATTGTAATGACTACATTTAGAAGTAAATGAATGCAGGGTATGCATAAATAAAATTAAATATTTGTGATGTGGCATTGTGTCTCAGTAGATATAAAAATTCTACCTAGAAGGATACTAATACTGTTTTTTAAAGCTTCTATTGCCTCCCCCAGCAAGCTGATATGAGAGAGACTGTCCTCTCTCAGTCTTTACAACCTGCTCTCGAGTCCTGAATCTGTCCCTCTTCAAAAACTTACGTGGATTGTTCCAGTTAAATTAAAATTATTAAAATTATTTAAATTATTAAAATTATTAAAATTATTTCTCCCTGCCCAGGCTGAACAACTGAAAAAGGCTTGTCACATACAAGCACTAAGCTACAGCAGTCTATTCTCATAACTCAGAAGTCAGGCTCAAGACTCAAAGACACATCAAGTAGGCTGGTTCCTGATTAGGAGTGCTGGTAGCCTAATACCAATGCCACTTGGTACATTTCTGTGGTACATTTCTGCCTAAAACACTGGACTTCTCAGGGTCATTCCAAAACTAAGCCTTGTGCTACCAGCTCTGCTAATGACAGCAGAGTTACGACTCCGCTGACAAAGGGTAAACCAAAACAAAACCTGCACTCTGACCACCTTCCTTATCTCAACTTTTTTTGCAGTCTGTTACATTTATGGCTTTCCTGCAGAGGCAATCTGGATAAAAGTAGGTCTTTTCCTCCAGAAAGCTGTTATAAAGTAGTTATGTCCCACACCAAATATCTCAACTCTTTGTCTTACTGAAAGAGTCTGTTCAGACATCAACATTAGTTGCCTCTAGAGTTGCATCAATGATAAAAGAGTGCTCCCCTCAAAGCCATGCCACAAAGCCATGCCCAGGATTTGAACCCAAGTCCTTGCTACTTCTACTAAATAAACCCACTGGATGGGTTTTTTTAAGGAATTAAATCTTGGATGTCACTTTTTTCACTTCTGACCACATACACAAGCTCCATCTACATTTGCATTAGTCCAGTGCTGCACAGATTCATGTTGCTTTACTAAGGAGTATTTAGCTACCAAATGAAGGGAAAACTCAATTTACTTGTTGCTGTTGATTGTATCATGCACTAAGACTTAAAAATAAGAAAGTGAACAAAATAAAAAGAAAAGAAAAGGAAAAGCACCTGAATGGTTCTGACTCATGTACATCTAAGGCTGCCCCTCGTATCCTTCCTTCCTTCAGGGCCTGTGCAAGTGCTTTTTCGTCTACTAACCCACCTCGAGCTGTGTTGACCAGGAAAGCCCCTTGTCTCATCTAGGGAAAGTTAAAAACAAGAATGATGAAATAAAAATAAATGAAATAAAATCGTTGTGGCATTATTTTTTACTCAAAAGAAGCATCCATTACAACAAAGGCTATTCAGCTGATTTAACCTGTAACAGTTGTCTTCCCTTTCCATTGGAAAGTATCACAAAATGTGATGCTTCTAACATAAAATGCTATTTCACAGCACTTAATAACCTTTTGTTTCTTGTAAGTAGTGTCTTTTAATCGAAGCGTTGTTTCAGATATTGTGCAGTAACATGATCAAAAGATACAACGGTGCATATGAAAGTGACAGATCATTTTATGCCTTTTTATTTCACTGTGAAATTGCATGAGACAGAAACTACAGCACATTCTTAAACAAATTCATATTTGTGGTTTTCAACTTTCACACAAATAAAAGCCTACATGAATTTTTCAGAAAAATCAATGCTTTTGGATTTTCAAACACTTTTCCCTTTAGTTGCCAAAACACAGTAGATCCATGTTTTATTTATTTTTGTTACTTCAGCTTCCTCCTCCCTGTGAGACTTTTCAAATAAAGGTCTAAAGAATTCGTATATTATTCAATTAAAAGGCATGAAAATGAATTTGGTTGAGAACGCTGTGTGCCCAGGAGAGAAGCTGTGCTGTGCATTGTGCAGATTAGCATTGTAGATGACACTGTGTGGGGAGAACTACAAAAATTTACACCATAATAAATCCACAACATGAAAACAAAGTGGCGGTTTAAATAAGAGAGATGGTACGGAAAAAAAATAAATTACTATATCCTGCTTCCAGCCACCCTAATACTTCATCTTTTACCAGATGTCTCAAACACAGCTTCTGATCTCAGAAGCATTTCTGTACATGAAGGTAAGCGTATGAAGAGCAGGAACCACGGTGACGATGCATGATAAAAATCTCATTTTGTACTGAGTCCATCTCTCACCGTAAGAACAAGAAAACCCCAACATTTTGACACCAAGTCAACTACTTGAAACCTACACGTCAAACTAAAGCTTATGTAAATGAATCCTTACTCTGAAAGACTGAAATACCAAATGCATGAACAAGGAGGTTTGGATGAAAGTCAGCTACAAGAATTTTTTTTACATGAGATCACAGGAAATATCGAACAATTAACATGCATATGCTTGCAGTAAGGTAATAAAAAATCCCACATATTTTACTGGCCAACTGACTGGGTTTAGTGTGGCCCTGCTTCCCTCTGTTTGCAGACTCCTGGGTTTACAGCTATTGGTCTGCACAGCAAAACCAAAGTCCACAAGTGGAACTAAGGGAGACCTCTTTCAGTTTTACGTAATTAACTTGGGAATTAGAACAGTGACGAAACGGTGGCATGTTCTTACGCTGGTCGAGTAACAAGATGTTCCTGATGGGAACCATCAGTGCATCTCCACTACTAAGGCTGCTGTGAGAACTAGATCAGACCTGGCAGAGGAAGGCTCACCCATGGCTGTGCAGACATGCCATACAGGCTCGTGGGAGCTCATATACCCTGCCTATTTCTATGCTCTTGAAAATAGGTATTTTGAGTTTTAAGTATAGCTTAGTGTATTTATATGCCCTTTGAAGGACTTGAAAGTTTTAATCAAAGTGAACCCTGCTAAAATTTTCTGTCCGATCTTAGTAACCTTGCTTGAGTTTTCATTTTAGGACTATTTACAAAACTCTAAAGCTAGTACTAAGACAATTCCAAATCAAACCAAACATGGCTGCATAAATGCATTCTAGTGGGAATGAATTATGTGACTCATGATAAACTATAAGGGTGGAGGCAGCTGGAGATGACCCTTAACAAAGGGTGGAAGCTAAAAGAGCTTCGCAGCTAGAACTGCTGACAGCTGTTAAATTCACCGACACTATACCTGCATAGCTGCTTTAAAGATGTATTGCGTTTAAATTGCATAGGCTTTTTCTCAAATCTGTAAAATTAAAGAAGACCTCAGCTTCTCTTACGAGCACTTGATTACCATGGCTTCAATAAACACAAGTTTGAAACACTTCCCTGAGCTACTCTGGGACTACACAAGGCCAAGCACGATGGCTAGGGAGAATGCTGACTAATTAAAGGGAAAAGCTACTTAAAGAGTAAACTGACACTAAATTTTCAAAGACATTTTATGGTTATGTAATTTCAGATTCTAAACAAAATTCAGGGTGAGACTTTAGTGAAATGAGATGCACCATACTTCTCTGTACTTTGTTTAAAAACTGGTTATTACATGAGCATGCCATATTGGACAAAAGTGGCATGCAATGCTCTCTCAAAATTTTAGGCCAACTCTAACATCTGTCAGCCTAAAAAAGCTATTCTGCTCTTTTTGATACATATCCAGGAGATCTGCTCTATGCAAGCTAAGCAGTCAGAGGTGTTACAATTTTATGGTTTTCACATCAGCTGTTACAATACAGCCTGCTTCATCCAAACTTTTATCCAAAGCAAGAACTATCTTCTAACATTTGAATCCTTGCTTTAATTACAAAGGATAATAAATAGCAAGATAAATGCTTACGACATCCTTTCCAATACATTTCATTCCAGATGGTATCACTCAGTTTTAACCTGTTTTCCTTTGTTTGTTTTTCTGATTAATGCACTAAGCCCTCTCCAAAGCTCATTGCATTTAGCCATCTCTCCTCAAAAATATCCTGTGATACCTTGGCCCAGGTTTCACAGTTCACTGTGTAATGAGTGACCGCTGCTAAGCCTCCACATGGTCCCACTGAATTCAGCATGATTCTGCTTGGGTCCCGATGTCTCCTTGCAAAGACATCTAAGCATGTAATAACCATTAAATGTACCTGAGCACACAACAAAAGAGAACGTTCAGGGCAGGGTGACAAAGTTCTGTTCTCTTAGGAGACTGTCATTTTAAACTGCCTAATTTTTTAGAGTTTTAAATCCCAAATTATGATTTTATGTTGGGATGGATCTGCAAAATCCCTAAATTCTCAAATCAAGAAGTGTGTTAGATCGTGTTTTCTGCCATGATCCTACATGACTATGGAACACGTTCAGTAATTCCTTCCGTTCTCTTAAGTTCAAGAGTAGCTGGTGCAAACTATTTCTCAGAAACCAAGCAATGATTTTACTGCAAAAAGGCTGCTGCTGTCATTGTTACTAACACATACACAAACACGACATGTATAAAGAACAGAAAAATCAACTATTGCATCTTAGAGTTTCTTTCCTATATGCTCTATACATTCTTACATCTCAGTGTTGTATTTCTTGCTGCTACCTACACTGAGGCTAGAGTCAGAAGCTAGACATTTAATGAAAAAGCTTACTATCAAATTGGTCAACAATGGAGCAGTTACTACACCTAGATTTTGAAATTGTTTTAATACTACCTAAGGCTTTAGGGAGAAGGTAGTACTAATTCCAAGAAACATTGTTTTTCCAAATAATGCAATGCTGTGAACGCGATCTATCCATGAAGCGCTCTGCAAGCATCAGGACTGAGCACAGGGGGGAGCCATTTAGTCATAATCCTTAAATTGCATCTGAAGAACCTAAACTGAGGAACAAGCATGAAAGGCAGAATTGCTACCTGAAAACACACAGGTAAAGGAAATAGCTACTAGAAGACATAGAAAAAGTGCTTTTCCATAAATACAGCTTTATTAAATCTGAGCAACATTAAGAAGAGCAAATTATTTCCACAAATGCAACGTTATGGGGCAAAAAGGGCAATAAAGGCAACAACATGTAAGCCAGCAGCTATTTCCTGATCAGTTATAAACCTGCTTCATCTCAAAGTAGCAAAACGGGAAGAAATTTCTTTCAAATGAGAATCTGCCTGTTTACATAAATAAATGCACTACAGTGTCAGGCACCAGCACCGGTGTGGAGGGTGCCCACAGAGATTATTACCTGCTTTATGGTGAAGTCATTAATAAGATGATGATTGTGTTCGTTCAAGTTGCAGTGCAGGGTAACACAGTCACTGTGGAACAGCAGGTCCTGCAAAGTGCTCACCCGCTGCAGTCCCAGAGCACGCTCCATGCCATCCGAGAGGTATGGGTCATAGAAAATCACACTGAAGCCAAAGGCTTTGGCACGTAGTGCTACTGCTTGCCCAACACGCCCTAGAACAAGATAAACATGCGATGAGAACAGATGTGGAGCAGCTGGTGTAAGGTAGCCTCCTCCTTCCTAATGCCAACGCTTGTATCAAACCATAAGGTTTTGTACAGCAACTGGAAGAGGATAAAAAGAGGCAGCTCCCATCCCGCTTGAAATCACCACTAAGAACAGAAACATTACATCTGGGCTGTTTCACACTGCCTTGTTCAAAATAAAGCAGGAGGTTTGTACCTCTTGCAACCGGAGATCTGAAATGCCAGAGGATGTCATGTAATCTGCAATAATCTGTGTAATACAAGGGTTTGCCTGCTGGGCCTGTTTATGGTAAAACACTGCTGCTCGGGAACACATCCTACCAAGGACTTATTCTTACCCATGTCAGACCAGCTGGATTTAATAAAAAGCTATAAAATTAATCCTCAAAAATGGATGCAATAAAAGATAATTTGTTTAATCTGAAGCTCGACCATTCTCAATGCATGGAATCTCCTTTCTGAACCAGTATTTTCTTTCATTTTTAATAATATCCTTTCAGCATGAAAATGCCTGAAAGAATCCTGTCATCCAAGGCTCTAAAAATGTTGTATGCATCTACCTAAATGATGAATAAATACAGTCCATCACATGGCACCTAGTTCAGAAAAGTGTGGTATCATTTGGTATTCACATTGACCTTAGCTTTTCTCTGTTCCACTTCCCTTACTGTCATATTTCAGAGCTGTGACTGAAATTGCTGTCTGGGCATGACTCCATGCCCTGTGTATCTGGAGTGCGGATTTCCCTTTGACACACTACCAGTAAAACACAGAGAAAAAAAGCCAGTGAGCACTTCCAGTGAGTACACGTGTTTTGAAGAATGAGAACGAACAGCCTTTCAGGTTAGAAGACTACACAGTAGATACTCACGTTAGAGTGTTCCAAATGTTAGATAAAGATATTTCAAAAGCATCACTAGACACAGCATAATAATCACGTCTCAGTTAAAAAGCCAACAAGTTTTCTTTTGTAACATCTGAGTTTGCTCAAAAACGCATTGAATTAACACAGGGGAATCCCGTCTCTTTCCAATTGTGCTTGAAGGGATTTCCCTCTGCTTTTCAGTTTCTCTTTGAATAAACTTAAGCAGCGACAGGAAGAAAGGGGTTTTGTTGATCGTTTAACCTGAACACAGCAATTCTGCAGCGCTCAGTGACAGATGTACTTGGAATATCAAGCAGTATGTCAATCTGATGGGGGCTGTCTGCTTTGCTCTGGGGACACCAAGTTAAAACACTCCTCAAAATCTTTTATTTCAACTTGCATACATGTTACTTGTTTGCTTTTCAAGCTGTTTTTGATAAACTTGAATTAGACAATTTTCAGCACAAACACTATTATTTTCAAATTTTGGCATGTTCACAGCTCAAGGAATCAGTCACACAACTGTAAACATTCTTTTTTAAAGGAAGCGTATCGCTTTTACGCCAGCTCCATTCATTTTCACATGGAACATTCTGTCATCTGTTCTTTTCTTACACTCTTTACAACACTAATACCTGAGGGGATTCACGAGAGTGAAATATCTTACTACAGGCTCTCCACTTAAAGCTACACTCTCCATTCATTGCAACCAGGGCGATAAATCGAAGCCTTCCTCAATGCACACAAAGGTCCCTCCTGAAACGCTTGGGAAGCACACACATGTACTTCTAGTCAGAATTGTCCTATTACGATTATTTTATGGGATACAATTCTTCTCACGTGATTTGCCAATTCCTTTTCAAACTACGGTTCAACAATATAATATGACCACAAACCTGTGATGGGTTTTTTTCCTTTCCTGAAAAACTTCTTTATATAGACTCTCCTGGCTATGAGGGGTGGCTCAAAACCCACCTCAGCATATCAAGAACAGAACAGCACACAAAGCATCCCACCTTCAGGAAAACTCTATTTTAAAAGCATATCCAATTGCTATGAATATTCATGGCTGCTTCCAGGGAAGGCAAATTCTGCAGTTCAAAACACCAAGTGGACCTCTCAGTCTGCATGGCGGGAAGAACGCAGAAAACGCACGTTGCATACAATTGCAACAAAAGCAGAGAGCAACAAACCCCTGTTTTAGAAATTCGAGATTTATACAAAGCTCTAGGGAAGCCCACGCATCATTTCAGTGACACCAGCAGCGTGAAGACAGACTCAGAAAAAACGCCTGGGTCTCCTACTCCCCCCAAGTCTCCCCAGTTTGTAGGAGTCTCTGACCTTGACCTGACTGGAGCGTGAAGGTACAGCAGCTGTGGGTGCCAACGGCCCTCACCCACCCGCTGGACAGAGCATGCGAGTGCCGCGCTGGTACTATGAAGTTTTATAAAATGCCCTTGATACAGTGGAAATGTTGATGACCTGCCTGCAGACTTCCATGGAAAGAAAAAGTGCTTTCACTTAGCAGCTCCTTCCTGTCTATGCAACACTAATGGAGAATCTGGGTAATTTTTCCTCCCTCTTGGAGAACTCTGGAAGGTGGAGAGTGCCATTTTGTTACATTTCCTGGTGAGCACATTAAGACAGCTAGCAGGGCTGCTACGGGTACACCACTTAGTGCATGGTAATTCCACCCAACTCTTAAGCCTTAATATTGTCTGATAACGCAGATCAGTACTTCTGCCAACATCTAGTCAGGACTGTGGGACTGCTGAGAGAATACAGCAGGTGAGGAAAGACAAACCCAGTGATACATTCATTATGATGCAGAGACAAATGTATTGGGAGGAATTTCACCTCTCTTGAGTGAGGAAATGCATTAGCTACTAGTCATCAGCTTTTGTAACTGGGAAGGAAGGGGAAGGGAGTGTGACTTCACTGTCTTCACTGCTGTAAAATCGTCATTACAGCAGAACCAGGCCTAGCTATCTATTCATCCAAGTACTTACATGCTGCTCCTCATAAACATTCCCCTTTTAGAAAAACCCTGAATGTCTAGATATAAGGTGAAAAGGTAACTGTTTTTTTTTAATGCAGGGCTTACTATCCATGCCTGTGATGCATCCCTTGAAATATAGGACACTAGATAGTAATAAAGATTAAAAGTGATAAAGATAGCTGTTTAAGGATGTGATATTATAATTTATGTAAGGCTCAAAGAATCACCCACTTCATAAAGACAGAAAGAAACACAGGCTCTGCCCTAAGGAGCTCAGAGGCTAACAAACAACAAAACAATGAGGGATGGTACCCAACAAGCACACGAAGGAGGGGTTATGCTGTGGAGTCTCTGCTTATCTTCATGCTCAATACAAGCAGAGGATGAGAGATGGGGTTAACTTTAAAGGAGGAGCACGGAGTAATAGGATTAAGCAAGATAGACCAAGCGTCAAAGCAGGAATATGCATGAGAGGAGGCAAAGAAAAGAGAGCCGGTGATGGAAAGAAAAAGGCAAGTGAGTCATGAAACTTGGCTAGACCAGTGGATAAGGAAGTGAGTAGCTGAAGCTTTGGAGGCAATGACATAGGCATTCCCTAGCACAGAGATAGGCAAGAGCTAGGGTGTTTCTCTTTGGCAAAAGAGGAGAAAAACCCAGGAACAGATGCAAAGAAGGTCTGAACTTAGTGTGATCAATGTAGGCAACCCACTGCTGAAGAGACCGCAAGTTTAAGAAGAGAAACATAGGTGTGGTTGAGATGAGATGATCTCAGATGCACAGTAATGAGAAGACAGAACCAGCAATACTACACAGAACTAGAGAAAAGGAGGACTTAGTAACAGATGAGGAGAACTGTTCATTTTCTGTGCAATACATTCACTTCACAGCCACTTAGTGGTTCATCACTTCTGATGCTGGTATGTCTAAATAATAAAATAAAAAACTGAGGCGAAACTACAGACATGGGAAGAGGCCACTAGTAGAGAAACACAACCTAAGGGTACTAGCCTGTTGAAGGTGGTTGTAAATACATATTTTAGTCTAAACCTAGAGACAGGTAGCCTTCTGCAGTTATCTGTAATAGAAAAGGGCATATATCACAGCCCAAGTGCCTGAAGTGCTCAAACGCCAAGTACAGTACGGCCCTATTTCCTTATCTTTAAGACTACATTTTTATTTTTCATTAATACCTAGCTACACAGGGGCTAGAACAGGGGTAAATCAAAATGTCGTGCCTACTCACATACGCAAAAAGAAAGAGTGGAAGTTTTCAAAACTGACTTTAAAATTTAATTTTCCTTGAAATTGTGAATATTCTATTGCAGGAAAAGACATAGGAACAATAAAAGCCTAGAGAAAATGACTGGTTAATAACTGTAACAGATGTGTACCTTTAAAATTAGATTTTACTAGCCTTTTAATATACCATGCACACAAAAGCTTTGCTTTTTAAAACTAAAACCAAAACCTAGCAGTTTACGTGGCTTTACACACATATTGGCAATCTGATTATCCGTTTGCTTCTCTGTACTTTTCAGTCATTCAAAACAAAAGCAACACACACAAAATTCACTTAAGGAAGTTAATAATGAATGACTTATTTTTCTAATCTCAGTCTGGAATTTGTGCAATACAAAAAACAGAGTGCTAACAGGACAGGTATCCCCAGCACATATGCACATAGCATGTAAGCCCAGCCTTAAGTTTCAAAAACTAGGTATGCATTTCCATTTTTAATACTGTGGGTGATCATCTGTTATTTATGTACAGATGCTGTGAGTATAATAATCATAGTGTGTTTAAATGAGGTGCGTAAATACACGAGTATGGATTTGAGAAAGCAACTCCACGACTAACTTCTTCAAAGTCACATTTTAAAGGCAATTTTTTGACTGTGAAGATGTTTCTGGTGTGTTGCATACTCATTTAAACGAGTACTATGTAACGCCAGGCTATTTTCAGCTTCCTAAAGAAAGAGTTTGTTGCTTGAGTTATTTGACAGCAATGTGTAACTGGAACAGTCATTTAAGCATGATGCCTTGTTGTCAAAATTGTATTATTAATTCTTGTGGATGAATACCACAGCAATTACATCCACAATCTATCTGATCTTTGATAAGACAAGCACATGACTGAATAATTTTTATATAGAAACTGACTTGCTTGTTTTTCTTCTCTGCTTCTGTAACAGACAGTAATTAATTCATCTCAAGCAAGCCTGTCCATCTGTTAGATGCTGAAACACATTTAGGGCCATTCAGAGAGGTAAGTAGGTGATTTTATTAGGTCTGGAAACATTTCAAACTTTCTTGCATACATTTTTCCTCTCATTTGAGCTGAAATACAATTTCAGAAGCAGCTCGACCAAATGCAAGAAGTAACTGCTGTGCAGGCTGTTAGTGCAGCAAAGGCTCTTCAGGTAAGTTAACAACAGTAAAAGAATGAAAGCAGAAACAGAACCAGATATGACAACAGGCAAAAAATACAACACATGCACATGACACCGCGTTGAAGTAGCGGGATCCTTGTCCTGGAAAAGGGAAGTGATGGTGTGTCCTCCTCTTACAACCAGTGTGCCTGACACCAAGCAATACCGCAACAGAAAGATGTACAGAAATTCAAAGAATTAAGAGAGTATCAGCGACAAAATAGGCATTCTGATGGAAATGATGTCTAAGGGGAAAACATTTGAGACATATAAACACCAGGAATGAAGTGGCATTATACAGAACACTTGACATGGAAAGGAGTGAACTAAGTGTTCCAATTTTGTAGCTCCAATCTTCATAATTTTTTAACGCAATGGAAGGTGAGGAGTGTTAAACCACCCCTCAAGCCAACATACCTAATCCAATAATGCCCAAGGTCTCCCCTCTGATCCTGGCAGCTCCAGAAGCCACTTCCCGAATCTGCTCAACGCTTTGTACTCTCGTGCCTTCTCGCAAAGCCTGGTGAAGCCAGGTGGTTCGCCTGTACAGGTTCAGAATGTGGCACATGGTAGAATCTGCAGTTTCTTCTACCGAGGCAGCTGGCACATTACACACTGCGATCCCTGCAAAGAATGGGGGGAAAGGATACCAGTTGCCAAACGTTTCTTACTTTTTCCCCATTAATTGCGATTCCGGAGTATGAAGTTTAAATTTACAGATATTTCAACACCTGTTTTGCACAAATACTAAGTTTCTGTAATGGCAGACAGAATACTTGAAATAATAGTTGATAAGTATATGCAAACATATTTTTTTCTGATTTTTTTTATTACCTTTTGTTTGCAAACTAAAGCAAACAGTAAATGGACTATTGAAACCACAAAAGGAAAGTACTGAAGACATCAGATAGTTTAGAACACAAGTCTTGGTAAGCCTTTTACATGCACACTGAGCGAGGCGTTTTGAATAGCTCTCAACAGTGAGGTTAATGATTGTTTAGATTTAATTGCATGAGTTAGCTTTCTACCAAAAGATAAAATAATTTATAGTGACGGCAACTCTTACAAAGCCCTCACAGGATGACTATTGGTATTTCCAATTCACATACGGCTAATCACGACACAGGGAGGGACAATTTGTTTTGTGCTGCACACAGGTTTGTAGAATTACAACAAACAGAAGCCAAGTCCTTTCGTGGTCCTGCAATTTAAAGAGATAACCCATATAATTGTCAATAGGGAAACATAAAACCTGCTTCTGCATGGCATGTAAAGGTAACACAAAATTAAGTCCATGTTCCTAGTAGCTAAAAATTGAGTTGTTGAAAAGGGCGTAACATCAAGCAGCTAAAAGACCTTTACAGATTTCCACTGACAACTGTGGAAGGTGGATTGATTCAAGACTCACAATATTCCTTTTTTACTTCAAAAAACAGGTCAGGCAACAAATGCTTGTAATCACAAGTTATCCTGTTCTGCTTTTTACCTCCCAGTATTTAATATACAGCAGTTAAGCAAAATGTTTACTTGAAGAAGTTTGTCCTTCTTGACTTGTCTCTCTTCAGTCTATTTACTGCATGTTCTCTCTAATTATCAGCTCCCACAAATGTTTGTCTCAGTTCTGCTGACTGAGATCACAAACAGTACACAGTATAATTTCACGGTGAAGAAGAAAAAAAAAGTGTTTTGTATACTAAAAACCACCCTAATACTGTTTTTACTGTCTAATTGTTTGGGGTTTTACATAAATAAATATTCAATGAATCCTCAGCTAACACCATGCTTATGAAGCAAGGAAGAAAAAATATTCTCTTCACTAACAGTAATAACAAAAACCTGATAAATAATAAGCTCATACCGTATTTACCTATTTCACAACTGCCTTCATCCTGCTGCCCAGCACTTCTTTACAGTTTTCTTTACCTCAGTAAAACCCAACATAAGAAACCTGCTGAACTATTTTTCTTTTCTCTGCTGTAGAGCTCCAGTGTCTGCTGAGTCACTGCTCTTAACTTACACAAAGATAAAACCACATCATTTGCTGGAATAATAATCTTAGCAGCCTGCTAACATCAATGGTAGTGTGAAACTCACTGTTTCTTAAAAATGGGTGAAAAAAGCTCAAGCAGTGGGAACAATAACATCCCTTTAGGTGCCTCGTAGTAAACAGCTGCATTTGTTTACACAGAAAGTCTTTTTCATGGAAAAATGGAGGTTTTAGATGGCAAAACAAATTTAATAAGCATGTCTCCTGATAGCTGGCATCAACAAAATAATGGTTTAAAATGAGCTTAGAGTTACATTACATATTTGGGAAGGGAAATAAGGAACTGAACCCACCTCATACTTTCCTCCCTAGTAGATTTCCTTAGAAAATTTGGGGGGAGAACAGTCAGATAATTTCTCTCCTAAACTGTAAGAAATTCTTTTTCCCTATTCTCCCTCAACTTTAAAACCAGCTAATTTCTGAAAGGCAGAGACACGGTGAGCCACAAAAGGCAGCAATAGAGAGGCAAGGATAAGAAGAGGCATTTCACATAGGAAAAGCTAGCACGCTCTTATCTCAATATCCCTGCTTCTACGCTCCCCTCCCTTTCCCCAACACTTTCAGTGATCTTGGGCTAAGGTTCAGTGCTGAAAAACTCAACGGCCATCACCTTGACTCCCACTTCACATGTATCTAGCTACACTCACAACTCCTACTTACTTTCTAGTAAACAATTAATAAACTGGAGAAAAAGTAGACCAGATCTTAAAGGTTTTAGCCAAGAAACATATGTTTTCATGCATTTTAAGAAAAGTGCTAACATGAAAATAGCACTCAATAGGAACAACCCCACCAGCCAGCTCTATAAAAGATAACTCCAAGTTACTATGGAAGTTCAGGAATATCTCAGACTTTATGGTCTAACCCTACACTGTATTTCAAGAGTGAATCAAAGCTCTTAACAAAGAGCAATTAACTGTCATAATACCTCCTTGAGTATTATTTGTACTCGTTCAACAAATGGAAAGTGATCTGCCCCAGTAGAGGTGAGTTAGTATTCATTTCCCACCATTTCACCCTAACTATTAAAATCAGAGATATTACACTGCAAGCCTTCCACATTTACTGGCTGCTGACAGAGCAGACAACTGTATTTTGTAAACACTGGAATGCACGAACACCATGGATCCTAACTGCATAACTCACTCTAATGACAACATAGGAACTGAATGATTAGTAGTGTGACCATTTAGCATCTCACACAAAGGAGAATTTCCCAACTCTGCTGTACTCTGACTTGAAGAATTATGTGGATATATTTAAAGTACAAACTTGGGTGACAATCCAGCATGGAGGCTTGCTGAAACAGCCAAAATTCTGTGCAAAAATTTTCCTTTTATCAGGGATTCTCTGCACAAATTGGACTCCTGACTGGTTGGGGCCTTTGATCTGTAACTAGGTTTTGGGTTTAGATCTAGGATTTCACCCCAGGCCAATCTCTACATACATACATGTTTTCTGGGGCTCACAATGCTCTGCCTAACTGTGGAGGAACACAGCCTTGCGTGCTTTTAGACCTGATTTGCTCTTTACAGAAACTTGCAAAGAAGTGTTAGCCTCTGCCTGCCCTGCAAACTACACTGCAACTAGAAACAGGAGATTATTTTACTATTATTTACTGATAAACAGACCATATTAGAGCTCCTCACTACACTGATGGGGTTATTACTAAGACTAAGGACTGTCACACCGAAATTAATGTTTCCAAGATCTTCCCAGAGCATACTGGGAAACATGGTTTATCCTAAAAGTAAGGAAAGTACAGATCAGACTGTTGCTTTTCTTTTTTTTTTTTTGCAGTAAAACACTATGCACCATCTCTTCCTAGTTCCAGTACTTGAATTTATTCTAAAGCAGTAACAACTGATTCTCCCATAAAATCGTATTTCTGTTTTATAGACTGGTTTACTACTAAATCTCATGCATCATAAATAAGTCTCAGACAGTTGATAATGATCTCATTTTTTATTCAAACAGAAGTAGTATGCCATACTGATGGAATTATATTTTGTGATTGGATTACAGCAGTAGTAGTTAAAATATACAATTGGGGTAAAAAAGAAAGAGATGAAAAATTACGGCCTTACTCCTTGGATTTATATAGAACAGGCGTATTGTCATCCTGCCACAAAGCTGTTAATACTATCACTTAATTAACTAATGCTAGTATCTCCATAACACTTCTTAAACACTGATGAGAAAATTATACAGCTTACATACGATGCTAGTATCAATTATACAGAAAACATTAATGCAAAGACTTAGATGCTATCAGATTTCTGGAGGCAAGTGTAAGATGTAAAATAACGTCTTTAATAGTCATACCTAAATCTCCAGCAGATTTGATGTCAATATTATCAAAACCACTGCCAATTCGGACAATTATTCGAAGTGCTTTAAATTTCTCCAGGTCTTCTCGTGTTAAAGTGATAGTGTGATACATCAGTGCACCCACTGCTTCATTTAGTACCTACAAATAAAATGGAAGAAAAAATACTTATTTTTTTTCTTTCATAGGATCTGAGTATAACCACGTATACATATTTTCAGGTATAAAACACTGTAAAAACATTAAATCCACATCTTTTGTTTTAAAGGTTATTTCTCCAAATATCTTCCAGCTTCTTGTTAAGTCTTTTTCATCTGATGTATCCACTCTAGCATGACGAGATTAGCTTTAGAAGAACTAAGTGACCCGTATTTGTGTTCTTATTAAGAGGGAAAACTCTTCTCATTTCACAGGAGATGCTCCGCAATATTGGACCCGGAGTACACGCATCACTGGACATGCATCTGCACATGCAGATGAAACAACATTGGAGCAAGCACTCACTTTACACAGTAAGTGCTCAGGCAGCTGATAGTCAGTTTTGAATGGAGTCACAGCGCAGCAGCTCTTCACCATACACACAGTGGTACAGGCATTCACTGCGCTATTGAACTGCTTGATATCTGAATAGAAAACATGCAGTAATCATTACAAGCCCCTTACATGACAGAGACTAAAATCTGTCAATTCATACGTAAGAACAAAGTGCGTGTACCTTAGTTTATTGGTGCTGCAAGTGTCTGAACTCTTGCTGATGGAAAACTGGATGTCATATAAATTGGTAGAAGTGAGATGCCAAACGAGACTTAATCAGAAAAAACAGAATCTCTAGGAAATAAGACACTGTACCAAAGCAAGAATGTTGCAAAACGGAATAAAAAAAAAGTATGAGGGAGTGTCTAAAAAGCAAAAATAAATTGACAGGATCTGAGACGTCTGCATACCTTTCCAATTACGTCAGAGGGCATCCAACCTACCCAAGAAAGGTTAAGAGGAAAGGGTGCGGAGAAGGAGAAGCGAGCCCAGCACACCATGCCCAGCAGTTGCGAATCCTTGCTGCCAAACAGTGACACTGCACCCCACACAGCTGATACAAGTTTATTGTTCAGAAAGTATTTGTCTCTCTTTAAATGCAAAGTAGATGGCTTCACTTCTTCAAAACACTTCTCTGTTTCCACCTTCAACGCGCTACCTAATATCCTAACCATTCTACGAGATACAAAACATGCACAAATCGTTTCAACATCTAAGCTAGCTGTAATGATTTCAAGAGGCTCCTGTTATACACTTCCCACAGTTCTGCAGAGGCTATTGAATAAGAAATTATTCAATAGACTTTTGGGTCTGGTACATGTACAGATTCTGTCATCTGAGCTATTCCTGCTCGTGTGAGTATTTTCCAGGGTACTGCAAGATCAGTAACAACAATCAACATCAAAACATTAAAAAAAAAACAACCAGTGCAGCAAAACAGTCACACACAGAGAGGGCTACAATTGTTGGAACCCAAGATCTGCAGCAGTAATTTTTAAAATAAAAGATGACAAGTTTTTAAAGAAAATAAAAACAAATTCCATAAAAATTAAAGAAACCGCTTCTTACTGAATACTTCACAATATGATCTGTGCTATTTCCACAGGTGTTTCTGGGTTGGTGACCCCAGTTCTAAGTCAGACAGAGACCAGAATCCTTTGAGCAGAATTTGGATTTACTTATAAGAGTAAAAAAAGTTAGAAATTACACATCCTTAAAGAATGCGGCGACAGCATAATTCAAAGAACAGCTACAGGCTCTGATCTTAGAACCGATTATACACACACACACAACTTCTTGATTTTAATGCTGCAAACAAGTCCTTTGCAGATTACATCTGGTTGTCACACAGGGTTAAAAAAACCCCAAACAGTTTATTGGTTTTGCTTCTGCAACGACATTACAGTTGGCATGGACCACGTCAAACCCGCGCCTGGGGCAGTCTATGCAAGAAATAGCCCCTCTAGTAACACGAGTGCCCACCTAAAATGCCCTTAGGAGATTTTTGTCCCATTAATTCCTAAAAGAAAATTTTCCAAAATCTCACAGCTCCAACAATATGGACATTTCTTCTAATTTCCAGCCTCAATTTATTCACAGCCCAGCTTGCATCCATTTGTTCTGGTGCCAGTGTTGGCCCTTTGCTTAAACCACACTGTCTCTCCTTGGTGTTTACCACCCAAATGTATTTATTGACAACGATCCTACCCTCTCCCAGTATTTGTCTGGCTAGACTTCACAAGCCTAGTCCTTCTAGTCTCATCTAGGCTGATGCCCTTCTACCCCCTTGATCAGCCTAACACTTCTCCACCATGCTTAAAGAAGTCTGTTTTGTGGGTGATCACAGCTGCACCCAGTGTGCTACTAGAGGTCTTGCCGGAGGTGTTACATCAACAGTAGCACTACCAGCAGCAGTAAAGGTGTTGGAAATCTCTCCTAATGAAGTCTCACACGACGCATGACATTTCTGCATGGCTATCATCACACTGACAGCTGATCCCCTGACCAACGTGTAAATCTGAATCCTTCTCCCTGAAGCATGTGTTTCTGTCGCGCTCCCAAGTTTATAGTAGGACTTCTTTCTCCGAATCACAGCACTTGTTGCCTCAAGGTCCTCAAATTCTCTAGGACATCCTGGTCCTCTCCAATTAACCACGTCCTCCATTCTGCATTTTATCACTCACATTTCCTCCGCTCCTGCCAGGGTTGCTCTAGGCAGTCATGATGCAGGAGAAACATCCTCCACCTAATTGTCAGAAGGGCAAAACCTGAAGTAGCTCTGAGCTTATGATGACCCACCAAAGGCTCATGTCACAGCCAGACCCTTCTTTCCCTCCTCTCCAAGACCAAGAAATGTTGTGTGTTTTTATACGTGCAGACAGACAGCTGCCACTGCTTTAAGTGCTGCATTAAACAGGGCTAAAAGACAGCTGAAGTGGCTCAGACATTTGTGTTTTAAAACCACAGTGTTTCATTGGGGAGGCAGCTTTTCACTTCATAATCATGCATATTTTATTAACTCAGCCAGTCAAGGCTGTAATTTGGACTCTAAGAGTGCCAGTCTGGACCCATTACACTACATTTTTGGGCCCGTCTAGGTTATGGCTTGGCACTAGGAGATTATACAAAAGTATTGGAAAGCTCGGGAATGCGTTTGCTAAAAGGAAAAACATTTCTCAGCCATGGCCTGTGCCGACACCAGCCATTTGCGCAGGCAGTTATTTACCCGTCACAGGGGCTACGGAGCAAACAGATGCAAATGAAAAACCTTTTAAAATTTTCTTTTCAGTGTTTGAGCCTTTTCGAGGATTACTGACCGGTTAGCAGGGAAACGCATTGCCAAAAATGTAATCCTCTGTATTGTTTCACATTAATCTGATAATTAAATTGTGTTACCGCTTTTAGCAACTGGCCATGTGATTGAAGTATGCCAAAAAGGCAACAGAAAATGTGGTTAGAGACACTCAACGTAGATGAATGTTAATAATGCCATAGATTATTTTTTTTTAAAAAGTGAAAGTTCTGTATTTTGGAATTACTTGTATCAATTATATTCTCAGTCATTACATATGCTAATGCACACAACGAAGTTTGACAAGCTTGTCAATGAGTAAAATCAATACTTGAACTAAGAAACTGAAATCCAGCAAAAATGTACAGAGTTTGGGAAAATGAAAACACCTTTAGAAAAATTAACTGTGCAGAGGAGTAATTTACTGATCACTTACAGAAGCACACAGAGCGGTGGATGCACGAGAGAAACGTGCAGTATATGGGGGTCTTTCATCTTTTCCATAATGAACTCAATTGATGCAACGTTCACCACACTGTAGTACAACAATTTTATTACAAAAATATCAACTGGACTGAGATACATATTTAACATGCAAGCTAGAAATTCCAGATCAGCCCAAGTATGTGGCAGTCAGACAATGCTCTTTCACCATCTCTTGCCAGGAAAGAGAACAGGAAGAATTTGATAGAGAACAAGTGGAGATGGCTGTGAACCTTCAACAGCCATTCCTGCCTTCACCAGACTACACCTATGCTCTTCAGGAAGAAAGGATCTGAGCTACAAGTTGAAATACAGGACATGAGCTGGCTTCCTTCTGCTACCAAATGATTACGCAGCCCATGGGCATAACTTCTATGCCTGCAGACTTATTTCCACGGGAAACTCAGAGTTCACTGCTTGCTGAAAGTCTTTTTCATACCCTCTTCAACGAGCTGAAATCCTTTCTGACCACAACTGCTCGGACAAGTCTTTCTGCTGTTCCTCAACCTCAAAACAACTACTCTGCTGTTGCAACACATGCCAGGTCTCCAAGGCTCTTAGAGAACAGGTGACACTGTAGTAGGACACATTTGTTATTTCAAAGAATTTAACAAACCTCAAGTATCAAATACTGAAGGTTGAAATCCTTTTTAAACATCATCTTACCTGTTTTCTTCACCTTACTTCAGCACCAGGCTATTTCAGCCATCACACCAAACATCACAGTCACCATTGCAACCTTGCATTGTTTGGGCAAGAACTCTTAGTATCTTGTTTGTTTTTACAAAAAAGTGTAAACATATTGTAACGTGCTAAGAATAGAACAGCAAGGTCTCCTACGGTCATCTGAAGACAGACTACTAGGTTTTACTATGACACATTGATCTCAGAGGCTCGTGGATCAAATCTAGAGTACAGAAACATAACACAGTATGTAAAATGTCAATTTAGTTCAATGCAGAGAGAAAACGTACTCATGAATTGCACATACTGAATATGACGTTTTTTAAAGATATTTCTAGAAAATCATCACTAGAAAATGTCATATTTATAGAATGGTTTGGGTTGGAAGGGATCTTTAAAGATATCTAGTTCAAAACCCCTGCCATGGGCAGGGACACCCTACACTAGGCCAGGTTGCCCAAAGCCCCATCCAACCTGGCCTTGAACACTGCCAGGGCTCCACGGGCAGTCACAGCTTCTCTGGGCACCCTGTTCCAGTGCCTCACCCTCACAGGGAAGGATTTCTTCCTAATGTCGTCTAAATCTCCCCTCCGTCAGCTTAAGGCCATTACCCCTTGTTCTAGCACTCCTTGCCCTTGTAAAGAACCCCTCTCCAGCTTTCTTGTAGGTCCCCTTTAGGTACTGCAAGGTTGCTGTAAGATCTCCTTGGTGCCTTCTCTTCTCTGAACAACCCCAGCTCCCTCAGCTTGTCCTCGTAGCAGAGGTGCTCCAGCTCTCTGATCAACTTTGTGGCCTCCTCTGGACTTGCCCCAGCAGCTCCAGGTCNATTCAGCTTTTCATCAACCAGCACCCCCAAGTGCATCTCCTCAGGGCTGCTCTCAATCCATTCTCCACCCAGCCTGTAGTTGTGCTTGGGATTGCCCCGACTTATGTGCAGGACCTTGCACTTGGTCTTGTTGAACTTTATGCAGTTTGCATGGGCCCACCTCTCAAGCCTGTCAAGGTCCCTCTGGATGGCATCCCTTCCCTCCAGCGTGTCGACTGCACCACACAGCTTGGTGTCATCGGCAAACAGAGAGTACACTCGATCCCACTGTCCATGTCACCAGTGAGGATATTAAACAGCGCCAGTCCCAGTACCAACCCCTGAGGATGGCCACTTGTCACTGGTCATCACTTGGACCTCAAGCCATTGACCTCAATTCTGAGTGTGACCATCCAGCTGCTCCTGGCAGGTCTCTGCCCCAGGAAAAGCCCCGTACGCAAATATCTGCTGCTCTGCTGCAAGCCAGGCCAGCTGTGGAGCAGTTCCCCCAGCAACTGGTTCTAGGAACTACAGGGTATTGCATTTCTTGGACTTGGAGTCTGATGTATCATCTCCAAAAAAATATGTTCCAGCGTCACCAACAGCCTTGAGATATTTTGCACTTTTGGGTAGAAAAAGAAATAATGTACTTTTCCTAAACAGAGTAGGCCTTGCGTTACCTGACTTGCAAAAAGCAGCTGTATGTCAAATTTGTAATCAATAGTCTGCCAGAGAGGTTGCAGCAGACTCATAGCTGCTCTCAAAGCGTCACTACAACATTACAAAGGATCCATGTGAAACTAATGCCAATATAACAAAAGAGAAAAGCCAGTGTGCTCAAGTGGTTTCGATTAGGTCTCCAAACCTCTGCTAGTTTGTGCTGCTGTTTACAAGTTCCTGTTTCTCTTTATGAGACTCTCAGCTCGATGTTAGGTTCCTGTGATCTGTGGTGCTGTCAGTAACCTACCCATTTCATGATATGCACTTCATTCAGCCAGGATACTGCCTAGTGTAGACCCTAAATATTTATACTTAAGTTTATGCTTTACATAAATATAAGTAAGGATAAATATTTTATACAAACAAACAAAACTGACTTGCAGGCTACTGAAAACACTCTAAAAACTTGTATATCCACACACAGTATAAGCTATGTATATATACACAGACATCACATGTAACAGTATTTCCAGTCTCTAAAATATACTACTGACAATCTATACATAGACATACAAATACACACAACACTATTTCAATAACCTGCACAGCCTATCGCAAACTTCCTTTAAAAACTATATTGAAGCCAGTCTTTCAAGCCCAGGATTTCCTGACACTTCTTTGCAGTTTCATGACAGAAGCCAATTTGAGAACACAGACTCTGAAAACACTTTTACTAAATAAAAGACTTTAATGAAAAATCTTTACAGGGGTTCTGTGTGTCAGCTTGTACTAAGCTATTAATAAGGCTGAATTGTGTTCCACTTCGGTTCAAGTCTGTCAGACGCTACAATGGATTGAACGTCTATACCAAAGCATCATTATGTCACGATTGTCACTGATGACAATGCATCAACCCACGCAACTCTGTCTCAAAAAACTTGTTAATAATCACCAGCAATTTTCAAGTCCCAATGATCCTTCATAAAAACTGGTACTGGGAAATGAAAGAATAAGCTAGTCGATAAGCAACTATATTAGACTCTAACCTGTCTGTAGGACTGACATATGCTGCTTGCGGGTAGAGCAGCACTTCCATTCTGCCTTTTAAAGGGCATTAGTTCAGAGGAGACACTGGCAGCCTGCCCCTCCCTGTAATGCTGCACTTGACCTGTAATACTGCCAGTGGCAGCTCTGGCAGATGTTGGCAGAAGGGTCACTGAATACAAACACCGATTTCATAGCCATCCATACTGTGATAACTGTCTGCTAACTAAAGTTGGTGCAACAAAAGTTTCTCTAGGATTTTCTTTTGGGTTCCCCCCCCAAAGACTTTCATAAGGATTCTGATCCAAGGCTCACTCAGTTTCAGTAAATTTACGAGGTTTTTGGATCAGCACCGAGGTGACAACTTACTCCCAAGTACACGTTACTGTTTAGAACAAGGCCGCTTCCTGTCAATCTATGTTCTTTAAGAATTTAATTTTGATGGCAAACTAAGATGCTGCAGTTGGATCATGAGCATAAACAGCACTGACAGTACAAATGCAAGATTGCAGTTTTACTGCTAAACACAGGAAGCTGAAAAATTATCTTAACCATTGACATAACAGGAACAAACCAAAGACTCAGCTGAACAGCAGCACCATTCTTGATTCGTTCATATTCGTTTCAAAACATTTGTTGCATTATGAAAGCTCTTCAGCTCTTCTTTGAAACAGTCTTAGATAAAACTGTCATGACTAGAACCGTTTCTACATTTAATTCCTATAGAAAAACATGATTTAAAAACTTTGAGCCCTACTCTGTAGATAGGAAGTTCAGCTTTTAAATGGGAATGAGGATGGAAGCACGCTAATTATTTAAAAATAATTTTTTTGGACGAGCACCTATATTTTTGGCAGAACAAACCAAACCACAACGTATGTATGGAAGCAGTCCGAGACGGTTACTGAGAAGACTGATTTACACATCATTAACTGTAAAATAAAAAACAATTTAAACACAGCGAGTAACTTTTATTGACAGTAATGCAATCTCTATTAAAGAAATTTAACCACCAAAATCTTAAAATAATTTTTACCCTGACAGAAGTTTCCTGATAGGATGCAGTGAACCCAGTTATCCCATGATATAGCTCGACAAACGTAATGCTCAACTTCACACAGACACAGGCAACATCTACAACAAAACAGAACTTCAGGTTGAAAGTATAAACATGTGTATTGCAGCCTTTCAGACTGGCTTGAAAACAAACCACTTTTTCCTCAGGCGGGGAGGAAAAAAAAAAAAAAAAGAGGAAAAAGCCCAGTAAAACTTTACATGAGTTTCTGAAGAAGTGTAGTAAGTGTCCTCTAACTACAAAATTACTTCAAAACCTTGGGTCACTCTCTGTATATGTCAGTATTCACTTAAGCACTGGCAGCCCAATTTTCAAAAGGAAAACAAACATATCTTTGCCATCCAACTTGACTTCCAAAGCAGCCGTACCGGGAACAAATGCTTTGACCTGAGCTGAAGCAGAGTTCCAATACACATTACATGTACTTGGGACCTTAAACAAGTCACTTATTTTCCATACTTTAATTTCCTCAGTCATAGAAAAAGAACGACAAATGAACTCTTTGGCATAAGAAAATCACTACAGAACTGCAACCCAATTCGGAGAAAACTTTCTTGACTTAGCATACACAGTAAGGTGTAACAGCGTTCCCTAACATGCTGCTTTTGACCCTGTATACAAAATGGCATCAAATCTTCATTTCTTCTCCTTTCTTTTGCTCCAGTACATTCACCTACAGCCACCCATCTGTGCGTACTAGACAACACAGACACCTCTTTCAAAGCCCAGTCTTTGGCCAGTCTCCCGCAACATCAGACTACCTAGATGCATCTGTATCTGCTGCCCTGTTAGATTCAGTATCTCTTCTTAAAGATAGGAAATACAGCGAAGAAAAAACTAAATTTCATCTTCTGCTTGCAGCAAGCTCTTCTCAACACTAAATCTTTTCCTGATTTGCAGTCGTCTCATCTTTCACAATGGGGAACAGCAAATTAACATCCATTATCAAAATGTGGATTTTAATTATCAGGACAACATCATTTAGTATGGCCAGGAATGTGCATTCATAAATACATGACCTAGATAGGCTGGAGAGGTGGGCGGGGAAGAACTTAATGAAATTCAACCAGGGCAAGTGTAGAGTCTTGCATCTGGGAAAGAAGAATCCTATGTGTCGGTATAGGTTGGGGAGTGACCTGCTGGAGAGCAGTGTAGGGGAAAAAGACCTGGGGGTCCTGGTGGATGGAGGGATGACCATGAGCCAGCAATGTGCCCTGGTGGCCAGGAAGGCCAATGGCATCCTGGGGTGCATTAGAAGGGCTGTGGTCAGAAGGTCGAGGGAGGTCCTCTTCCCCCTCTATTCTGCATTGGTCAGGCCACATCTGGAGTATTGCGTCCAGTTCTGGGCCCCTCAGCTCAAGAAGGACAGGGAACTGCTAAAGAGAGTCCAGCGCAGAGCCATGAAGCTGATCAAGGGAGTGGAACATCTCCCTTATGAGGAAAGGCTGAGGGAGCTGGGTCTCTTTAGCTTGGAGAAGAGGAGGCTGAGGGGTGACCTTATCAATGTTTATAAATACGTAAAGGGCGAGTGTCGGGAAGACGGAGCCAGGCTCTTCTCAATGTTGTGCGGTGATAGGACAAGGGCCAACAGGTCCAAGCTGGAGCATAGGAGGTTCCAGGTTAATATAAGGAAAAACTTTTTCACTGTGAGGGTGACAGAGCACTGGAACAGGCTGCCCAGAGAGGTTGTGGAGTCTCCTCCTCTGGAGACATTCAAAACCCGACTGGACACGTTCCTGAGTGATGTACTCTAGGTGGTCTTGCCTTGGCAGGGGGGGTTGGACTAGATGATCTTACGAGATCCCTTCCAACCTCTAATATTCTGTGATTTTTAGATACTGCTTTAAATATGCAACTTCTAATTTTAAAACTTTTCCTGAAAACAATTTTATATTTAGTAAAGCACCATTCCCAAATAAAGTATTATACAAGCAGTACTAAAATACAGATATTTCTGTACTGTAACTCTGAAGATCTGTGGAAAATAGACATTTTTCACCGCAGATGAACAGTGGAAGTAAAAAGTAAATGCTTTTCACAAAGTGAACAGTGCTCAACACCTCCTAAAACTGATCTCTTACTCTATGTTACAGTAACACAACAACATGATAATGAATTATAGTTTGCAGGAATTTATTACCTGGCAGAACAGCTGTACTTTGCAAACCCAAATATTTTAGGATTACCTTGCAAATTTTCACTAGTCAGAAGGGTATTGTGGTAATGTACTGGTTGCTAGTGGAAATACGTTTTCCAAATATCTTACTGAGCTCACGGAGAATGAATTATTTTGATACAATAAAAAGCAAAAGCTGCAAGCTTTAGTATATCCACCAAATACAAATGCTTCTGTGAACATCAATAATAGATTACGTGTGTTACTCACAAAGCTTCAGTTACTGTAGCTTTTCCAAAGCTACGATTTGAGGTACGCACAGTGACTCTCGGTCCCAAGATCTGAAAAGTTAATTTACTACACCCCACTGACACCAGAAAATATTGTTTCAAGGCAAGGCATTCATGTCACACAGGAATTCCCCAGTCTCTATGCATCGGAAGTAAATGATACCGAGTTCAGTAAGCAAAGACTACCCATGTGGTGCAGCTGCCAATACTACAGGGTTCACCTCAAGACTGCTGTTATGTACTAAAAAAGTGAAAAAGCATTTATATCACTCTCCATGTGTTACTTAGTCCTTGTAAATGGAAACCAACTATTTCACATATATGACAATAGTGTGAGATAGGAAAACAGTAAGATTAAAACAACTTTTAAAAATTCTATCACATCTTAATTACCAAGATATAAAAGGATAAAGAGAATTCAGAGAAAAAAGCTTGTATTGAATATTTCTCCAAATAATAAAAAAGTATCATATTTAGATTATTAATGTCTTTCGCGGTGTGGTTTTTTGAAAAGCCAAAACCATTCTATGCATCTCCCATTACCTAACGAAAACAGAGAAGTCTTCCCTTCTTTGCATTTGTTCCCTAGTTACTTTTATGTTGCCATTCACTGCCACAATGATGTGTACTCTTAGTTGAACACACAGCATAAGCACTGGCCTTTTTTAACAGATGCTAAAGAGAAGGTTGAAATTTGTGTTACGTGTCAGTAAAAACCTTATTGTTCCAAAGCTGAAAGTCAAAACAACATGGAAGTTCAAGTCTTGAGTTTATGCTCACTGACCATCCACTGTAAGGGCGGTCTCTGTGTGACAGTATAAATACATTTAAAAAAGGCATGAGACCAGAACTATAACACTGCCAATCTATCTTATGAATTAAGAATAATCTGAAAAGAGAATTTTGACTACCCTGTGAAAAATAACTAATGAACTGAAAAAAACAGTGTTCAGAACGCAGATTATTTCCTAGTAGGAGCAATTTTTTTTTTCCATTTTCTTATTCACATTACAATTTTATTGCACCTAGAACGCAGCGACGTCAAACCAGTATGGATGCGGCAGAAAACCTTAAGTATCATTCTTGGCTATTGTTCTGTCAAACAGCTTATTCCTGTGTGGGGAGGGGAGCAGAAGGGGAAGACAGAAAATCTGAACGTTTCCAGAGATATCCACCAAGGAACTGCGCAGAGGGGAGTCATCTCTTGTGTTTGCCTGAACCATGAGAATCAGCATTTCTCGTTTGCCATGTTGACAGAGCACGCAACTCTTTAGTTTTCTCTTTATTGTTTAAAAAAGGAAAAAAAAAAGACACACAAGGAAAAAATACTACCACAAATTTTGAAAGTTTTAACAATGAAAATGTTTTGGTGGGATTTTTTCCAGAATAAAAATATTTTTCTTAAGAAATAAATTGAATAGTTGGTTTATGGCTTGTCAACCAGGAAGATATTGACACAAAATGAACTACAGAAAATGAGATTTATTCACCTGATAACAGAAGGGAAGTTACTATTCATATTATTTTCAAGCAGCTGGCTTTGTAAGAAAGTCAAAGACAAGATTAAATCTTTCATCATATACACAGACTTCAAAATGTTTAAACAGTGCTACATATTACAAGAACATGAAAAGCAAATAAACAATTAAACCAGTTATGAATTCAAACCAGTGAAAAGCTTCTGAAAACTTGTCAAGAGACCTGAGGGCTGCTAGAATTAGCGTAAGACAAGTCTAACAAGGTATCTGTAGAGAAACAAAAGTACTGGTGCAATAGGGTTCAGCTCGCAGCTCCTTAACACCTGAATCACAGTCAGCCACATACAGTACCACACGCACAAACGCCGATACTGACACCTACCTAACCAGCCTTTAAGTTAATACTTAATGTTTAAGGAAAGGTTAGATATGGTACTTAGGGACGTGGTCTAGTGGGTAATAGGTGGTGGGGGGATGGTTGGACTAGATGATCCTTGAGGTCACTTCCAACCTTAATGATTCTATTCTATTCTACTTGGATCTGTACTTGGCTATCATGGATCTTTGCTGGAGAAGAAGAAAATAAACTCTCTTGGAAGGGATCCCTGGTTGCCCTCCTCTGCACTTGGCTCCTCCTCTGCTGTCATATTTATCACATTTTATAGCTATAAGGCTTGTTTTCATCCTTTATTAGGTGAAAGAGTATTTGGCATTTGAGGCTTACTCTGCTAGCCAAAAAGTTCACCAAAATTAATTCTACCTCCACAGAAATATGGATGTGAAAAGGCTCTATTGCTGTCTAAAGAGCAGCAAGGATTTGGGGTAGACATGAGGCCTTCAGGCTGAAAGAAGTCTCTGAAGAGAAAATGTAGGTTTATGGGCCAGCTGGCTCCCTTGGCTATCATCACAGAAAATGGGAATCCTTCTAAGAAAATGAGAAAACCTTTGACAACATTAAGAACCGCTAGTTGTTTTACAGCTCCCAAACTACCAGGAAGGGCATGAACTTCTGGAAAAAAATACAGTTAGAATACTCTTTTTTTTTTTAAACTAATTTTCTGAAAAAATTTTGGTTAGCATTTGTTTTGAAACGCTTCTGCAGCATCAGTTCTCAGTGCACAAGGCCTCCTAGCACCATTTGCACAACTCCTTTGGTACGCAGAGAAGTCTGGAAGTTCCTCATGTGGCCAATTCAATACCAAAATTTGGCTTTCCAGCTGAGGGCTGAGCAACGGTGTTTCCAAGCAGTATTTCAAAGCATCATGTAATGCCATTTTCCCCACACATAACTCTCTCCATGAATAAGCACATGGGCAACACCCAGCCAAAGATACAATGCACAAAAGCGTACTTCAACAGAGACATTTCCATCTTTGTTTCATCATCACCTTTCATCACTTACTGGAGATGACCAGTAACTCACTAAGGTAAGCAGCCCCTAACTAGAATGCAATAGCTGAACACATTGTCCTACCTTGCATAATGCTCTATCTGTTCATAATGATTAAAATATTTGTGTTTCCTACACCATTTCAATTACACCTCTAAATATTACCTTTTCATGAATTTCTTGTGTAGACTGAGCATCACAAAATGCCACTGTGGCTACATCCTTCAGAATAGGCATTTCTACTGTACAATCCCTGCCATCCAGCAACGCTACCAAAGGGCGCGGGTGCATGGGCCCATTCATGATCGGAGGTCGAATGCCTGTGAAGAAAAAGAGAGAGGATTTGTTATTTTAGCATGCAAACTTTTTTTTTTTTTAAAAAAAAAGGTTATAGCTAGTCTGTTTATTCTGATGGCAGAAAAATATGTCAAGGACTGAAGCTAGTAAAACAGGAACAAGTTCACAGTCAGCAATCAAATGCAGAAGACCTAAGAACAAAATGCCACAGAGGCTCAAGAGGCTGAACAACACAAGACGGATAAACCCACTAAGGGAACAGTGTATTTGTTCTTTTAAAGAGACATCCTTATTGTGCTATTAGAAGTGTCTGTGCAATCTTATCCAAGGTTTATGTTTTGATTGGATTCCACACCTTTGTGAGCTCTACACAGAGTGAGAAATAGCTTGTCCATGCTTGTAAGAGTAGCTTATGGAATATCATCACTAACTCAGTGAATATTCAATTTACATATATGATGAAGATGATCTGAGACTGAAATTTAACTGAAAAAAGCCTACAACAGCAAAATTTTGGAGTTACTGAAGATCCAATGTCCAAGTGTACAGGCTAATGTCTAAGCAGACCTACACAGATCAGCAATAAGTTTTACAAAACAATTCTGCATAGCTTCGTTAAATAAACGCATCATACTGAATCCACCACCGAAAATTCTTACAAAATATGAACAGAATGTCCCTCCCTAAATCAAAACCACGCTTGGAACATCGTGGAGTGACAAAGAAACACACATTAAATATCCAGGGGAAGGAAAATCCGTTGAAAGTGCAGACTTCACTTATATTCTCTTTATGCAGCCTTAAAATGAAAAATAATCCTTCTAACAAGATATTTAGAAAGCATCCTTGTAACAGTATAGATGCTATAAATATACCAAAGTACCCAAGGGAATAATATTGAACCATTACACTCACACAAAACTAGTTAAACGTGGGTGGGGAAAAAAAGAGGGACGTCCTGAAGTGATAAAGGAAAAGCAAAATCAAGAATAAAGGACTTTTTTTCCTTTTAAAGTAAGTTGTTTTAAACACTGCAAAATGAAGCAGGGTAGTTATTTCTTGTACGCAAATTCCAACAAATTTTTTGTTGCGGTATGAATTTAAAAACATTGCTTATTGCTTGATAATACAAGTTAGTCCAATATTAACACAAAAGACTGAGGTTCTCCAGCTACCTTCTACAAGAGATCCTTGTATCAACTCCCAGCCTGTGCCAAAAATCAAGCCCTGAAAAACTGTCATCTGCATCCTAAGGGGATGAAAAATTATCAGAATCCTAGGTGTACAAGATACCTGGTGAAAAAAAACAGCTGCTGGGAAGAGAGATTTTCACAGGTCAAGAAAAGCAGCATATTACTTCCCCACTGGGACCCAGCTCCAGGCTAGGGCTGAAGGAGTCCGGCAAGGGAGACGGTCACCCTCATCATCTCAACTGTCCAGCCTGCACCCACAAAGTTCATGTCCACCCCTACGCAAGCCAGGATGATACATCAGCCCTACCACAATCTGGCATTAAATGTTCTTTACCTATTCAAACAGGTTTTATACTTGAAGACAGAACAGGAGTCACTGCATTTGGTTCTTTTCTGTTCTAGTCCCAGCATCTCCCAACAACTGACGATGCCAATGGACTGACTCTGCAGTAGTCTCACCACAGCAGGGCGGCACCCCTGTGCGAAAGGTATTCACCAGCAAAGGTTTCCATGGGTACGACACCCATGAAAATGATTCTGTGCTGTAAAACCATCAATTCTGAACCTCTGCTGTGATAGACGTGCTTAGAAAATAGTTCTGGCACACAGAGTCTTTGTTACATCCAGCCACCAAAATTAAATGGAAGCCTTTTTAATATAATTTTTTAAAAATCGTGCATCTTGCTAACTTACTATTGTTACCTGTTTGAACCAGAAATGGCCACATAATCTTTATAAGGTCATTTTTAATAAATAAACCACACACTAATAATGTGGTATGGGACACAAACACTACATGAATGCACAATGTAAAGCTACATAGTTATCCAGAGAGTAATTACTACCCTTTAATGGGAACTTAATTATAAACCCCCAGATTAAATTTACTTAGAAACATCCTAAAATAAAGCATGTTATAGACTTGCTCATGTTTCTTTCAAAATAGTGTATGTAATAGCATTTATAAAATGCAATTATGTCTTGAAACAAATGTAAAAATGACATTGCAAGTCCTATTCATATTGCATAGAACAACTGTGCTCATTTTACAACTGAAATGTTGTGGTCATTGTCTTAATTGTCAGTCCAGCAAAGCCAGAAGTTCAATGCCAAGTTTGGATCCTAGCTAAAATAAAATTAAAAAAGGAAAACAGATCTTTGATACTAGAGCTGTTGAAGATGAATGAGGGAAAAAAACAAACAAAAAAACCAGACACAGATGATTCCCTTAGCTACAACTAAAGCACCTGGGTCAACAGAAGGGGGAATATAGCCCAAGCAGGTAATGGAAGATGAGGTTAAAAAGTGTGACTTTAAGAAACACTTTTCTGACTAGAGCTATCTCAGAAAATCATGAGATATATTATCACAAAACAGAACCCTTTAAAATAAAGATTTCTCTAAATACTTAAAGATGTGGTCTGGTTTTCCCCTCGCACCAGTATATCTATTTCAACCAAGTTACTTGTGTCTAATGTTGGTGCCAAGTGGCACACCAGACCGAGCCCCGAAGCACAGAACCGGAAGTCAGGAAAAACAACTAGAAGGATAAACCCTCCCCAAAAGAATTTCAGGCTTCGTTAAGAGTCCCCAGAACTCAAATACATCCAGTGACCTTGACCACGAAAACCCTATAAACCTTTGCTTGCCAAAATCCTTTCTGAACTTCAGCATAGACTTCCTATTGCACAACCTTTCTGCCTAAATACCGTATCACTGATTCGTAGACAATAACTCAACGCTTAAGTAAACTTACAGTAACTTAATCACAGTGGCAGTCACTATTCAAAGTTTACATTTGGAAAGACACAGTTTCACTGTGAATCAGAACCCTTGGAACAAAAACCTATTTCTTTCACCGCTTAGATACGTTCTGCCTGTTTCTTATCTAGCAATGTCATACCATACCATGTGTTTGGCTCTGCAGCAGACCCTTGGAGTGGCAGGATAAAGCAATGTGTATTTAAGAGCAGTATTTTCCACGCCTGCATTAACAGTAAATCATGCAACTTGGTGCCAGAGAGGAGTAACTGTAAACTGATCAAAAGTGACATTCAACACCACAAATGTGAAACTAATTTAAAAAAAATTAAATTTCACTTAGCTGGCTTATTTACGTATATGGGGTACAGCATTTCACATAACACAGATAAAAATTATACCATCCACCCCCACATCCTAGAACCTTTATTACGGAAAAACAATCTCAGTTTATCCTAACTTGAGACTTTCAGGAACCCCTACCAACCTGACATTTCTTAATCTGAGCTTGATTTCCAGGGTCATGAATTCGATTTCTCAATGCTTTACAATCTTCAGTATTCTGAGGCAAAATAGCAGCCTGTCATTCGATCCTCATTTCCATGTCTTTAACTTTTCTTGCAGCCTCCTGTAATCTTGAACCAAAGCTTTTAAACTTCTTATCCACTGCAACCTCTGTAGCCTGGATGGCGTTCAAATTTTTACTAAAAAATTAAACACAAACAATACATTAAAACAACATTAAGGGTCTGACTTGTGCTCACAGAAGCCAGGAAACTCAAAGTTAAAGCTTCTCACTGCATCTGTCCCCTTCCCCCTTTTGCTGCTGGCTTTCCACCACACCTGCTGTGCTGCCACCGGCCATTAACATACCAGGGGAACCAGCGGACTGTTAAGACACACACAGCACCTTGCACAGGACAGCAGGTGTATTGTAAACAGACGTACCTGGAACACTCGGCACCACTCAGGCGGCAAACGTTTTGCCTAGGTGAGCAGGGATCTGAGGATAGATGGGATCTCCAATACCACCCGTGCTGGAGAGCTCAGCGCTCCAGTCGGTGCTGGAGATGGAGTGAGAAGCCTTAACTCTGAACTTGCTGGGTTTGTTGAGTATAAGTCAGGCCCTTAAGGTTATCTAAATGTATGTAAGAAAAAACTAGTTTCCCCTGACAGCTCTAATCCAGCTATTAGTTTGGGTTGGGTTTTTTCCTCCCCAATATGTAAATAATTTGGTGGGGAAACTTGTCCCAGTAACAGCTCAACCGTGCCAGTGACTGATGGAGATTTTCTAAAATACCAGGCACAAAAGTGCACGACAGACAGAGCAGTTGTCTGCGTGTAGCAGCCATTCACCGTGCAGCTAACAGAAGAGTGCCTTTTCACAGCTGCAATTTGGACTACCTGCCCTTAGGGGGAAAAAAAAAAAGTCTCCAAACCTTATTCTAGTCCGAATTTTACAGAAAAAAAAAAGATATCTTGGAAATGTCAAAAGCAGCTTTTGTCCACAGAACCCGACAGGAGGCCAGCCCCATGCACAAGCATTTCAACTGATGGCGGCTCTCTCAAATCAGAGGATTAACGAACTTATCACCCACCTTCGTAACCAAAACTGCAGAGGACGGCCCGTGAATGATTACCTCCACACCTCTGGCAGCGTGGGGACTTACAAATTATCACACCAACAGTAGCATGAGATGTATTTTTTTTAAACTTGAAAGGAAAAAAAAACAAACCTACCTAAACAGGCTGGTTTCCTTTCCCTCCCAAATCGTACCTACATCTCTTGTCGCTCCTCAAACAAACACGCATCTTTGTCTACCACACTTCAGGGGGGAGAGTTGAAGCCAATGAATACCATTCAATATACAACTGGAGGATAAGAAAGCTCCCCCTGACAAACTCTAGGCTGTTATCATTTATTTTAAACCTTTCTTAAAACAATGTTTATGTTACAAACTGACAGTAACTAAAGCGATCAGAGTGCACAAGAACAGAGATCTCAAAGTAGGCTGTCACCGTCTCCTGACATTAGAAAACATACTAAAGCGCAACAAGATAAGCTATTAACGATGATTAACAGTGTCATTTTCACATCTTTTTGCCACTGATTAATATAACATCATTAGGATGAGGAACGTCTCAAATAAGGCACACACGTTAAACGTAAAGGACATTGTCAGGTTTGTAGGCCCAAAATTTGACCTACCTTTCATTTTCTTAAATCTGTTTGCAAAGTCCATGTAATTCTTTAAATGTGTTTTTCTTTTTTCAAAACAAACGCTTCAATTCTTTTTTCTGAAAAATACATCAATGCCAAAAAGCACAACACTTATCAGTAACCCTATAACGACAAACCAATACGCACATGAAATGGAGCACAGCAGCCTGGCAAAGGAGTTTGCATTTTTACATTTCTGGGGATTCTTACAAGGGCAAAGATTAAATAAGTAGGAAAACGCCCTTGACAATGTCCTTTTAAAAGAATTTGTCCTACAAAACTTCCTTTATGCACTGTAAAACATCAAAGTGATTTAGGCTTTTAACAAAATGCAAACTACTAAAAAATCTAATCAATATTTACAAAAACAAGACCCAAAAATAACAGGTTGAACATTCAGCTAATTTAGAGTCTTGCACATGTACCATGAGACTAATCCCCTGTGGCATTTACCTTTATTTTATATTCTTACCTAGGCTGTAAATTCGGTCAGAGCTGTCACTTATTTACCATAAGCCCTCAAAAAAGCTTACATGTTTTTTAAAAATAAATGCTAATATTAATTCAAGTAAAGAACGAGTTGTCAAAACAAGCAAAAAATATCCCACTCATAACATGAACACAGAAGCTGTTATGAATTAGATTTGCCAATATGCACGATTAAAATTCCTCGAAATGCCATACTCTAAAAACATATTTTAAGGTTCCTAACACATCATGCATTTTTAAATTCTGCGCTTTGTTTTGGCCATCTCATTGTTTTGCACGCCGTGACCTCAGGCGACATTTAGATTCAAGGTAGAGAAAAGTTCTAGAAGTAGAACTAAACTTTGAAGTACAATGCAGATAGACGGATCAGCCAAATAGATGGGGCGAAGGGGAGGGGGGAAGTGCGCTTACCAGCGTTCAGTATTTTGATATTCAGCATATTTAGATGTTGAATATGCAACACAAAAATCCCTTCATTCCACCAGAATTGGAGCCAACACCTTTTGTCACCACCTTCAGTACAAGCAGGATGCAACCTCCCGTGAGGAGGGATGTGGGGGCGGTAGAGGGGCAAATATTTTTAAATAAACACCAACAAGGGGTACATACAAAAAGGTGACAGCTACCCTCGGAAGCCTGAATTATTTAGGAGATTTAATTAATTTCATTCTTTTCTCATTTAACGTTTCTAACCATGCTTCCTAAGATTTTAGGAACCTGCTGCAAGTCTTACTGAAATTAATAGTAACAATCCCAAACTGATTTTCAAAGAAATAAGATCTGGACTTCATGACATATATACAACAGAAAGTTAAACATAAGCTTCGCTTTTAAAGAGTATGCGGAGTCTCTCTTGAAGCCTACAGGGCTCAGAGGTTAACACTAAGCACACAGAAACTTTACTGGAAGAGCACAGCTGATGAATACTGCTCTCTATGCTTTTCATTTACCCAAACTCAGTAAAAACAAGTCATCTTCCTTCTTTTCTTTCTAAATTGCAAGAGACCAAGAAAAATAAAAGTGGTTTCCGGTGCTGTGTTGACCCAATGATGTGCAGAGCAGTCACACCCACTTATATCCTCTTGCTAATTGCAAAGATTGAAATACACCCAAGCCGCTCTCCAGGACATTCACAGCTCCTTCCCCTACACAAAATATACAACCACTAGTATGCTATTACACCCTGGTCCACAGACTTCCATTGTACTTAGATTTATGCACACACCGCATAGTTTTACCACGAGAAACAAGCATGGGTATCGAAGCAATTGCTACAGCATGCAAGACAAAGGTCCCAGTGCCGAGTACTGCGAGACAGCTATCTTACTTGATTCTCCTTTTTGTACAATCAAAACAAAATAAGCCAATGGTTTCTATTTAAAAAATCCCACATTTCCCTGCCATTAGTGGAAGCCGAGAGTCACTACTCTGCATTAGTTCTCCATATTCACACAGCAAGTGAACCTGCCATTCTCAGACAGGGGAAACGGGTTTCTTCCGTGTTTTTAAATAGTGATCCCTAACCAGTCTTTTTTTAAAACGTCTAGTAATTCTGCTATTTGTCTAACATCCGCCACTATGCACACGAAATCCTAAATGCCTGTCGGTCTACAAAACACGGAGGTCCCACAAGGCACACCTTGAAGGCCTATGATCAGAAATAAAGTTTTGTTAAGGGGAAACAAAATCTGGCAACATTTTCTACTACGCAGGTACTTCAACCATCCACATGAAAATCAGAAGTATTTCACATCTGTCAAAAAACTACTCAAATTCCAGATTTGGAGCGTGCTATAACGATATGCCTAATCCTAACTAATACTTTTCAAAATAAGACTGAAAACAACATGAATCACACCTATTTAATGTCAAATGAACAAGCAGTAATAGCATAATGCGCTAAAGTGTTTTAATTGACTATCACAGTTTAAAAAACAAACCAAATCACAATATTCAGTAACAACCATATCAGCTATATCTAAAATGAGAAATGGGTAAGTATCAGCAATAAGACATACACCAAACACATTGCAGAAGTGCTGTTTTCAAGTAACAGATACATGAAAGTAAACTCCAGAAAAAGGCAAAACATTTTCAAGGACTGAGCCTTCCCTGGACAAGCAGCTTTTAAGTGTCTATTCACAGTAAATACTTCACTGTTTCAAGTATTTTTAGCTTTAATAAGTAAAGGAAGGAAGAGGGGGGGAAAAAAATTAAAGAAACTAGCCATGATGGAGCTGCCTCAGCTGAGTACATGCCCATCAATCCCAGCTTCAGAGAAATTCTGGCTAAGGCTGCCAACTTTGTTGCTTATCCCACGAGCTTTACGGCAATTGCGAAATGCCCCTGCTCACACATGCTGTGGTCAAACGCATGTACTACTTGATAACTAACAGGAATCTCTGCAGTGAAGCTCAGGGCAATTCCCACAAATTAAGAATCAAAGGACTTGAGATTTATGACACTCCAACAGCCACATTTGCCCATAACTAACTATGGACATCCGTTGCCCAGTTCCTGATGGGGCAACATCCCTAAAATACAAAACTGAATATATCAATCAAGTCTGCATCAAAGATGCTCCCACAAGGCACCATGTGCAGCGTATAGATCCACAGACACCTTCTCCCAGGACAGCGACCATGGAGTAGGCTGATAATGGCAACTGGGGAGGAAGGGGGAACCCACCTTTAAACTCCCAAACTCTCCTCTGAAATACAACTAAGCTTATATTTCAGTCCATAAACTTTATAGGTTGGGGGGTGTGACTTTAAAAAAAAGCCAGAAAACTCCTGCTGACAGGAACTGGAAAAACAATCTGCTTCAACAATCGTAACAGGAGCAGAATTATTAACTCCCCAAGCCATTCCAGGAACAATATAGATCATGCCAAGACATATTAAGGTCCTTCCATGGAAGAAGCAGTCCTGGAGATTTGGAGGACAATATTTAGGATGCAGAACACAAGTTTAGAACAGGTTGGCGACACAGGGCTGCACTGCCGTATGAAATTAAATACATTTGTGGCCCTTACCCTTTTACGCAGGTATTCAATACAAAGAGGCATGCAAGCATTGCTTTTTCTTTTTTTAATCATGCTATCGGAACTGGCATCTTGGCTGTGATTTTGATAAAAGCTGAACGGACACAAAGCATTAAATTAAAGCACAATACACTCAAGGAGTAACTCTTGATTTGCCAGTAAAATATTACTTATTCCAACTATGAAGGAAAAGAGAAGAACAGCAATTTTTTCCTTCTACAGCAAGTTATTTTATTCCAGCCAGTTTGGGAATTTTTTTTGCTTTGCTTTAAACCACTGCCCGAGTTGTAAATGTGCTTTGGGAAACAATACCACTTTTTAGCACTGTCAATACAACCCCTTTCAGAGTCTTAATTTCACATTATGTTAAAGACACTGCCAAATATTTATTACAGAATATAATTTCTGAATGTAGTCTGTCCTAATGGCTACTCTCTGTGCTTTTTTTCCCCTCGTATTTTAGACGTTGTACAGGATGCCGTCTCAGAGAAAGAAACCCAATAACCCGAGCGGGCCAACATCAAAGGCTTCCTTTATTCTGATCCCAAACACTGAAAGCAGTTTCTCTAACAGCACACCTGCACTTTGACCAAGAACGTTAAACTATTACCTGGGGCACTCCTTATTTTCCTTATCAAAAACCTGAAGATAAGCAAGTGTGGGGCCTTGGATAACCAAATTAGTTTCACAAGGTTTAATTTTTTTAATTTTTTTTTTTTTAAGGTCAGCAGAACACACTCGAACGACACTAAAAATAACAGTACGGAAGTATTTTACATATCGAACACTGACCTCTCAATTTGCTTTGTAACTTCCTAACTTTTTTTTTGTTATTATTTTGGGAAAGCATCTAATGTGATTCACCCATCCTTTCAGCTGAACATCATAGCACTGTATGTGTCAGCAATGCTTACAGTGGAAAAAAAACACCCCTATGACTTATTTAGGGCTGCAAAGAAGGGAGGAGAGCTAGAAACTTCTTCTAAAGATACACAGCTAAAGCAATTTCAAAAAAACCCAAATAAATATATGTAGAGAGAGGCTAGACTTTTAAGACTAGCGTAATTAAACAGGAACAATTCAAGCCAGTACTAAGGTTTCTGGTGAACCAGGATAATACACTCCCTCTTGAGTTACACTCCATTATGTTCCTCTGAAAACCAAAGCAACTCTGACAAACACTGATTCAGTGCAAAGGGCTCCTTAAAGCTCTTTTTTCTCTCTCCCTTTTCGGTTCCTCCCACAGCCACTGACCTCTGCTGTTCTCTGTCAATATTAACAAAATGGTTGATGATGAATGATAACAAAACTGTTCTCTAGTTTGTAGTAAAAAAAAAAAAAAAGAGAAAATGAAAAAGTCTGGAGCATACTGAAATCAAAGTCCTGTACCTCCCATCCAGGGTCCTCTGCAGCCAAACAGAGCTTGAATAAATAGGATTTTCTGAAAAGATGTTAACTTTGAAGGTAAGCAAACAGGATGTATAAAAATGACAAGCTCACTGAGAAGAGGCCAGTAACAGTCGAAGTGCCAAATAAAACAGACAGTTTAAGGCAAAAGCTAGGTTTATATTATCATGTTACATTTAATCATAATATAATAAAGGCATATGATGTAAGAGAGCTGTTCTACTGAGTTTTTCTTCAAGAAGAGTTTTGGGTTTCAATGACAAACGCTCTGGTCCCAGTATCACAGCTAAAGCTGTAGTGAAAAACACAGTTAAAATCAGGAGTTATTCCCATGACTTGATGAGAGAAGTAAAATATTTCTTCCCACACATACCACATACTAAAGAGGTTTAGAGAAGGTTTTTGAACGCTTTAAGTTGTTTCCACTGAACTGGTGAAAAGTCAGAAGTGTTTAAAAATGACCCATATTTGCATTTTTTCACTAGGCTTTGTAACGTTTCTTTTAGTCACTGCAGTTTAACGATTTTCAACTAGAAAAGGGTCTATTCACACACATAAAAATGCTTTGTCTGCAGATAAAGGCTTCAAATTATAAATTTTTCAGGGCACAAGTCATGTTCTATCTCTGTAAATTGTGTAAAACATTTATCAGTCCTGAAAACACCAGTTGCAAGAAAAGTATTGCAGAAGGAATTATTGACTCCATTACTGAGCTACAAAATCATAAGGCAAAAGGGTACCCTTCACTCCTCACACGGGTGAGATTTCTTAACAGGGTTTCTCTCCAACTCTATACTCTTGGTTTAGATCCAGCACTGTATTTAGGAAAAAGAATTCACTATTACATTTCCCAGTGAATGAAGTTAAGATGTCAATTTTTAGTTTTATTCTAGCCTTTTCCATGTATGCTTTATCTTAAAAAAAAACAACAAACCAACAAAAAACCACCACCAAACTTGTTACAGCTCCTGTGTCCCCCAATCCACAGGCAGAGACATTTATGAAGTCTGCCCACAGCACGTATGTGCGTCACACAAATGTCATCTCCCCGTCTCACAGCGACAGCCTCAGACTTCTGCAGCGTTACAGTTTGTGAAAAACGGACAGTTATAAAAAACGGACCCCAGCAACTTCCTTTCAAAACAAAATACAGACTGGCAACAGACTGAGAAACAATCCGAATGGAAATCAGACCAATGTATTAGATGCAATAAAGGATTTCCAAAATAAGACAATTTTACTCTATGTTTTTCTACATTTTCTGAAACTAGAAACAGGAGGGACGTCAGTAGCAGGATAAACAGCAGCATGCTGAAAGGCTTGCAGGAGCATTGGATTTCTAAAAGCAGGCAGGCACAGGAAACACTCAAGTAACTTGGAATTTTATCATCCAAAGATAATCAAAGGATCACCAACTTCATGCAAGTAACCTCAAAGCGTATCTTGAAACTCATTCTGTTGTGCAGAAAATGGACACGGCATACAGAAAGATACTGGAAAGCAAGTCTAACTGCTTCCTGCTGGCTGCAATTTCTGAATAAAATGAGAAGGAATGACAGCTTAGTGCTTGCCCTGTGCAAGACAACAGCTATCAGATAACTCCCAGAGACCAAGAAAGCATTATGACTATTTTCCAGAACGTCATGGGAAAACATAAAGCTAATCTTTGCTCTTGAGATCGAGAAACAACAGAGCAACAGGTCTTTAGAACACATTATTTTCCCGATGTAAAGCAAACCAAATTAGTGCCGGCGTGTCACTGCAAAAGTAAAAAGCCAGAAGTTATTACTCCTGCTCCCTAAGTTCAGTTATTACCACTCTCTCTTTGCTTATTAGGTACTTTGATAGCACAACTGTTATTTCAGAGGAAATTGTAGCGCGCTCAATATTTTCTCATACAAACCTTTCCACTCTTTCTGCCCCTCTTGGGTCATCCCAGTTACAAAAAGGAAAAGAAGAAATGAGTGAAATCTGAGAGTCGCAGATGAAATCTGGAAAATAACTCTCTGTACTGCAAATTCTACATCCATGAGTAGCCCCCAAATGAGGGACATTTACTAGGCTCTGCGCTGTGAACCAGATAAAACAAGGTCCATACAAACAGTGAATAAGCTGCTGCTGCTCACAGAGCTAAATGCTTTAAGTGGCAACTCCACCTGTGTGTTGTCGTATTTTTTGACAAATAATTAATTAGCATTATTTTTTGTCAAGTCTACAACATCACAATACACTGTGAAATGTGACCCATGGGGGAGGGAAGGTCTGAATTGCTACTCAAAGTTAAGAATACTGGTAGCACCCAGGCTTCCCACCCGTATTTTCATCAGAAATCTGCTTTCCAAGTTTTGAATGCCAGTGACTATAAAATTACCTTGCAGCAAGTTGCAACGTATCAACTTTTTTAACCAAATATCATTAAGACACTTTTTATTGCTTTATTGCCTTGCAGACAACTAACTTTGTTGTTTTCTAACTCCGTACAATGCCTGCCACAATCTCACAGCAGCCAAGTGACTTGCAAAACAAATGGAGTTACTAAAAACTGCACAGCTAATAAAAGCTTTAGCTTTTTTTTTTTCCTTTAAGGATATAAACTTCTTCTAGGGACACTGACACCTGTCTAGGTTTTGAAACATTTTCATACTCGTTCTACAGGTACTTTCCAGGACGCTTAGATAAAATACTTAACTCAAGCAGGACTGTATATTCCTTAAAGAATGTTAACTACTTCATTTAAAGACAATTAAACTTTATGTCAAAAAATATTTAAAGGACAACACAATTAATAGCTTAATTCTCTGGGAGGTCTGGCAAGCACCCGCAACAGAACACAGGACAGCTTCCCAACACAAGGGACACTTTTGACTTCAAAGATGTACCCAACTTGCAGATAAATGAATCTGAGAAAGACATTCTCTTCCAACACTGCAGGACAGCAGGGATCACACAACAGTAAGTACACTTTACTTAATTGCTTCGTCCTGAATTTTGGGGGCCACCTTATGGCAGAACAAAACAACACAACTGGCAAGTGCTGCATGAACTTAATGTTCACCATCGGTCAGACCTAACGAGTTGAGTGTGCTGTAGGCCACCAACCACGGATCTGGTTAAAAAGAATTTAAAATACGTAGAAAGAGACTATAATAATCACTGAAAATTTAGTCCAGAGAGAACATGAAAGAGGAGAACCATCTAAGCCAGAAGAGTTAGAATTCAGTATGAGGATTAAGTCGATTAATAGAATTAATAGTGGTTTTTTCCTCCCAACATGGTTCTCCCTGCTGCCCTTCCTGAATCAGGAGTGCTACCAGGCACTGCAGGGAAGGGGGGTGGAGGGTGGAGTAAAAAAAAAAAGAAAAGTAGTTCACAACAGCCACAGAAGTGCATCTTGCCTCCAGTTACTCTGACAAGCACACAGAGATGATAGAAGGGTGAGACCCATTTATTTTTCACTCTTTTCTGTTAACAGACCTATTTGTTTATGAGAGAATGGAGGTTAAGGGGGGGGTGGGGTGGAGAAATGCTTTTATTCTGCAAGTATGATGAGATACTGTCACACAGGAAGCAGCAGACCTAACTTCTTTTCACAGCTGCGTCATGGTTAGTAAAAATCTGATCTGCAAACTGCTGAAAGCATCACAAAAAGCCCTCATCTTCTGTACTGAAATCTTTCTCAACCTCTGAGAAAACCACTTGCAAGTAAATACAAGGCGGCTGTGAACAGTTTCAGTAGAAGGGTTTAGTATGAACTGAACTATTTCTTTTCCTACTGAAGTTATTTAAAGAAGATATTAAATGTGAAAACATGAGGCTTACACCTGTATGGTTTTGTTTGGTTTGCTTTCTGATTTATTTGTCGAACCCTCTAGAGAGAACGAGCTGAGTTAATACCATGAAATTCAGAAAAAAAGCACTGGTGGCATGAACAACATATTCCTAATATGCAAAGCTGTAGTTCACTGAAATCTGTCAAACGCTGCATAGACGTAGACTTTTTAAATTGAACTGCGTGTACTTTAACTTAGGGAATGAAGAAAAAGGAGTGCAGCAATACAACCAAGTAGGCCAGATGAACTGATTGTTTATTAAGTATGTAAAACAGGAGTTATGAGCAGTATCAATTGAATTTGTTTGTTTTGCCTGCTCCCTATGAAATGGTTAGTGAAACAAAGCGTTTGAAGTCTGGAACAGGATGACGAGGTATGAGCCAAAGTAAATTACTTGAAATCTTATTTTTATTCTGCATATCCAATCTGTATAAAGCTCTTCAGTCAACACTCTGTAGCTATTAGAAATTAGAATGAGATTAAATCTCATCCTAAAGAACTTGAAAGCAACTACGCTGAAAGCAGTCTGCACCTGCTTATAGCAGGTCTTAAATTAGATATTTAGTTATCTATACTTAAAATAGTATGTATTCAGATACAGTTTCAAACTTCTATAAATGTGAACCAACACTAACAGTCTAACTATTCTTCACGATGAAGACGTGTGATAGTGCTACTTGTTTTTCTCCAAGCAGCAGTCGCTGCAGCATACCATCATGTCACCACAAATACTGCTGCAATAATTATAAAAAAGTCTACAAGTTCACTTTTGTCAGTATTGAGGTATTTCAGAGGCTCTGCAAACTCCACTAACTGAAGTCACAAAACATCACTGAACGTATTCCTCCGCTTTCAGCAGTACTGATAAAAGCAAGCTTCCAACATTTCCCAAGTGAAATTCAGCAAACCGCTGCAAGAAAACAGGGTGCTCTTCAAATCAGAATAGGAAGGGAAACATCCACAAATATGCTAATAAAAAAAGAAATTGAGTGGTGTGACTTTGCATTATTGAGAAGCGTTACGTGCCTTCTGGGCTTAAGATTTGGTGTTAGGCTTGGTTTCGCTGATTCTGTTGAGTTACATGTATAAACATAATTTTTTATACAAAGTACTGTCTTCTTAATACAGTGTACATGATGCAGCATAGTATTATTTTCTCCCCTCTTTGAAAAGAGCACATTTTCCCCTCTAAGACAGAAGGAAAGACAATTTACCTTGCATTGGGAAGCGTGCAAGTATTAATGACGGGGAATGATGAAGAACATAAATGGTTTCCATTTTCACATTCAAAAACAAGTACCTGCAAATTAATGCTAAAAGCAACTGGCCTATAAAGCAGCCATGTTTCCATGCCAACTGATCACAGAAATGCATATAATTCAACAAAAAATGAATAACCACAAAACAATAATAAAAAAAAGTAGTGCGGGAAATCAAGATCCTGACCATACCCGAGTATTTTACAAGAACAGCAAAGAACACAACAAAGGATGCAATTTAAGAGGTGAATGGTATACAGCTAATGGCACTTCATCATTACAATACTTCTAAAAGCTGTCATTCTCTAGTCAACGAGAAAAACAGGATACAGAACACCTCTATTAAGAAGGCGGGAACACTGGTACAACAGCAGCAATTCTTACACAAGTTTCACAGCTGGTAGACCTGAAAGCACAAGTTACTATTCAGTGCACACCTTTCGTTACGATTTTATGTTCATCAAAGAAGTTCTCGCTTTATTCCTTATTCACACTGAGTTGTACCGGGGTTCTGCAATCAGTCAGCAGAGCTGTTGCAGGGTTTGGCAGTCCGCTATTTGAGTGTTAGTTGCAAAATCAAGTGCGTTAGGAACAAGCAGATATGTATCTGCACACAAGCAGCTCACATAACGATGTGCACATACGTATACCTTATGCAATTAAAATTTTGTATGTGTACCAGCGACTTCAACTTCACAATTGATGAAAAGGGAAAAAAAAAGTTAGAAGTTCATACATAAAACCATGACACATACGTATGCATTTGTATATGAAAAAAGCAGACTTATTTTAAGCAAGGAAGCTTAGAAACACGCAATAGAAAAGAATACTACAGACCTAAATAAAGCCGGTTCCAAGACGCTGGTATTTACATGCAATAAACCAGCAGTTCAAGTATTTATTCTTTAAAACCTAGAGAAATAAATAACCTCCCACTAAAAAGTCCATAAAGCCTGTGTTCTAAATGAATACAAACTGAAGACAGGACAATAAATTTCTGTTTCTTAATACATCTTTATTTTATCAAGTAAGCAACAGTGCTCTACTTCCTATATAGTTCTTGAAAACATATTACAAGTCATTAGAGGTCTAATACGGGTGAAAAATTTTTGTCCCAGAAAGCTGGAATACCCACCATTATTGCATTTTAGTGCACTTGAATTTTACTGTTTTGCTGCATTTTGCATGAAGAGAGAACACAAAATGACAAGTACCAATCCTTGTCCCAATCCTACTACTTCATGTTTACGTGAACATTCAGATTACACAACAATGGACCTACACACTCAACGGAAAAATGCAAAGTTCACCTAAAATGATTTTTAGATTCATTTACTAGCTTCAGTCTGTGTGGGGGTCATCAGTGGACGAAAGGGAGTAATTATATGGCCACATCCCTGCCTACTCAGAGAGCATGAAAGATGCCCTTTTAAACCCCATGCATTTTCTAGGAAAGACTTTGCCATCTAAAGGTTAAGAAAATTCTGGTATAAAAGACCTAAGCTGAAAACCTCTGAAGGCACTAAGACGACTTTTAAATAAGAACAGTGTTTATACCACAGCCCAAGAAAACTGTAAACATTTCGCATTTCTGAAATCTCCATGTTTCTGACCACCTTTCCCCAAACTTTACCTAAGGCTGGCCACAGTTAACTGACCCATAATTACAACAGTTTTTGTAGAAGTTGAATCTGAGTGAAGAGGTCACTATTTCTGTAGAGTTCTTCATGTGTAAACTACTACTTCGAGGCAGTACACACTAAATTCCTGTTTGAGTTTCTAAATAAATAAATTAAAAAATACAAAAAGAGTCCACACATATGCTTAAGAAACACTGAATATCCCTAACTGATAAAACTGTATATGCAAAATTAGGCACTTTGCAATAACCTTTGCCGTACGTAAACTGTTCAGCATCTCTGAAATTACAAAGATATGAATTCTGGCAGGGGAAAATGTATTTTAATAAGCTCCCATCAATTTTTAATATGATAAAAATTACCCCTACTCAAAACAGCAGCAGCAACTAAAAGCTGTCAGCCACACAAAGAACAGACAGCACCTGCACACCCGGCTCCACACTTCCCTGACAATTTATTCCTGCTATGTTTTGGAAGGATCAGGGGTGGCAAAGCAGAGTAAGATGAAAGGTCATTTCAGCTTCTCAGACCTTCACCTCCTTTCATCTATTGTCAAAGAGACTACTGTTCTACAAACACCTTTCTACTTTTTGAAAGCTTATGAAAGTTAAGTTTTGTACTAGCTACATGGTTTCACTACAGTGGACGAAATCATCCACAGAGCACATTGATTCTTCATACAGCACTGCCCTGGGCAAGATCCTAAATGGTAACAGAGCAGAAGACTATGTTATTTAAACATAAACAGGAGAACAATAATGAAATTTAAAAATAAAACAAAAAAAAATGTCAACAGAGCAACAACTGCAAGGGCAAACAGCAACAATTTCATGTTCAGTAACACTTCTCCCATAGCCTTGGCCAGCACAGTCTGTTTATATAAATGAAAGAAAGAATGCTGTCCTGAACTTGCCCATTATCCCACAGAAAAGGTATTGTGGGAATGTTAACTTTCACCTGGCTGCCATCCAGATGCCGGCAGGAAAAAACGCCCTTTTAAAAAATATTAGCCAACTGAAGAATACTTCACATTTTTTACATTTTCCAATTATTCCAACTTGGGTATAAACTAACATAGGCCTTGAACTAAATCCATATAAAATGGACGTAAGAAGATGACTGACTACTCCGCAAAAGAATGAATCGAGGGTCTCGCATCCAAACCAAACAGTCAGTATCATATTTCACAAACCACAACAGCTTTTGAGAAAGCCAGCGCATTTCTAGAATAGCAGAAATGTTTGCAGTGTCCCCAAGAGCACTTACTGGACAACGTGAGTAGGAACTAAAAAAAGCACCGTCGCGATTCCAGCAACACAGCCCGACGCTGCGATGCAGACCTGGTACCACGTGATGAAGATGCCGTTTGAAGCCTGCATTCTGTCACACAACTAACAACAGAGAAATGCATCTTGCTCTGCATCTAATGCCTGAACGGGCCCCACGACGGAAACTGCAACACAGAAGAGAGCCACATAGCAACTGCGTGAACCGGAGAAGACCCCAGAACAAGATGAGCAAAAATCCCCTTTCTGTTTTAAACAGGAGGCAATTTTCTTGCTCTTTTTTCATCTGGCACTCCAAGTAGCTGTCTTTACTTAACAGTCATCTTGAAGTTTTTAATAGTCATACAACGTGCAAACTCAAACTGAAAGAAATTATCCCTTACTACTTCTCTTCCAAAGTTCAACTGTTAAGCAAAAATAGCTCGCAATCATGTCTCTGCTCCAAGCCTTCATGGCTCAGCAGGAGCCAGAGTACTCAGTGCCAGCGTAACATCCCCATACTGCAGCGCACAGCACGTGGAGCTGCAGCCCCATCCCTCAGCGGTACTTTGCTGGTTTGTTTGCATGCGTGTCCTATTAAGCTAACTGGTGAAATACAGCTTCCTGATTCAGATACACAGGAGGGGTTTTTTGCTGTTTAAAGAGGAAGAGCGTTAATGGTGGAAAGTACATTTTTAATTTGAAAAAAGCAAGCCCTTCAATCACAGCACAATATTTTGTACAGCTATGCGCTCAGTCAAACCACAGGTTGTCTTTTTATTAAGTGCATTCACCTTAATCCAGCTCAGAACTGAAAGCACACTGCCTCCCAAACCATTTCCCTGTAATAAAACAGGACACAAACAAGACCTAGCCACTACTTAGAGCACCACTGACAGCATCATACTCTAATTTGGTGCCGTTTCCAACAGATCCCAGAGTGCTTTCCCAGGTAACCTCACCATCACTACCTGCACGGAATGCATGGAGGGACTGGGCACAGAAGAATGAAGTGAATTATCCCAGGTCACTCCTGAGGTAAGAGTGAGAAGACCACCAAGATCATCAGGGCCATTCCACTGCCACTTAGGACATTTGCTAGCACTGCTGTCTGTGCTTCCTTCTCTCTTCTAGTTCTCCTGACAATAATTAGACCAAATTTGCCCTGAAAGTCAGCTACCCTCTACTTCACTTTACTTCAGTATTTACCTAATATGTTTAATAATAAGAAACTTCTTGAATATAAAATAAGACAACTTCAAGAAGGCAATTCAGTTCTCAAGGAGGACATTAATTTCCTAACATAGGTGATTCAGCAAAGTTCCTTTCATAGAGGTATGAATCCCACACAAAGAAGCTGTATTTATGCTCAAGTATGCTTACAAAACTAGAACACAAATGCCCCATATTAAGTTATTGAAGTACCACATTTTGATTTGATTTTGCCAGTTCCTAAATATCTTAATGCAAATGCGAAATAAGCCTAGTTTACCCTTAAACAAGGGTTCAAACAAGCTTGTGCTAGACCTTAACTAACTTGATTTAAAATTGTACTTAATGAAATGTGAGCAGTTCCCAGGTATCATATGGTTTACTCATGCACTGCTTCTTCCACTATGCAATTCTGTGATGAAAGAGATCTTAGGTATAACAGAGAAGGTTACTTACTATTTATAAAATAATGACTGTTGAATATTCTTTTTTGGAATTAGTCTTCTAAAATGAACACCAATTTTTACTAATTCTCTTTGAAAATCTGAGAGAGAATTAGATTATTTTTGAGATCCTTTTTTTTTCTTGCGTAAGAAAAAAATCCCCTCCTGCCAATAAATCTTTAGGGCATTTCAATAGCTGCCAGAATTGTGCAAACCACACTTTGAAAAATTCATCATTTCTATAAGACAGTATAGCCAGGGCAGTCAAAAAAACCTCCAAACTTTAAATTACTTGGGTTATTTCTTCCCTTTGACTCTTTGCCGGTATTTTCTATTTATGTATTTGTTAACAGATTTTTTTAATGCTTTTTTTGAAAACCAAGCCACAAAGCTTAGAAAAATCACTAACACAATTTAATAGGCTTAAAAACAAGTCCAGGGGGAAGATGCTAACAAAGTTATGAAAACAAATGCAAAACTAACATTCACAGCACTTTAGAGTCTAAATTACCAACTCAATGCAATATACTGTTCTGTACTTTCTTGATTCACAGGACTAAGAAAGTAAGGTTAGTGATTTTGGAAAGTCCTCATAATCCTAGTTCTTCCAACTGAGTGACAGAACTTGTTCCTCCACTGCAGGTACTGAGCCAAATCAGTCTTTGGACAAAATTTTAACAAAAGGGTGATCCAGTAATAACTCAGGCTTGGTACATAGGATGCAGCCAGGATCCTACAGATTTGTAAGCCTACTCAAATTCCCCTGGATAACTGGAAGCTGAATAACTCAATATCCTGCAGGATCAAAATCTGCTAGGAAAGGAAAAGTTGTGCCTTCAGCTTACAGTACTCCAAATTCCCACTTAAAATCCTTTCCTATTGCTTGCTCTAAGGAGATAGCTCTCACAGCTGAATACATAATGCTAGATTTAAATTTTAGATGGCTGCAGGGTAGTCATGAGATAAATACCAAGTGTATTTGTATGCCTCTGTATTTACAGTAAGAAGGAAAGTCATCTGGATTTGAGGATTCAAAACATGAAACCTTTTAAACAAAGGCACGGTAAGAGAAAGCCCTGAACAGAGGGCTGCCAAATACAAACAACATACACAATCAAACCCGAAAGGCAATGGATTGTGAAACCCTTTCAAAACCATACAATACTATGGGAATTAAGTAAACTTAAAACTCCCCAGCAATACTCTCGTCATAGCTAATTTGTGATTTCCTGTACGCTCAGTACTAACAGTACAATGGAGCCTCTATTGTGAGCCTCCTCCCACAAGCTTTTAAAAAATGCAAGACATTCTTTTTATCTAGACTGGCGTGGCTAAAATACATCCAGCTCTACACAGATAAAAAGGTTATTTTCTTAGATGTTGCTTTTGCTTGTAAAAATAAAAAAAAAAGTCTGATGTCTGATTATGCGGAGTTCAAAGTTCACAAAAGAGTAGTGCTTTGGTGGCTAAACTGCTGCTCACGAATCCCAACCAGAGCAGATGTAGGAAGCCGCTTTAGTTTTAGGATAACAAGAAAAGATTCCACATTGAGAACTATCTGGAAATTCAACACAATTCAAATAGAGCTTAGCTAGTCTCACAGGAGCTAGAAAAATCAACAAAAATTCAACAGAACCAAGGAATAAAGCAACTGCAATATTAACTACAAATCTTGATTGAAGGTGATGGTAGTAAGTCCTTTAGGTGCAAGTAACCGGTTTATAGAGGTATCCAAAATTGGTATTTCTTCATCTCAAGGGATCCTGAAAGCTAACACAAACCAACCAAAATGAACAAGCCTGCCTACACCAAAAGCCGGTAGCAGAAATGAAAGTCAGCAATCCTGGCACAAGGCAGTCTAGGGAAGGGACACAACTAGCAGAGGTAGACTTCTAGCACGCAGGAGAGAATTTGGTGAGGTTGCAAAATAAAACCTGAAATGCTGCAGTGGCTTTGGTCAGTATCTTAATGACCTGTCTTAGTCAAGAAATAGTATATTAAGATAGAGAAAGACTTAGCTAGCCAGTTCCAGTCAGCATGGGAACGTACACTTACGACACTGAATTACTGAAGATCGCTTCTCAGTAATGCTGATTATATGAACAGGAAAATCAACAACAAGAGAAAGGCTGTGATACACATTAATACTATCCAGCGAAGCACTAGACACGCATTAAGATGGTTGGTAGACCACAAATGTGAAAACGCTCATTATCTGGTTGAAAATAAACAGTTTAACATATCTGGTACAACACATTAAAGAGAAAAAAATATTTAAATATCAGTTTAAGAGTTTGGAGTTTGGCTTGTGGTTTTATCTCTGCTAAACACTTTTGTCCTGCATGACACTGCAAAGACTAAAGCTACATGCTCAGCAAGAGACAAACTGGCTGCAACCATCTAATGAAATTTGACTCATCTGGGAATTTTGACGAAGTGCTCCACACCACTGTTTCTGCTAAGCCATACATTTTCTTTATGGGATTGAGAGGGCCATGCTGCAAGTACGCAAGAAGAAACAGTAATTTTGGACAGTTCGGCTTAAAACAGAGGGCTAATTCTGAAAATCCATATTCAGGTAAAAATCCCAGGAGCCAACAGAAATTCTGCAATGATAAATTAAAGATACTGGGATTTGCACTGATGGCGAAGACATTTCTGTCTGTCAGCCCCTAACCATCTCTCGCTGACTATCGATCAGTATGAGTAAGAGTAACGGCTGCCTGGGGCACCACTCCCTTCCTGCAAACCCTCCTGCCCATCAGCCCAATCTGACTGGAGAGCACATATCTCAGTATAGCTCCTTTCTGGCTCATTCTCCCAGCTTCTGACTCACACAGGGGCTACAATGCCATCCTGCAGAGGGAAAGAAAAATAATGCAGTAGATGATGAAAATACTCTACAGTGCTGCTTCCCTCCTGGCTTGCTTCTGAGCTCTGACTGACTCGCCGGTGCACTGGTGAAGCACGATGTAGGAGAGCATGTGGCCATTCCTCTGCTTGGCCAGGTACAGGGCTTGATGGCACACGGTGCACGCTCCCGCCACAGGACAGGAATACCTTTCAATGAGAACGCAGCAGGGAGAGCCTTGGGGAGTTGGATTTGCCATTCCTGCTGTCGACAGACAGCAGCCATCAGCTAATGCCTACTGATCGCGTTTGGAGGGTGGGAGAGAAGGGCAATCCTCACACGGCAGTAGCAACAGCAGTCAGCCTGGTTTTCTAAGGCTCTAACACAAGCAAAATAGAAAGCGGGACCGCTCTTTTCTGCTGCCCCAGACCTCAGCTTTCCTAAACCACTACCTGCTTTACCCATGCTTAGACTCTGCTCTGACTGTCCAACACAGATGCGGCCTCACATCCCTTTTGCACAAGACCAGACACATTTAGGTAAACATGCAAAACACTGGGCTGCCTGTCATGGTTTCCCAACTATAGACATTTCTCCCTTCTGAAGGTCACGTGTCAACCAAGCACAGAAGGTGGCAAAAGCAATGCTTGCTTTAAAATGCAGCAGAAGTTACGCTCTTGTCACGTTCCGCATGGCAGTGTGAGAATTAATTGCAAAACTTCCAGCATACCCCGCTGGGACAGACCTCTCGCCACTCTTATCTCAGGGCGTGTCTGTGCATGACAACACAAGATAGAATTTATCAAAAAATATCGGGGCTGTTCAGGAAGACCGTTAGTGCACATCCAACAAAAGAAACTTGGACTGCATACAGGAATTTGGAATTGTGACTCAAATCAAGGAAGAAACATTTCTCTGCTGCTTTTTTTTTTTTTGTGAGTTGGCATCAGAGCCCCCCTAAAAAGACTAAAAGGAGAGGAGGGTAACGTGGTGGGTTCTGGCACACATACAAAGTCAGAACGCGTGAACGACTTTCACTGCAGCCTTATGTAACTTTGCCGGTGGTGACACAACTTGCTGAAAGTGATTTGGGCACGGATAAGGGACATCCACTGACCTGTAAATAGAACTATTAAAATACGCCTTAAAATACCTAACGTAAAGTCAAATTATATAATCACATTACCTCGTGTTTTAATACCGCAGCTACAAAGCTTTCATGTGTAACAGAAATGAAAAGCTTTCTACTAAAAACCAACACCCCTCAACTTTCAATTACTCTGAACAATTGTCCCCAGCCCTGAGGCCAGCTTTTGCTGCCTTCCGTAGAGAAACCCTCTGGCTGACTACCCCAGCAGGTACGCTGTAACGAAGTTCCTCCAAACAACCCTGGAAAAAGGCAGGTATAATAAAAGATGAAAATGCAGAGATGAGCAATGGTCATCCAAAATAAACATCAACACAAAACATGCTAGAGGATTAGCAATGTTTAGTTCAAAGAAAGAAAATCAAACAATGTCAGTTTTCAATTAATGTTGATTAGACACAAACTGGATAATTAGTAAATGGAATAATAACATAGGAAACATAATACAGTTCAGATGAAATGGCAAAAATGTTTCATAGGAGACAAGTTAGTTTATAATCACCTTCCTCAAAAATTAAATTCTTGCTCTGCTATGGCAAATACAAACATGCTATGTTTTGCACATCAAAAAAAATAATTAACCTATTCATCTACTATAGAGATATTTTTCAGGAGAGGTTTGAGTGATTTCTTTTTATTTGGAATTTAATTTTAGCCTGTGAGTTTTTTTAAAAAAAATTATTGGGTTGGGGTTTTTCCCCCTTTTTAAAGGCGCTGCCTGTTGCGGCACCCACGGAGGTAGAGGCTTTGGTTCAACAGGCAGGCATCCCTCTACCCGCCAGCAAAGCGAGCAGCGCTGCCGGCTCCCGCCTGGGCCCCAGTGCTGGTGGAGGGCAGAACCCCAGGCTGCGGCTGAGGTACGCTGTGCTCCAGATACTCCCTGTCCCCAACGTGGCCGCACACGGCAGCTACGAGGTGGCACAAACAAGATGAGCCCAGGGATTGTCTCATATTCCTTGAGGAACCGGATAGGTCACCAGCCAGGTTCAAAATGAATTTCAAGTTTTTACTCCTATCAACCATCAAACCAAAGCTGAACGCTGAAGGACAAGGCCCCACAAGCGCCTAAAAAAGTCTAATCCAGGGACTCAAGCATCCCTTTTCACATCATAAACAATCTGAGGTACCTCCTCTACTTCCCCCTCCCCACAATACCACCGCACATCAGTTTCAGCCAGCCGACACTTTGATGCCGCCAGATTCCCAAAACACTTCTGAGCACGTTACCACAGGGAGGTGGGCTGAGGATTGCTGTGCATCGAAAAAGATCCTGTTGTAATCACAGCTCAGAGATCCTAAAACGCCCACCACAACTGGAAGTGCTGCTGCACTTCTCCAGTTCTCCCCGAGGAACACTGGTGAGGGAGTAATGGGTTATATTTCAGCAGGAAATGTTAGTTTTCGATTTATCTTTAATGCATTTTTGTGATCTTTTCCTGATCAATACATAGATTAAAATGAATAATCATCTTTGCTCTCAAGGCATTAGGGGAGAAAGAGACCCAAAACCAGCTGGGAATGTCTGTCTTCCCAACTCTAAAGCCGTTGCTATGCTGTCTGGGAGCGAGAAAGCACGTGCGGCAGAGGAACTAAGGCTAAAGGGCTATGTACTACAACTTTTATCCTCACCTTAAATTTTAGGACACGTATTAAAAGCGTAACTCCATCTCTGGTCGCTCACTAAATAAATAATTATGGGGCCAGAAGGTTAGGGAGCCTCAGACGAGGCTGCTATGTTGCTCTACTGCCAACTGCTACGGGATTTGAAAGCTTGACACATGCTGGAGAGTATCACCTCATCAGTGCTCCCAGCTGGCTTGGGAGGTGAAAACCTAAATATTACTCTTAAAGGCAGGTCTCTAACTCACAAGTAGCCAACCTTTCCAGATATGTTTCATGGAACATATTTATTACAAACACATGGTAGGTAGGGAAAGACAAAGTGGCAACAATCAATTGTAGTCCAAAACATTTGCCTGGTTTTCAGTAACATTTACATTTCACATAAGCAAATTAAAGATCACGCTGCTTCTCAGCCTCTTTACTTAGAAGATGTTTAAATCCGTGGCTTTCCATACAATTATTGCTGTTCAAACTATTTACTTGTAAAGTAAGTTCTTTTCTTCTTTTTTTTTTTTAATCCTTCTATTCTTATGGTATTCATGTGAACAGGCACTTTGGAATAACGTCAGTTTTCTCCCCAAAAGGGGCTGCCTAGCCACCAATTCGCGGTAGATGTTCTTATTTGATATGAAGAGATTGACTCTATGTTTCAAAATGTTGGCAAGTGTACTACTGCATCTGTATGATAACACTCCACAGTAGCCAGCCCAATCCTAATCTCTTGGATTACACTTTCGACTACGTATGTGACTGCTCTGTTTACATTGTAAATAAAACAATAACTCTTCGAAACAGAGAGATTAGTAAATTGAAGCATCAAGCACTTTTAACAAAGAGCAGATGCTATTTTTCTTTATGACACAGCAGGACAAGTCAAGAGCTAACCAAACTGACAGACGTTAAGGGCAGTTGTAATCTGTTCTGTCACACCATGAAGTTATGTTATACGTTATGATAAAGTATCACAGCATATACGGTATTTACAGTGATGAGCTTTTCACACACGAGCTTTGTGTGCTCAGAAGCTGCATGCTCCAGCTACCCCTTAACTACATACGACAACACTGAACTGAAAAATTCAAAGGTGACTATAGTAGTTTCATTTCAAAATAGTAGTTTCATTGATTAAACTCTTCTGCTGAGCATGACCACAGCAATTCTCAGGATTATTACTATTTTATTTATGAATACAGTAACGAAATAACGTATCACTTGACGGAGAAATACTGGATCTACATTTTGGGGGGGTGCGGGGGCGGGTGTGTGTTTACAGAAGGACAGCGAACACACCACTAACTCTGCATCAATTTACGCCCTCGATGCCACTGAATAAACACAGAGAAACTCCATTCACGTCACAAAATAATGCATTGTTTAACATTAACAATGACAAAAATGAGGGAGCAGTTTAACTCTCTCAATTTCTCTCTTCTGCTTAGTAACTGCACCCCATAAACACCCATTTCTTTCTCAGTCTGGAAAAACTGTGGCAGGTTGGGGGCAGGCGGTGGTTTGTTTCATTTTGGTTTGAAATACAGTGAGTTACAAGTATTTTGTCCCTAGCTTACTCTCCCAGCGGCTGACCTAATAGCAAACCAAAGAGGATATTATTTGTCAAACCCTAAGGAATTCCAATATTGAAATCCTGCTGCCTTTGGGGGTCAATAAAGAGCAACGTTATAAAATATGCTAAAGTTCACAGTTTGGGCTGCTAATTTTACATTCTGCTTCACCAACGCACAGCTAAAAATAGATAAAACAGATAAGAACACAGAACAAAGAGATGCACTGGACAATTATTTTTCTACCAGCATAATCCACCTTATAGTGAGCAAGCTTTTTAACCTTTTTTATTTATAAAGGATATAGATTTTTTTAAAGTGTTGCTCAATAGGATTTCAGCTGAAAGTATTTAAATATAGATTTTATTTTTCTCAGTATTTTCTTGTTCCCTTCCTAGTGGCATACAATAATGAGATTTAAAATATTTTAATAAGGGCATCAGGCTACTTGCCAAGGGGCTCAAATGCTAAATAAGAATATTTACCTCTTCTAAGACCCAGGAGAAAGAATCAGGGCAATGCACTTGAAACGTGTACATACGTTGCAGATATTATAGTTAATTTTAATTCACTGTGAAAAAAGTACACATTCACTTCAGTTTATTAGGCCTCATTATTTTCAATGAGGCTAAAGGGATGATTATCTTTAGCTGCTCCATCACGGCCTAAAAGCAAACATTCTTCCTGATAAGGACAACAGTTATTAAAATACAAAGCGATGTTAAATTGTTTAATTTAAGTTACAGCAGGTGAAATTTTGAAAACCACTGCTGATAACAGCATTTTCTACCCTTATTCTGTCCAGATCGGTACTGTGAGCAAAATCCTGACTTTTTATTTTAATTTTTTTAGAAGGTAACAAAGCAGCATAGCAGACTGACTCATATCTACACAGTAAACAGGCTTATTCTCTGCTTTGTAGCCTTCTTTTGGTATCATTTCCTTATGAAATGATAATGTTTATAAACAGAATCGACATTCTGTCTCCTTATGTCTGGGGGAAGGGAAAAAAAGAAAAAATCACCTTCAGATTAACGTGGTAATTTATGACAAGCAATTCTGATGGCATATCTGTAACATCACCCCATGCATATTATTCGTGTTACCTTCAAAACCAGCAGCAATCCATAAATGCATTTGGTAGCACATGTTTAGAAAAAAAAAGGAAGAGGAAAGAGAAAGAGAAATTCAAATTTGCGGAGAAGAGCCTTACCTCTCGGATACATAACCCGGCCGCAGATCTAGCAAAACCATTCCAACAGCCAGGCCTTAAGCACTTTTTACAGCAATAAAACGCCGCTTTTAAACTTCCTGTTTATTGAAATATTAGCAGGGCTTTCTTTCCCCTCCACGGCACTCCACCAGCACGGCTCCCGGGCACAAGCCAGGGCACCGCTCCGCCCGGGAGCGAGCGGGACCGGGGGAGCCCACCCCCGTTAACGATCCGGGGGCAGTCTCGGCGCCGTCCGACTTGTTTTATCGAACGGTGACTGGACCCGCAGCCGAGCACCCGTCCCCCTTCCCGCGTTTAATGCTCATTTCTATTTGCGTTATTATGATCATTCAAACACCCCAGTCACCCCCAGCAGCTACCAGGCAAAGTTGCGCCGGCGATGCGGCCGTCAGGGGAGCCCCGCTCCCCACCGGCGACCGGGAGGAGGGAGGGTTCGGCGGAGGGGCCGGGAGCGGCGGCGCCGGGCACACAAAGCGCGGCGGCGGCGGGGGGGCCGCTCGTACACCCACACCCCTCACACCCACACACCGCCCCCAGCCCCGGGTCGGTCCCCACCACTGCGACCAGGCC
>VWZZ01007013.1:1457090-1546076 GCA_013399095.1 Psophia crepitans | reverse complement strand
CGCCGCCTTTCCCCCGGGGTTCGCCTCTCCTCAGCCCCGGCAGCTCCGGTTCCAGCCATCCGAGAAACTTTTACGTCTCTCCCTCAGCCGCCCCTCTTCCTCCTCAGCCGCGGCCGGGAAGCGGAGCCGCAGCCGCGAGCAGACAGGATATTCGCTCGTTCCGTCCCTCCCCACAGATGAGCCCGGCGAGCAAAAACCCCATCTTTTGCTTTTTCCAGAAATAAAACGTTCGGTTTCTGTCAGCGGTTACGCCGCAAATGGCCCCAAATCGCGCGCTGCCACAGCAGCACCTCAGGGGTGCCGGGGGACGCGACGCCCCCTCAGATAACGGCGGGGGGACGGGGGACGCGGCCGCCGGCAGTTCGCCCTCTGACAAAAATAAGCTCTTAGCGCTTTTTGCTGAGGCGAGCGGTAAGTCAGGGCCTGAATCTCCTCAGACAGAGGGAAATGGCAAAGCTCTTACCGACTTGGAGGCGAGGGGAAGCGGGCCACCAAGCCGGGCCGAGGTGCAGGGTCTGGCCGGCCCAGGGGAGCTTGGGGTGCCCTCGCTGACGGGGAGCCAGCTCGGCGTACATCTGTCCGCGCCTCGGCGTACATCTGTCCGCGCCGCCGCCTCGCTCCAAGCCGGGCTCCCAGCGCCAAGTTTCAGTACCTCCTCTCACACGTTTTCAATCGTTTTGCGGGATGATGTGAGAGTCAGTTCTGCTGACTGCACCGCTCCAACTCCGGGACCGCGGGTGGCTCTTCAGAACGAGCGCGCGGGAAGGAAGGGGGTAGATACAGGGATTTTTAGAGCTTTTGTTGGATTCTGCAGGATTGGTCTGCAATACTTAGGGTACTCATGATGATGAGTATATTAGAAGTAGCTAATACAAATAGTTACAGGGACTCCTGGGCAGCATTTGCTAGTAGTTCACTCTGATAAGCGGCGTGCCTGATTCTAGGCGTGGATCATCTCTTCTGTGTTTCTGTATGCACAGGCTGTAGATTTTCCTGTGTTTTTTGAGTTGGTTGGTCGGTTTGGGATTTTTTGAGAGGGGACTATTTGGACACACTGGGGGAAGGGAGGGTTCAGCCTCCCAAGTTGTGTGGATTCCAAGAATCCATTTCTAGCACAAGTAAACAATTTTAGCTTATAGGCAGCCTTTAGCACCTTGGCTCCAAGTCCCAAATANCCTCCCCGCCGAAGTAGCGGTGGCGGCGGCGGACGAAAACCAAAGTCGTGGCGGCGCCCCCGCGGCCGGCTGGGTCGGCTGACGGCGGCCCCGCCTCTCGTGGGTGAGGGAGGGGGTGCGGGTGGCGGAGGGCCGCAGCGCTATTTTTTTCCCCCTCATTCTCCAGGTATCGTTCATTTCACAGGGTTACCAGCAGGACTGGGAGGTAACTCCCACAACAAGTTTATGCAGCCTCTGACTTTCTTCATCTTCCTCCTGCATTCATGGGAAAACCTTTTGTGGCTCAGCATCGATGCCTGAGACATCACTCAACCAACCGAGTTTCTCTAGATACTCACTGCCTTCACTAGGACAGCAGCTAGCCAAGCGCCTCATGTGGGGGTTGTACAAATAAACAAATTTGGTTTTAATCATTTTGAAGTGGTTAACCACTTTATTGCCATTTATAGATGTCAGCAAATATAAAAATATATACATATCAAAGTTGTAAGAAGAAAATAATTATTTAATTTTATTCTTTTTTGTGCTACTTAAGTTGCCATGTGGCGAAGTATCAGCAGAAACATTACGGGTTGAACACGCTTAAACCGCAAGTGCAGGATATGTGAATACCGATATGGATATGGAAGTATCTCCGGGAAAAAATAATAGTGGAAAATGAAAAATTCAGAAACTAAATTAGAGTTTTCTTTTTTTTTTTTAGAGAAACATAAACAGATAGAGGCAATGAGACCATTTCCTCGGTGGGGTTACATGACTGGGCAAATGTTTAGTTCTAAACTGGAACTGCTGCTCTGAGGAGGGAGGGGAGTGTGGTACAAAATATTATGACAAGGGGAGTGCTCTAAGTGAGGATAAGTTGGCATGATGAACAGATGGAGTATTCAATAACAGGAGGTTATTAATACTGCAGTTTGGTATTCTCTACGCTACTTCATGAAGGGATTCATATGCTTGCTCTTTTCCTTTCTGATTGTACACAGACCTAAGAAGTAAATACGCATCCTGTAGGTAGTGCCGGATTGACTTCCCTCCCACCTTTTCCGTGCACACACACACACACACACGCGCACGCGCGCGCGTGCACAGCAAATTCACATTTCCTGGGAAAGCATCAAGGGCTGGATCCTCAGCTGAGCGTAACTGGACTAACCGTGTTCCTTTCAACAGCAGAAAGCTGATTTGCACCTGCTGAAGGAGAGAGGTTATCTGACCCTATCTCCCCAGGCAGAAGGTCTCTCCACCCTGCTCTTTGACAGCTGCTGTGAGACACCTGCTCTAGAGAATAAAGTAGGAAGGCTCTCAGGATGGAAAAGAAAACGAAATAACCGAAGAGCGATTGAAGTCTTCCTGTGGAACACAAGGCAGTGTTGTTTCTGTTAAAGAAAAGCAAGCTCACGTTCACCCACAGCTCAGCCCTCCTCCCCTATATGGCTTTCAGTGACATGAGGAAATCCAGGAGCAGACCACCTGCCTCCAGGCAAACCTTCCACACCCCTATCCGTTTTACTTCCTAGGTTCTCCAGCTCGCCGCTGGATCACCAAACGGTCAGTCGTCTTCACATCTTTTAGACTGCAGCTTGTGCAGCTGCAGTATAAGTAAATCTTCCACAAAACGTAACGATCCCCATCCTCTTATCACATTTCAGCACTGCTGTCACTGTGAGGTTGTTGGGTTTTTTTAACAGTAATGTTACACAGCTGAGTGTCTTCTGTGTTTTGTACTAAGAATTATGGCATTTTTCAAAGCCCCCAAACTGTTTCTTGGCTCCTTAAGAGTCAGCTGGAGGAGCACATGTGCTGAAGAGTAAATACATTGTTTTAAATGTATCTGTTAACAGCCATATGTATAATCTAAGTACAAGTTTTATTCCCCTCAGAATGTCTAATCATAAGGGCATGACCTTGGGCTTTCACAAATTAGATACATTAGAGTATGATACCGTTTAACAGATGTGACTTTGAAGATACTGAAAGAGGAAGTTTTACTGTTGTATCATATAAGGAGCGAGCCAAGATACATGTTGATTGCTCTCTAAAGTGAATAATGAGGTTTGACAATAGTCTTATATCTAGATGCTGAGATTGTGTACTTAGAGATTTTCTTTAGTCATAGCTGTGCGTGCTGGCTCTTTCTGCATCTTTTTGCTTCATTATCTAACATGCGTCATTCATTCTAAGAGTTTTTAAAGCTGTCATTTAAAAGCTTTGTGCATTTTTTAATCAAAATGTAAGATTATATTTCAATGGAGTATCTTCATTTTTGTCAGCAGTAAATCTTGCAGATGCTATTAGGAGATCCTAAAGGGATTATGTCAGAAGAAAAGAATAGTGGGATAAAGCAGGCCCAACACTAAAACTTTTTCCTAAAAATAGATCTTTAAAATGCGTCATCAAAATAAGTCAATTCAATTTATTTAATATCTGGAAAGAAAACTTTGTTTGGATTTAAATATTTCCTTAATACGTTCACTCAAATCCTGAGAAGTATTTGTTTATAAAACACACACACACAGATCAGTCTACTTTCATTTTGCAATGGCCTATTTTAATTACAGCTTCTTTTTTTTTTTTAGGTATAACTTCCTCTGTGTGAAACTTCCCACTATAGGAAGTTAAATGATTTCTCGTTCATGTGAAAGAGAAAGGGCACTTTGGAGAAACACTTTCAGTAGGTTCTGAGGGGAAAATGGAAAAAAGAATAATTGACAAAAGGGAAACACTTCATCTTTAAGAAATGGTGGTCATCACAAGCAAAAATAGAGGACCTTCATCTACTGTAAAAGAGGTTTGCTGAAGGATCAAAGTCATAGATTAAAGTTCCACTTAATGAACAAGAAGTTCAGCTGTGTCAAACATTCAAAGTCATTTTTGAAATGCCAAATGTGCATTGCTCCCTTCTCAAAATGGAACGGCGCTACTAGCTCAGTGCTGGAAATACCAGCCGTACAAAAGTGAAAAAGCTCGCAGTGTGCTGAATGAATGGAAGAATAAATTCCCTTCAAACCAGTGAACACAAAAACCCTCTCTCCTCTGATGTTATCTGTATTAAGTGACTAAGGGATTTTCTTCTTGATCTCACCCTCTTCATACAAGTGCTAAAAACACAAGAACCAGGGTGGAATTAAATCCTCTGCATTTTCTGATTATCGTGAAATGAGAGGTATCATTTTCCATCTCGTCAGGAGGAGTTAACAGACCATTTCCAAGAAGGTCTGCGTTCTGGCTGAAGAGGAAAAGAAGATAGAGGTGAACAGCAGAAGAAACCTATCGAGAACCATTAGTGGATGTCAGCCATTGTCCATCTGTTCACAGTGGAATAAATCCAGACCTGAAGGAACAACTGCAACCTGCCCCATATGGCTCACTCCCTTCTGCGCTGGCAGGGCTGCTTTGGGGATTTGACATTGGATGAGGTAAAGGAGAAGCAGCACAATCTGTGTTCCTGGGAACATACAGCCAATTAACATGAGAGAACAAAAACTGGGTTAGTAACCCAGGGGAAGGTTTTCTCCTTCTCACCTGTCTGAAACCTTGGCGCTCAGTCAAACTGGGCACATTCTGGAGATGCTGTGCTGAGGCTTCTACTACTAATCAAGTCCTTAAAAATTTAACTTCATCTACTAAGGAAATGATGTGGGCAGTGGATAGCTCCTCAATCGGTGAGACCACTGATCCAGCTGTCTCCCGAGGTGTTAAAGGAAGCATTTGGAACATATTACACTAAAAATTCCATTAAAAATTCTAATGCAATATACTTTCAACATAATGAACCAGCATAACAACATTCTGCATTTACTTTTATAGAACTGGACTGTAGCAAGTTACTATTGAGTAGTAATTTACTTCTCAGGTTTTAAGTCGGTCTGGACCTGGTGATGAAGCAAGGTATTATTTTTTCGATGATTGAGGGCAGTAAGCTCATGCCCATACAGAATAGTTATGAGATGTGATTGTCTCTTTGAAATCATAACGAAAAATAGATGCTCTTTGTGATGCTGCATTCCATATGCGGAGAAACCGATAAATACTAAGGCCAATGAAAGAGATCAGAAAACTACAAGTTTGTAACAGATTCAGTAACCTGTTTGGTGATAGTAATTTCACAGGTAATATGGAGAACAATTAACACTCCTGGGGCCTAAGCAGAACCAGCGGATGTCCTGAGTGAACTTGCTATTGTGGGTATGTCTTTGGTCTTAGGACAAGCTGCTGAGAAACCCAATGGATGCAGAAAATCCAATTCAGATGTGATGTGCAAGAGGTACATTCGCCTGCAGAGACTCAAGGGCAGGCCACTTCCAAAAGAAAGGAGAGAGATGCTGAAGGATTCATCCCTGCTGTAGCTCTAAAGCCACACGCAGTTCAGATTTGCCAGTGTGACTCCAAACGTGAGGTGATTATCTGCTCGGAAGTGGAATTAATTGTTTTAGGCCTGGCACCATGCTAAAGCAGCCATAGGGTCATCTCCAGGAGATGCTGTACGTTCCTACCGATTTGGACAGGCAGTAAGTTCCTGAACAATTATATTTGCCCTTACAAACATCATTCATTCACTAGGTAGTCCAGTGAACATCATACTTCCTTGCTTGAAACACATACCACAAAACCAAGGACCCCTCAAGAATGATAAAAAGGGTAAAATCAAAGTAACATCTCAGTAACCATTTATCCAAAGACTCCAAGTAACCACAAGGCTTACAAATCTGAAAAAGCTCCAAGGATGCAAAAAAAAAGCACTACAGGATGCAAAAAGCAAAACAATGCTTGTTACGTGGAAACATTCACTTGCTGTGAAGGACCTTGAGCACAACTACGCACTGGGATTCTACATTTATGACACTGAAACGAACTCTTGCTTTGTCAGATTTCCTTGGGGTGACTACAAGTTATCAGTCTTCAATTTCCTCCTCTTCCAAATTGAACGGTGCCTTGTACCCTCATGAAATACTGCACTCCCCGCACTCCATCACCTAGCACTGAGGTAAGAGATGGTTCATCAGTGAGCAAAAAGTGACCTCTAGTGCATCATCGCACCAGCTCCTGAGACACACGTCATCTCCCTGGCAGCACCTTGCCTTTCACTGACTGATCACGTCCACGGACAATTAAAATCTGATAATGCTACACCGTAAGAGCAGTCAGCATCTATACACCATGGCTCAAGCACTCCAGATACCTTCAGTGACTCACACTTTGCACAGCAGCTACAACCAACAACAGAGAACATTTGCGCATCAAAAAACCTGAACGCATTTGTATGAACATAATAAAATCTGCCTACAGGTAACTACTGAGTAATTTAACAGACTATAATCAAAAGTGTAAGCTCTAACTAGATTTTTTAACTTCTTTTAATTTCATTTTAGAAGTAGTGTATCCAGAAATTTGTAAACAGAGTAAGAAAACCATGCTATTAACTACGTAAAAATAATAATAATAATCTCAATGAAGAGCCCTTTGTTTTCTAAGAAAACAGGGAAATTAGAGTGGAGAAATACAGTAGCAAAGGGATGGGCAGTGAAAATCAATTCCATAGTTACAACATATGGAACAGTACAGAGGCTGGGCCATCCATAACCGTGAATGGTCGATGATTTTAGAACAGTAACAAGAAACCAGGAAGGTTTCATGAGTCAATCACATACCCCACTGGCCGCAGAAACACACTTCATACGTTGCCCGCCCCCATATATCTGGCAACATACTAATACTTTTAAACCCCTCCAAATACGTATGTATCTTTCTAACTGGTGGGTCGACCCAGGCTGGAGGCCGGGCACCCCTAAAGCTGCTCCATCACTGTCCATCCTCAGCTGCACAGGAGAGAGAAGATATAACGAAAGGCTCGTGGGTCGAGATAAGGACAGGGAGATCGCTCGGGACTCACCGTCACGGGCCAAAGAGACCAATTTATTACCAGTCAAGTCAATTAATGAGAAATAAAAACAAATCCTAAAACCCCTTCCCCCCCACCCCTCCCTGCTTCCCAATGTGCAACTTCACTCCCAATTTTTCTCCAGCAGCACAGGGGGACAGGGAATGGGGGTTGTGGTCAGTTCATCACATATTGTCTCTGCTGCTCCTTCCTCCTCAGGGGGAGGACTCCTCACCCTCCTCCCCTGCTCCAGCATGGGGTCCCTCCCATGGCAGACCTCCACCAACTTCTCCAATGTGAGTCCTTCCCATGGGCTGCAGTTCTTCATGAACTGCTCCAGTGTGGGGTCCTCCCATGGGATGCAGCCCTTCAGGGGCAGCGTGCTCCAGCGTGTGTCCCCCACGGGGCCACAGGTCCTGCCAAGAGCCTGCTCCAGTGTGCGTTTCCCACGGGGTCACAGCCTCCTTCAGGTGTCTCCACCTGCTCTGGCGTGGGGTCCTCCACCACGGACCTCCCTGGGCTNAATCTCTACTCCCCATCATCCTCCATGGGCTGCAGGGGGACAGCCTGCCTCACCATGGTCTTCTCCACAGGCTCCAGGGGAATCTCTGCTCCAGTGCCTGGAGCACCTCCTGCCCCTCCTTCTGCACTGACCTTGGTGTCAGCAGGGTTGTTCTCTCACATCTTCTTACCCCTCACTCTGGCTGCAGTTGCTGCTGCACAGTTTCTGCTCCCCCACTCCCTCCCAACTCTGTTATCCCGGAGGTGCTGACACTGTCACTGGTGGGCTTGGCCTTGGCCAGCAGAGGGTCCGTCCTGGAGCCAGCTGGCACTGGCTCTGTCAGACATGGGGGAAGCTTCTGGCAGCTCCTCACAGCAGCACCCCTGTAGCCTCCCACTACCAAAACCTTGCCACACAAACGCAATACACTAATATACATTTTATAGGCAGTTACTAGGATTTTTTCTCTTCCTAAACCAAAAAAAATACTCCTGTGCAACTTTCTTACTTCCCATTCTCAAGATGTAACACTCAATGGCTGAAAAGTAAACTGCAAGAAGCCTTTATCCCTACGCAAGACTCTTAAGATATATCCAAATCCTGGAGGACATCGGTTTACCTGCCAGCTCACACAGCGAGACGGTAACTTCTGTATATTGAAAACGCTCCCTCTGTACTGCTGTATAGCGTACGGAGAGAAGGGGACTGCTATCCCAGCATAAATACTGCCCGATCATGCCACTTATATTCATATAACATACAATTCCACTACAGAAGAAAATCGATTCAAATAGGTGATCATCAGTATCAACAGATTTACTGCTACTTGGGTTTATATTTATTGCCAAATACCCCGACTTTCAGACTAAGGGAGCACTGTGCACTATGGTAAGCGGGTATTATTCAAAGATTATTGGATCAACTTTCCAAAAGCCTTACTGCACAACATGAAAATGCTGCAGAGGGAACACATCTCATGGAAACGTTTGCTAAAATGTTGTCTTTGGAACAGTTCAACTCTTCTGCACAGGGCAACACTCTCTGTCAGAGATGTTTTGTTGAAGTTGTATCACAGCACAGCACAACTGTGGTCCTGCAAGCGTCTTTGGGGAACTCCATCATCTCACGATGACCATTACTCTCGGCAGCGGAATCATCGGTGCAATTTTAAAGGTAATTACGGTTGTGCCAGGCAGGCGTTGGCAGGGCGGCTGGGTGATACCTCTGCTCTATTTGTGAATCATGATGACATGGTGGAAAGCCCACAAAGATTTTATCGTGAGCTATAAACAAAAGGCATCAAAATAAATAAGAGAACTTTCTATGATAGCTTTAAAAGGTAAATTTCCTAGAACAGAGTACTGAATAAAAGAGGATTTGGAACATAATGGCAGCTTCAGTCAGTGCACCACAGTGCTTATCTTGCTCTTTTCAGGTTTTTTTAATTTATTTTGTCAAGATAGTTATTCAGTCTCTTGACATATGCTCTTTTCTTTTATGAAGCAGGGTATCGAATACTGCTTTTGTGTAAGGAACTACTATTTTTCACTATTTTGATGTGCCATTTGAGCTACCAGGTCACAAGAAACGCAATAAGCAATGAAAAATCTGCAACACTGATGCAGTCAACAATTTTAATGTTTTTATTTTTATCACCCAATTCTAGGGAACATCTTAGGGTATAGCAAACTATTTTTGTCCTTGCTTCAAATTCTCATTTTTATTTGGGTCCTGTTTATTCCTATGACCGGCAGAAGAGTCGGTCGATATTACAATCAGCTTTTATGATGCCTATTACTCTACGTATCCAAAAGAATGATCACAGCACAGGCTTGTACATCACCTCGGGAAGAGTAAAGTTCAGCAGACATACACAAAAAGGGAGATACTACCATGCAAACAGATTGGGTTCTTAATTAAAATGATTCAATACGCCTTATGAACAGTACAAGTTGTATCAGAGATGATGAAGCTACCTTAGGAAAAACGTACCTTGAATTAACTAGTGGAGGCTAAAGACAACTGAGCTGTAATAATAAGTAAATGTATATAGATAATGTATAAATAATTAATTAGCTTTTCCTGAAAGACCTGGAAACAAATGAGAATACTTTGTGTATCGTTGTACTGTGCTGATCTCTAACTAAAGTGGCTTCTGAGACCCATGACCCAGAAAGGTTAAAGTTTGTGTCTTTCCCAGAGGCTGCACCTACATGATTAACATTACAGAGAAAACCCACATCAGAAAGAACTACACAAGAGAGGAACGAACAATAATTCATGTAGATAATAGGTAGTCTGAGGAGAAAAAACCCACCCTACCTTGGTTCGATAAAAGGCAAAACATTCAAAATACTCTTAAGCACAACTCTAACCTCTACTAAACACCAAGTACTGAGAGAGATGGGGTGATTTTTTTTATTTCTTGAGGTTTTACATTCACAACTGGTGCTACGTGTTCTCAGTCTGTTCCCAGATCTTTCCTGACAGGAGATTTCCAATTGTGCTAAAATCTATGGATGTCTTGAGATGCAGACAGATGTCTGCGAGGCCGTAGGCTGAGGTCATCAAACTCATCTCATTTGTGACCTAGGCCTAGTCTCTTGACTCTCTTAAAAAAAAATGAGGGGGAGGGGGAAGAGGGATAGAAAGGGCACCAAAGAAATTGTTTGCTAATTTACCTAGAAAATTGTTCTAGTTAATTTTTAATCTAATAGCACACACAGATTTTAGTAACATATGGCCAACATGATGCACATTGAGAAGATATATATTTGGTCATCTATCATTACTACTCCTCCCAATGTAATTATTGTTTCTGGCATTATTAGCAGGCAACTGTCTATTATTTCCTGAACATCTAACCAACCAAATCTTCAGGAACTCATGTTTAAATCTCATTTCAGAGGCAGTTCTACTGCACTAAGTGGGTGAAATTGCTTAAATTAATACGTCTTTCACATAAATCTTTATTTATCAATGAACAGTTCGATTTCTCAGTTCCTAAAAACATCCGAGGAAAAAAGTGCCACGCTGATGCTGAAATCATTTCTGCTGCTTAAGGGAAGACAAAACTGGGTCTCTCAAAGCTGCAGGCAAAATACTACAATGGATAACAAATATTCCTTGTGTATACGTGATTGGAACGGCTGTCTCCGTTGGGCTCTGACTGTACGTTGTGGGGCACAGAATGGATTCAGAGGAGATTTTTTTTTGTTTGAATCAGTTCATGTGTACATGCAGTATTCAAACAGCTTATTCTGCAATCACTGCTACCTGCTCCCTGACCCCAGAGACGCCTTCTTGCTTAAAATAACCACCAAACCTCCAAAACACTACAAAACCCCCGCAATGTAAATACATATATAGACGCATTACACAGGGGGGGGTCTATTTAAAAAAAAAAAAAAAAAAAAAGAAAAGCACAATTTGTTAGTACATTTTCTGAATCTCTTTCCCTTTGATGGCTGCAGGGAAGCCTAAATTTTTACATATAATCCACTGCAGTGATCACGACTGGTTCTGTTCTGCTCTTAAAAAAATGTGAAAAGGAGGAAGAGGTTTTGTACAGGAGCATTAATAGTTCCACTTGCCCTGTGGCGAATGGGGAAAATATGTCAATGTGAATTATTGTACTGTCTCCACGGATCAAGATTTCTCTTAGTGCTTTCAAATTCCACTAACAGAAACAATTGCTAAGAGCATTTGCTACTTAGCTTGCTATGCTGGAATCAAATAAGACCCTAGGATCAACTAATGCTAAAATACTATCTTCTATATTGATTTTCACCCCCTACATTAAGTAGGGAAAGAAACAGCTAAATAATTTTAGCCGGAAAGAATGGCATATCGCTCTCACAAGGACATCCAAAGACTTTAAATAATCAAGATAATTGCAAAATAGAATTTTGAACAGCTCAGACTACCACAAATGTAAGAATATCACAGTAGCATTTTACTTCGTTCTGACCCAAGCCAGTTGTACCACACATTCCACTTCCTACACATGCGATTTACAGTGGGGAATGTAATATCTCTTCTCTACAGAAACCGAGAACACCCACACAGATGCATTAGGAAAAATAATTCTAATTTTGTGCAGTTGTGCATGCACATTCCTATCTGAAGGAGTGAGCCAAATACTAATAAAGAGATTCCAAGTCCATTTTCTCTACTGGAAGGCTATTTTATGGGTATTTATTAAATTCCTTTTTTATATCTCTGTTCTAGTACTAGATTACGGTCTCAATTAATTAATAAAGTACAATTGTAGAAATTCATGGGCCATTGGGCAGATCTGGTATGAAAATGTATTTCTAAACTTCTTGATCTGGCCAAGAATGCAGTGGAACAAGAATGAACGGCTGATGACATTCAAACACTGTGTACTTACACATTATTGATTATTTCTACCAAATAGCAAATTATTTTCACTAGAAAATAATCATCTTGATTCTCATACTACATTCATTACCAAGATTCATAAACATCTTAACAAATTCCTCTAAGGCGACCATGAAGATGCAATAAATCAGAGCTTTGCAGGGTGTCTGAGTTAGCGCTACTGACGTGCTGGTTTAAAAAGTTAGAGCTACACAAAACTGATCAAAACAAACACATATTAAAAGGATTATGAATCAGTTAGCTTAGGACACATTTGTCAATGAAAAGCTCTCTCAATAGAGATATTTCTAATGGGTATCTGTCATCATCTTCACCAATGATGTGGACACAGATAGAAAATCTTTGCCAAAATGACTGTGAACATCACAAAAACAATAATAGCTGTCTGTAAAAATAATAGCAACAGTGCAATCACACAGTCGTTTTGGATCATGGACAAATGAAGATCAGAGAAACAAAACGGCCTTTAATAATACCAAGATGGAAAGCTTTGCCATTAGAAAAGACTACTGTCACGCTGACAGGGAAGGGAACTAAAGCCCAAACAGTGACGTGCAACTCTGCGTGAGCTCCAAGAACCACACCCTGAGATAAGGAGATAATACTTTCCTTGAAGAAATTGTTAAATTCAAATATGGAGGAAATTTTTGCCACTGCCGACGAGATTACTGACATTATAAATAGTTAACTATTGCTGCCAGCTCTGGCATCCATGTTGTTTGAAAGGGTGTGAAAAGAAAAACTCAAAGCTGGAGAAAAATGCCTCAAAGAACGTAATACATTCAGATGGCCAATAAAAAAATTGAGACAGAACATGATTACCCTGTGTAAGCACCTTTGTAGGGAGAAATACCAGACGCTGCAGGACTGCCTAATCTTAGAGGAAGATGTAAGAAGAAAGAGCAGCTTAGAAGTGAATTCAAAATCTGTATTTTCTAGCTTTTAAGTGAATGCTATTGACTACGCTATCAAGGGTTATGGTGGTGTCTTCATCCCCTCAATCTTCAAATGCCTTTCTGAAAGATAAATGTCAGTCTAATAAAAAATTTGGGGCCAAACTGTGTCAGGGATATATATGATAGAAGAGGTTCAAGGTAACCTGGAAATTCCCTGCTGATTCTACACTCTGGGGAGCTGCAGCTCCCAAAACGTAAAGATGACTAACTGTTGGTTATTGCTCTGCTCCAGGTAGGAATGAGCAGAAGCGATGATGTGTCTTTCACTGAGCATCATCTATCAATATAAATCTCTTCCTGCTCATGATGTCCATTAACAAGCAGCAATTACTACTGAGAAGTTGTGATGAAGACCGATGTCGTCTCATAAAAGAGCTAAATGCCAGGAGAGAGCTCCTGGTGATCCCGCCGAGAGCACTATGGACAGGATAGATTTCCACTGCACTTCAGTGAGAAGCCCCCCACAGTATGTGAAACGCTGAACTCAAGGGCTTTTAGTACTAAATTAATAACAAATTGGTTTTACTGTCATTAAATAACTCAAAGACTTCAGGGTTCATGCACTTGTCTACCCAAGTGCGCTGAGGTAGAGATGTTTGGAAACTAGTAACGAATAAACAGATCACTGTGCTAGGTCAGACGGCAATGTGGACTTCTTATGTACCAACACCACTGCCACCTTCCTCAGGCTTAGCTCAGTTACTGCTTCTTTAACCACCTTCTCTATCAAGCCCTACAAGATTATTCTTGTATCTGACAAGCAGAACTGGATGCTGCCCGTCAATTTTTGGTATTTAAGCTGCTGACATCTTAATGGATGACACAGCACAGTCTTTTTCCATTCAGTTTGCAAAAAAGTTGGCAAGATGGAGCCTAGAGGAATTCTGCTGGCACGTGCTTTTGTGAGGGAACTGAGGTGTCTCGTAACTGGGAGAAACTAGAAGGATTAAGGCACCAGCCAAGATTCGGGAGAAGTACAATCAGTCCCCGATTCTGTCATCAGTCTCTTATCATCCTTGTCGTCCTAAACCACTTCCATTGTATGTATCCAGGTTCCTCATCTTTAAAATATGTATAGCATTCGCTTATTAAATGCTCATGTTTGCTGTAAGAGCAAATTCATAAAATATTTAGCCATCGCACTACAACTGAGAAGTCACTTGTGGTACATCTAACGAGACCAAAGGCAGGTATACATTCATCCATGGTACAGATCCTGGTTGTGTCACCAATACGTCATCACTCTAGTTTCAAAGCAGGTATATAAAGCTTGGTTGCGCTACCCTACAAAGAAATATCTTGAAACGATCTGTAGGAGATAGACTATGTAACCTGCAGCCTGCATTCCCCCTCACCACGCTGCCTCATGCACCATCAGGTCTCCCAGCGTTCAATTAACTGAAGTTCCCACTGCCAGCAACAAAATAGAAGATACCTTTGCAGGCCTGTAAAATTACATTTGTTTTACTAAAGCTACTGTGTTTTGGGAATATCACCTAGAGAAGAATCACGTGCACATTTTTAACATCCTTTTTGGTATCTCCTACTAGTGCTGAACATTTTACTGTTAGATGAAGAGTAGAGTTGAGGAGAGCAGAGTGGTCCTTTGTGAGGCAGATAATCCTGGCAAATCCAGATTATGAAAAAAATCTTAATTTTATTCTAACACACACACACAAAAAAAAAGCCAATGAGGAAGCTACACTGTAAAAATGATGATGGAATTCTGTGGGGCAAACCCTTGAAAGATCACCAAAACAGTAATAAATTAATCATCTGGAGACAGAGAGTACAGAAAGGAGAAACTGAGATCAATAAAGATTGTATTCATCTGCTAATGAAACATTTTCACCACCAAAAAAGCTACTGTTGCTAGAAGAAGAAAAGACTGTCAGCCCCAGGCTGGTTGATCCATTTATTTTTTCGGTGGTAGGTATAGCTATGCTGTATAGAAGAACTAAACACAGCGGGAGTAAGACAATACTGCTCCCCTATGAGATGGCTATCGCAGCTCCTTGCTTTTAGCACTCTGTGTAACTGTACTCCAATCACAACCGTGTTCGTTAACAACGCCCAGCAGTGCCTCCATCTGCCTGCATGCTCTTCTCATCCTTAATTTTCATAGAATCACAGAATATCCCAAGTTGGAAGGGACCCACAGGGATCATCAAGTCCAACCCCTGGCCCCACACAGGACCAGCCCCATCACAGCAGATGACTGAGAGCGTTGGCCAGACGCTGCCTGAACTCAGCCCAGCTCGGGGCGGTGACCACTGCCCTGGGGAGCCTGTGCCAGGGCCCCACCACCCTCTGGGGGAAGAATCTTTTCCTGATATCTAACCTAACCCTCCCCTGTGTCAGCTCCATGCCGTTCCCTGGGGTTCTGTCGCTGGGCACCAGAGGGAGGAGATCAGCGCCTGCCCCTTCGCTCCCCCTCAGGAGGACGCCATAGGCCGCTCTGAGGCCTCCCCTCAGCCTCCTCTTCTCCAGGCTGAACAAACCAAGGGACTTCAGCCTCTCCTCATATGTCTTCCTCTCTAGACCCTTCCCCATCTTTGTTGCCCGCCTTTGGACACTCTCCTATAACTTTATGCCTGTCTTGTACTGCAGCACCCAAACCTGCACCCAGTACTAGAGGTGAGGCTGCACCAGGGCAGTGCAGAGTGGGACAATCACTTCCCCAGACCTGCTGGCAACACCGTGCGTGATGCACCCCAGGGCATGGTTGGTCTTCCTGGCAGCCCGGGCACAATTTTGGCTTAAAGGGGCAAAGACGTGTGCGTGTTTAACATAACATGCACTGCGGGTGGGTGCCGCAGACATCCCACCACTCAGGTCCACACACACGCAGATCCTCTGAATCCTGCTTAAACCACAAAGTTGGCTTCTCATCACCCCCCCACAGGGCTACCATTAATTGCATAAAACACTTGGAGAAAATAAAATATCTTTTTCTGGGACCTGGGAAGCACAATACCCACTAATCATTTCTGCAGTAATCATGGCACGTGAAGTAAGTGTGAAAAGTACGTATTGGTCTGACGTTTCCACAATCGATTTAACTTGAAAATAGCATTTTTCTGTTTTCCAGTTTACTGGGAAAAGTAAAAAGTAATTTGTTTTTTTCCTTTATGGACCAAGCCTCGATGTTACTGAGATCAAGGAATGTTTGCCATTCACGTACACAAGGCCCCAACGTGCTAAAAGTGAAGTTTCAAGTTAAATTTGTAACTATTTACTACACAAAATAACAATTAACGCAAGCTAATTTCTGCTTCCCAGAGCTCTAAAATAATTACGAACATGAACCAAAGCTCACTGGTGTTCAGGCAGCAGTTTTCACGTGGTTAAACTGAAAGACTGGAGGGATTCAGTCAAACATTTAATAACTGTAGAGGACAGTACAGCTGAGTGTGCCAAAATAAACTTCAGCTCACAGCTGTATTAAAAATTTGAAAGATTTTTCAGTAAAATAAATCCGTATTTTATTAACACGCTTGCTACAGCTGAAGGAATAACATTTCCCACCATAAAATAAAGTTTAAATCAGTAACATACACTATCTCTGTAACTCATGGTGAGATTTAGAAAAATACAGACAGTAAGAACAACCTTTTATCACACACGGCCTCTCGGCTAAACTTTCTCTTCCGTTACGAACTAGCTGTAGGCAGGACGACAGGGAACCCAGTCAGCAGTTCCAAACAGGTATTTGTGGGACGAGAAGCTGGCACCTGCGCTGACATCAGGCTGACATCAGCGCGGGCAAGTCTCAGAAAGCAGAAGGGGAGGATTTTTGCGCTGCAGTAATCCTTTCCTGGAAACTCTTCTGAGCTCCAGAGCCTGTTGCTCCTGCAGCTGACCTGCCACCAGCATTTACCTCCTGCCCACGACCAGGGGTGGTGAAGCTGCGTGCTCCTGTCCCATCTTTTCTCAGGACCTAAGCAGAACCTGACGCTTTGCTCATATTTCATACTTGACCTGATGATTAGTCAATATTAGCTATCAAATTCCCTGACTGCTGCAAAGAGCTTCTAGGAGAAGGGTATTAATCAGTTTACTGGGGGAATAAAATCTTTGTCGGCTTTGTCCTAGACCCCTGACTCCTTTGGCAGAGTCGATGCTAACCTCTTCTCAGTGAAGACCTATTACACAACCAAATGAGTAAGACTCGGAAATATGTACAAGTTTTGAAATCTGAAGATACTGGTTATAGTCAAAGGCTGCAGTTTGTCTCAAACATCACTGGGTGCCTTCACCTACTACTGTTACATGAGCAGGACCTTCTAACACGACGGTCCCTGCAGTCCTCCACTTGCTGTCACCTCCGGGTAGAGCAGACCACACTAAATTGAGTCCCATCATCAGACCAGTTTCACCTTCTGGTTGCCCACCAGAACAGAACCATGGCACCACAATCTCCCAACTGGAATAATGCTGTGGGAGAGCGTGCCAACAGCCTTGTTAAAAATAACATCCACTGCTCTCTCCTCATCCCCAAATCCAGCCAGGTTTCCACCACAGCGAATCTGCTCAGACAGGAAGGATTTATCCGTGTGAAACTCACGCTGACTGTTCACAGTCACCTCCTTCTGCTTCATGACCTCAGAAACACCTTCCCATTCCTCATACTACCAAGGCAGTGGCTGAAGATTTTTCTTGCCCTTGACATTCAAGTCTCAACTTGAGCTTTGATTTTCCCAACATCATCCCTGCGTGCCAGGGCAGTACTTCTAAATTCCTCCCTTGCAGCCTCTCCCTCCTTCCACCCATACCATGCCCTTAGATTTCCAAGTTTACTGGAGGCTTCCTGAACAATTTAATCAAATGATTCGCTTCCACCTTTCATTCAAGAAGGTGACTGTTTTTTTATTTTCTTTTTAAACAAAGCCTAACTTAAGAAGCATTGACATCTGTAACGGGTCTTGGATGGCAGCATTTGAGTAGCATTTAAAAGTCTACTGGGAGCAAAACTGTGGCTCTCAAGAAGAGTGTGGCTTCTAAAACTTAATTTAACTATTGCCTGGGCCTCTTCTTAAATTCTTATCCATGCCAAACAATAAGCAACAAGGTGACTATTCAGAAAGATTTTTTATTTTTTTTCTTAGCTGCAAAAATGCAATTTGGGCAATTAAAAAAAACCCTACCCAGATTGAGCAATATTTCCTAGAGTCTGCTCTTCTGGCAGCCACAGAAATATCCTTTCATACGTTTTTGTAAACATGATTAAAGGTCCCTTTATATAGATGACATGTTAGTAGTAATTGTACAAGCACAGCTAAGTAATTGTACTTGAAAATTTGATGATGGGAACAACTTTCTCCTTCTTGCATTCATCAGAGAATGCAGTGGGCTTTTTTTTAATAAATAATAACCTAATTTCTGGATGTTCTAAGTGCAAACCTTGTGATTTAAGTATAGTTCAGTCTGCTAAATGTTCCTATGAAAGAAAGGTAATTTAAAACTCCATCAAGTATAACTGATTACAAACTGATTTTTGCTTTAGTAAGGAGTTTGCTTCAGTTAAATAAAATATTTTTTTTTCACATTTTGTTTTATTTAATGGCAAATAAACTGCCCCAGAGATGAAAAATGTGGCCACATTATTAAATATTTGTTCATTAATAATGCATTAAAATATTAATAGACTGATAACAGTTGTTAAATTGATGGCCTTTTCATTCCCAATCACTAATTCCAGATAATTTGTTAAAAGTAGATTTCACATAAGCGATTTTGATTGTCATTACCTCAAATCACAAAGAACCAAATCACAGCAGCACAGCCCAAAAGACGTTAGGACTTCTGACATAAACCACTGACTTGAGTCAGGAAATGTAGCAGGGCACCGTGCCAAGGAGGGTTTTGTATCTGAAATCACACCTGTAACTTGTAATAATGTTGATTTATTTAGGCTTCTCTTCACAGGAAAACGCTTGAAGGAGGACCTCTCCTGCTTGCCTTTTAGCGCAGGGTTGGGCAGGGTGTTACCGGCTGCTGTGAGAGAGAAGTCGGTGAGCTCGGCTGTCCTCCCCTGGGTAACCTTGGCAGGTCTGCCCTTACCCTCAAACTCCTCCCCAGTGTTTCCCATGAGGAAATTAATAATGATTACCTCCTCTTACCTTCAATGGTTAAAATGACATAATTGCAAATTTCGACATATTCATGAGAAGGTAACAGATGAAAAATATCTTAGAATCACAGAATGGTTTGGGTTGGAAGGGACCTTCAAGACCATCCAGTTGAAACCCCCCTGTCATGGGCAGTGCCACCTTCCACTAGCCCAGGTTGCCCAAAGCCCCGTCCAACCTGGCTCTGAACACTTGCAGATATGGGGCCTCCACAGCTTCTCTGGGCAATGTGTACCAGGGCCTCGGTACCCTCGCAGAGAAGAATTTCTTCCTAATTATTGAATCTAAATCTCCCTTCCTTCAGCTTAAGGGCATTCCCCATTGTCCTGTCACCCCATGTCCTTGTAACCAGCCCCTCTCCAGCTTTCCTGTAGCCCCTTTAGGTACTGGAAGACTGCTATAAGGTCTCCCTGGAGCCTTCTCTTCTCCAGCCTGAACAATTCTCTCATCCTGTGTAAAGTAACATTTCCACATCCTCCATCCGATGGAAGAGATCTGCTGAATCCTGTTGATGTTACTGAGCTGACTTCATTTGAATCCGTCTTCTGTAGAACCAAATTGAAAGACAAATCTGAAAATTCTCTCAACAGTTTCTCCAAACACAGATTTATGCTTTTGACTTATTCTGCAATATGATGACTTTTTAAAAAAAAAAAGTGTTAATTTATACAACAAATTCATGAGTTACAATCATAGACATCACAGTAACCCTGGGAAACCCACACAGATTTCCCTATCCACAACACAGTAATGAAGAAAACATCACAGTCCTCTCACAGTAACACCCTTCAAGCTTCGAAGGTATCTTGAGGATAGCAAAATCTGGACTTTGATCAGAAAAGGATCAAGTTCCAGAGCTCAGGACCTCCTGCCAACTCCTTTCTCCTCCATCCTTTGGCAGCTGCAGGTATCACTGGGAATTGCTGACACCAATCTCTTGCAAACCACTGCTTCTGCATTTCAAACTGAACATCATGCAGAGAACTCAACTTCAAACTTTTCTGTCCTCCCACCTTACGCTTTTTAAACGTAGCCTTAACTTCATAACATTGCTTTCAAGAAAATGGAGCAGAAAAGGCTTTCGGCATAGAAAAATGTTCCCTGGCTGTCTTGCACGCAGAACTGCGTGGCTGATGGGGTTTCATGACCCTGAATCCATTATTGGTGCATCTCATCCCACCACTTCGTACCAAGACTGACGCAGGGCACCACCAGGCCCACCCTGTTGAGAAGAACCAATTTACAAGGGAGTGTTTGTATGGTCCCCGACAGGAACCCCGCAGCAGGGCAAGCCTGCATGCATTGCACCCCTGCGCCTCTCGCCCCAACACGTCCCAGACAAGCAAGGAGAAGCTGAAGGTCCTGAAGACCTGCTACGTTATGCGTTCGTACAACCATATTTAAGCCCATGTAACTGAAGTTTATTCATCTCCTGGAAAATAACAACATACACTTCCATTCTCATATTTACAATATGTGTTTCACAACAGGATTTTTGTCATTTCTGCCTTCATTTTAACAGCACAAACATTTTGACACCCAAGGCTGCAAAGAAGAACAGATTTCACGTCAGTGCAGGCCGGTATGAAAACAACATACCCTCAGGGCATCAGATTTACCTGAATTTTCTGTCTGGTTTCGAACAAGGAGATTTCTTCCTGTGAATGGCCATTTCATGTTCAAACTAAAGGGAAGGGCAATACAGCTGGGCCATTTGATTAAAAAAATCTCCAGGAAGTAAATATTTGCTCTCTGCTGAATAACTGGCATGTTCGGAGCTTAAAAGGGATTTAAAGAGGGAGTGATCTACTTCGAAGGTATAACCAGGTGTGTAACAATAATTTATATAGTACCTTACTCTTTTTGTACAGGCACAGAACAGAGCACTCCCAAAACACAGACCGAAAACCCGCTGAGTGTTGTGGAAGGCAAGGCGGGAAGGAGAAGACCTCTAAAAGCTTTGTAACTGAAGTATAAAGCAAAACAAAGAGCGTTCCTCGTGCTTCAGACATTAAATAAACGTAGAACAGTAACGGCCAAATGGTCCTTCTCAAATCCTCTTGGGGGAAGTCGCTTCTCTTACTGAAAACGAAACACTGGACTGGATGAGACACTAGAGGCCACATCCAGTATCCAACTCCAAACAGGCGACAAAAACTGTCCCTGCATATATTTGTGTGTGTGTGACACATCAAATAAAACAAACTCAGTGTCTGGCTACCAAAACACCAACTCAATGGACGCAGCTCGGCCGGCTCAAGGATGTTTAAATAGGTGTTTGTCACTTTTGTATGAGACAGGAGCATTACATTTGAATTTCTAGCCTTGTAACAAAATACTTCTAATAACTGAAAGCACAAATGTGATGATTAAAATATAGTCAATCTTACTAAGTTGTCCTCTAGCCAAATGCAGGGAAGTAATTCTCTTCCTAAATTATTTACTAACGACATTTGCAGGGGGCAACGTGCCTCAGTAATCACCACTTCAATCTTTGTTTCCTTTCTTAACTTAACCAAGGGAAAACCAAGAAGCTCAATTTCAACGCATGCAAAAGGAAGAAAACAGTGTTTGCAAAACAAAGATTACATTTCTCCCTTCTGGAATCTTCCTAGGTATTAGTCCTGGGAAAATATAATTCAATAGCTCCTGCGACACTTTTCTTGCCAGCTTCTAGAGAGACGTGGCTTTGGTGCGGCATTGCTTGTGCTGATGCAATACAAAATGTAAGTGGAAAAGAAAAATGCAATTAATCTGTCAAGCCACAGAATGAAATATTTAAATATTTAAATACGTATCTAAAACATTCAAGCCCTGAACCTCCTCTGGCCAGGATGTCAGGTTTTCCCAGACTGGGGAACAGGAGAGGCACGCAAGGTGCTAGAATATTATTTCCATCTGCATCAGCCAAACGCGGTAACAGAGCGAGCGATACGGCGTAAGGTTCGAACGGCAGAGTTCAGCTGGAAGGAGGGCTTTCTAAAGTATCGACCTGCATGCACAGAACAAAGTACTTTTTCTTAGAAATAATAACAATTAGAGAGAACTCCTCATCCTACCCATAGGTACCAAACGTCTTTGTTTCACCTAATTACGTCTTTAATGCTACTTCTGTTGTCTGAGGTTTTATTTCTTCTAACGGCATACACGGTTCACAAATACAAAAATTCAAGAAATAATAACAATAAAAAGAATTTCAAGAAAAGTAGCACTGACAGCATGCAAGAGGAAATTTAGTCTATTTAATAAAAAAGATGGGGGCGAAAAAAGATTTTAAAAAAATTAGAAACAGATGGGAGAAACAGCATCAAGAGAATGTGAAAAACTTATGTATTTTAACATAATAATGAGAAATTAGAAATTAAATACTAAATATGCATTTCAGTATTAAAAAATAGGATTTTTGTGTGTTACACAGAAAATATAATCACTGAAGTTTGTACGTATCCCAAACATTTGGCTACTTTGACACAAAGTATCTACGTGAAAAGAAAATAATTAAATAATTTTAAAAAACAAACAGCGGTTTTCTTGCCTGAGGAAAAAGTTCTAAAGGGGCAAAGTGTTTTTGTCATGAATTTTCTTTACTTGTATCTGCAGGAGTGAGGTACGAAAGCAGAGCCTGCCATCCATTACCTGGCTCCCTGCGCTGCGCTCCCCAAACATGTTGGCATGTAAGTGACAAACACGCTCCCCTGATGAGCGGCCCCAACGAGACTGCCGAACTGATCCACTAGACCTGACCTGGGTCAGCTTTTTTTGAGAAGAGAAGAACTAGTGGCCATCAAAACGTGAAAATCTGGTGTTTGGGTTTGACTGCTGGAGTGCAGTGTGAGATCCGTAAAACTCTTCCATCGAGACCTTGATATTTGTAAATCGAAGAGTGCAGTAACCCCAATACACAAAGAGAAGCCAGTAACAACAAAACCAAACGCAAACCCCAGAAACGCTGATCATAAGACACCGAGGGAAGGAAGAGGAAAGGAAACAAACAAATGTTCTGCTGCAGCGGGAATGCTGCCATGAAACTTTAGGAGGAAAAGGATCAGTGATGAAGGTATCTCCTTGCTTTAATTACCATTGAGCAAGTGTTCAAGGCCAGCTTGGGTGGGGCTTTGAGCAACATGATCTAGTGAGAGCGGTCCCTGCCCATGGCAGGGAGGTTAAACTAGGTGATCTCTGATGGTCCCCTCCAACCCAAACCATTCTGTGACTTTAAGAACAGCCAGAAGAACAGCTTCTCATCCACTGGACATGAACAATGACTCTGCCTAAAGCTGAGACACCACCATGAATGACCTATGAAATAATCACAGACCGTCACCTTTACTAACTATTCCGGATGCTTTCTGCAAACACCACGGCATGTCCCCAGCACTGGTGGAAACGTCAGCCTCCCCCCGAAAACCATTTCTCTTGACTTCGCTGCCCGGTTTCTACACTGCCAATAGGCTGCACGACTCTGAACACAATCTTTAAAATAAAAACTTGGCAAGAGGACAGTATTTTCAACTGGTCATTCATCTGAAAGCCTATTTCTTCAGGTGCTTCGTCGGCCCTTCGACACAAACGGGGTTACTATATTTTCACACTGTAACACACGCAGGTTTGGGGAAGATGGCGTTGTTTGCCTAGACACCCTTTTTTTAGTTTTTAAATAATGACAGAGTAGCTGGAAGCACCCTTCTTTCTTTTCTCGGGGGAGAAGAAAACCAAAGAAATCTACACAAAAATGCAGACTGAAAATGGGCACTTTAGGTAGTCTGATGCAAAGTAAGTGGAATAAACAAAATCCATTTTATTTTTTTACTGAGTCAGTGACTGCAAGAAACCAGCTGACCTCGGGAGCAAACCCCAATATAAACTTATAAATAACAAGTTATACAGGGTTCTGTTTCACTTGTTTAATTCCCACTATCTCTTTACCATCTGTCCGTAACAAGAAGGTTTTCTTCTGACCACCTGAGGAGCTAACATAACGCAGCGGCCAGGCTGCCTTACTTCAAGTGGGTGATGACAAACAACTTGGACATCCTGACAAATGAGATAAATGTCCTGGCACCCAGAGCTTCTTTGATTATAGGGAAAATTAGAGTAAAAAAAATAAAGTGTTGCTGCTATTCCATGGTTCTCCTCTTTTATTTTAGTTTTCCTGGTAAGAATAACTTCCCTTAAAGCACAGAATCATAGAATCATTAAGGTTGGAAGAGACCTCAAGGGTCATCAAGTCCAACCATCTCCCCGCCACCTATTACCCACTAAACCACGTCCCTAAGTACCACATCTAACCTTTCCTTAAACACCCTCAGGGATGGTGACTCCACCACCTCCCTGGGCAACCCGTTCCAATGCCCGACCACCCTTTCCGAGAAGGAATTTCTCCTGATCTCCAACCTGAACCTTCCCTGGTGCAACCTGTGGCCATTCCCCCTCGTCCTGTCGCTAGTTATCTGCGAGAAGAGGCAGATGCTATTCTGCTTTATTTATTTAATATGAATAATGGCAAATTTGTATGTTGAAACTGCTATAAGCGTGCACAAATACATTTACTGTATGTGCAGACACATTTCATTTGTAACATTATTCTTGAGTCCTGGTGTTGGTCCATTACATTTAGAGTTATAGAATATTAGTGCGTGGTTAATCCCAAACTAGTTTTCTATCATTTTTACATGGTTTTATACTAGTATTACATCAGTTTTACATTTATTTTTTTACATCAACCGTTTCAAGATTTACAACTGTACAACTATAAATAAAATTTTGCTGTCTCTCAATATTGTCTTTAAAGAATTAGGAGAAATTTTGTGTATAAAATAATGAAATATATTTTAGAAGTCGCGTTACTGAGTTCTGCTTCAAGCCAGCATTAAGGTACAACTAAAACTTCCTTGCATTTCATTGAGAATGTAAAACGCCAACTTTCCTTTTTGTTAAATATTTTGAATAGCACTAAAAAGACTGAATAGCATATTTATTAATGGTAAAACTCAACAGCTTCAAGAATTTCCTGCAGTGAATGCCTGCAAGACTCAATCACTACCTTACTAATGAAGAAAACAGTACTTGTAAACTACAGACTGTGCAGCTGAAGATACAGCAAAGGTGAGTAGGCTGCAAATGAGATGCGCTATTTTTTTTGTTTCATAAATAGATTACATCTCACATGCACACAATGGTGGTGTGGTGCCATTTCTGAGCCAAAGCTCATCCAATAAAAACGTGCACATGCAGGTTTTTGGATGGTATATATGCGTACGAATTCTATATTAAAGAGAAATTAAGCTTCAGTGTAGAGTGGAAGGCACTTACACTGCAATGGAAGCCAAAATTAACTTGGAAACCTGCATTTATTGCTGGAAAATCAACCAGCTGAGAAATAGATATCTCAAAATTTTTCCAAACAACCTATTATTATCCCTATTCTAGTAACATCTAAACATGCCAGATGAAATCATAGCCCCATGGCGTGAACTCAGAATGAGCAAATGTCTCTCGTTAGAGATGAAGTAGATAAGACAAAGGGAAAAAAAGGCACAGCCAGTTGAAGTGACTTGGTTGACGTCAACAAATCCACCACTGGCCAAACCAATAGTATAAAGCCAGCCAGCTTCCTACACCAGCATGGTTAGGAATCTGACCCCTCAAATTGGTATTTACAAACCAATGTATCTAGGCATCCCCCTTACTTGTGCACAGAATTCCCTCTCCCTCCCCACCACAGACCCTAAGGACACTTCTGCAAAAATGAAGGACCAAAACACTTGACTTGGGTTTTGGAAACTAATGGTAAAGACTATTCTTTATGCTTTTCTTCATGCCTTTCCCCACTCATCTAAAAATAGGAAGTGCTTTTGGAAAAACAAAAGGCAATAACACTTCTTCTGCATTTCTTATCTTTAACCATTTACTCACCCATGGCACCACTCATGCAACCATCGACAGAGGTAATTACATTGTCAACGGCACCAGGCTAAGAGAAAAAGGTAGCAATGAGAAAAGTTTTTCTGGTTCTGATAATTTCAGTTTACTTTTTTCTGGGTGGACAGCCAGTACTAGGTAGCCCTCTTGAGAAACACAGCAATTCCTTTGAGCTCAGTCAGAGCCCAGAGTCCCAGAGACGCTGGGTTCCAACGGAGAAGACTTGGACCTCTGCAAGACATTTCACTGCATAGGGCTCAAGAGAGGAAACACTGCTTATGGCGCTGCTGTTCACAACAGCAGCTGGAAACGGAGAGGATTTGGAAGAGCACTGGCACAAGAAGCTAGTTGAGTTGGCTTCCCAGTGATCTTGGTACAAGGACACATCAGAAGCATGACTGCACAGCTGAAAACCACGCCAGAAATTCAGCCTCCTTCTTCCAACCTAGTAAACCGAAAGCACTGCACTCTGTGGTTCTCTCTCAGCTATCTTCCCAAAGCTGTGTGCATTTGGAGAGGGGGAAAGACGCTAAATTAAGTTGCCAAAACATAATTTACAGCAATGGAGATGAAAAAAAGAGTAAAAATGGCCTCTATTTTATTAAACACAAATTTATCGGCAGCCTGACCAAAGCAAATAAAAAAGTATGGCAGCATATAAAGACGCACATTAAAGATTTAGGAAGCGTCTTTTACGCACAAACTCCATGGAAATGAGACTCCAAGCATGTCAGGGCTACTGCCTACTTAGCAGCGTAACAAGAAAGAAGAGTGGAGCTGCACGTGAGAAGCCTAAACCTCCTGTTTCGCCGTGTGTAATTTATGAAAGCACACTTCAGCTGATGGGAAACGATAACGTCTCTGACGAGCAGCATTAGGAAGGCCTAAGCAAATCAGTCTTCCATATAGCTGAAGAGAAAACCAGAATACGTTACACTTCTAGCTCCAGATGAAGAAAATCTACTGACTTCTGGGATGATAAAAGTATTACCATATCCTGTCACTTTTTTCATTGCCTTCAATTAATTCTCTCTCTGTCACATCCAGATAAATGCTGGCAATCTTTACTCCTCAAGCCTATAAGCTGTTTTTTCATCTTTGATATAACGAAGTCTATATAACATGCGTGTGAGAAAGAAAATGATTTAAGAGTAGTGTAATACTTTAAAAATGTATTAATATATAATAACGTCTCCTATTTAATCCGAGACATTTTTAAAATTGAAAATACATCAAATGAAAATCTATGGGACCCTTGTCCACAATGGCTCAAACTGCACAATAAATCCATCATAAAAGTATCTTCTCTGTGTGACGGACTCATTAAATGACTCTGTCCCATGCATATGTAATTGTACATTTCAACCTTTTGAGGAGTAGTAAAATATGTTGAAAATGAACTTACTACATAATTTTGAGAAGCTGTGGTTCTGTAAGTCTATAAACAGAAAGCGTAGCAAAATACTTGTAACTATACTAAAATTAAGCTCATTAAGTATCAAGCAATTAAGTACAGAAATTAAAGCTATGAAAGCATTTAAGGGGAAGATAAATTATTTGTTAAAAAGCCAACAGAGTAACAGTATACTTCAAAATACCTTCCATACTTCTTGACCTGCTTTCAAATACTTTGTTGTTTTTCTTCCTCAGATCCTGGGAGCCCTCCATTCCTACAGCTGCCTGATAGCTTCTCTGAATAAAACCACAAGAATTATTGTCCTAGGTCAGAGCACAGGTTCAGACAACCCAGCATGCTGCCTTTGGCCACGGCCAAATACGAATGCCCCAAAAAACCATGAAGATCAGAGTGTCCATATAGCAATGCTTTCCCAAACGTGCAATAACTTGGTGCTTGGGAACCTCCAAAGCAAGACCTGATGCCTGGAGGTTCAGCAATACCCAACAAGTTTCACTTTTACTTGTGCAAATTGTGCCAGAATAGTCCAGAGCTCCACATCACCACCAAGATGCATCTTCCTCTACCTCAAGCCCCACCACAGACCTTTGGTCACAATTTCACAGAATCACAGAATCGTAGAGGTTGGAAGGGACCTCGAAAGATCATCTAGTCCAACCCCCCTGCCAAGGCAGGGCCACCTAGAGCACATCACTCAGGAACACGTCCAGTCGGGTTTTGGATGTCTCCATAGAAGGAGACTCCACAACCTCTCTGGGCAGCCTGTTCCAGTGCTCTGTCACCCTCACAGTGAAAACGTTTTTCCTTATATTAACCCAGAACCTCCTGTGCTCCTTACACTCTGCTCTTTGAGGTAAAAGAATGAGGAGAAAGCCGAGCTCTCCTGTTACCCCAATCATACTTCACAAGCATGAGGAGAAAACGCAGCACCAATAAACTTTGTTTACAACCCAAAAAGTCACCCAGATTCTTCAAGCAGAGCACTTTTCAAGCAAGTGTAATATTTAAGGAGAAATTATCTTGGGCTAGTAAGAAGTCATTAGTTCTGGAAATATGTATGGTTAGGCCAGAAATAAAAAGTTTAAACGTTATCTGGGAATCAGAAGGACAGACCGGGAGGTGCTTTAATTGCACAGATGGAGCACATATGAGGCCAAGAAATCAAGTTACAACTGATTTTTAAAAATTGAATTATTCACCTCTTACAAGCCTCTCACTAGACTCTGCATTGTTGTTTTTTCTTTTCATTACTACACATGTGAACAAGAGGTTAAATAGTGATGAAATTAATTGAGCTAAAACAATTTTCTGGAGTAGGACTGTACACACATAAAAATCAGATAGCCAGAAAGGCCAACTTTAATAGTTTTCTACTCTTGGGCTTAAAACAGGAAAAGAACCACAGCACAAGACAACAATCTCTTCACCTGGCAGTAATATGACTATAAACCCAGATGAAAACAATTCTCTTCCAACATTTTCTGTCTAGACCACAGCAAAGAGCCAAAGAGAAAGGAGAAGGTCTGCCTAGAGATGGTTGTGGAGATTGCGTTGTTGCTTGTTTGATTTACAAAGTATTCAAAGAGATTTAACACTTCACAACAGTTAGATGTAAGCATGGTTGAAAGGTGATTGATTTTTAACCCTGGCAGAGGTTTTTATTCATTTTTACTTCCAGACCAGAGCCTGTTCTTCATGTAGGGCTTTGCCTCCTCACCCTGTACCCACAGAGCCAAAAGGACATCAGAGGAAGGTTGTCCACCTCCGAGAAAGATGAATGCTGGATGTAAAAAGCCTAAAACCCCAGTGTTAACGTCACAGGCGTTCTTCGAGCAAGCTGTTAATGTCGAAGATGTTTAAAAGAAAATGGTTTAGAGATTGAAGTATTGAGATGTTTTGATTAAGGTTAAGTGGAGAACTCCAGGACTGGCATCTCAGGTTATATATATCCTAGACATTTGAAAGGTCACATCAGATATTTTAAAACTTGTATATACACAACACGGACATACATTCGTTGGTACATTAGAGATCTCTGCAGTCCACTGCATTGACTCTCCAGCATCTTGGGGGTATTAGAGGACTAACTAAAAGAAGGGAGATTTAGATTACATATTGGGAAGAAATTCTTCCCTGTGAGGGTGGTGAGGTATTGGAACAGGTTGCCCAGAGCAGCTGTGGAGGCCCCATCCCTGGCAGCATTGAAGGTCGGGTGGGATGGGGCTTTGGGCTCCCTGGTCTAGTGAAGGGCGTCCCTGCCCATGGCAGAGGGGTTGGGACTAGATGATCTTGAAGGTCTCTTCCAACCCAAACCATTCTGTGATTCTATCATCCCCACTTATTCCTCTAGTGCCCATGGATCAGATACCCAAGAGTTTGCTCTGTCCCTTTTCCAGTCTACCTGGCAGATATGATCTACCTCCACAATTTCCCAAGACAGCAAGATCAAGACATTCACCACTTGCAGTGTAACTCATTTTACATCATCTGGTTTATACTGGTCTCCCATTAGATTAAAATTAAACTGCCCTCCTGCTTCCAGTATGGAAAGATTTGATGGAACAACAGCTCTGCTCAGCCATGTATTTACTGAGACTTGTAAAGAGTCTCTATAAAAATGGCAGATTAAAAGTCAAAGTTCATATTTCAGAAATTAATACTTTTAAGAAGGGTTGTTGTCCACATGGGACTCACAAAGCCACACTACCCCAAAATCACTGCAGCTTGCTTTCTTTAAGCAAAAAGTATCCACCTCTGGAGAATCACACAGCATTTTTTCCAAGCAAAACTGTACATATACACATTACAGCGGGAATCAATGATAACTCAAATAATAACACATCTTATTCCAGCCAACTGCGGGAAGGATGTGTGTGTGTACTGCTTCTCCCCCAAGTATCTTCTGGTACGCCACTACTTGAAACTCTTTAAAGGGACACAGCTTAGATATTTTCATACCCGTTAGCGATGGGTAACTGTGGGAATGCACATAAATTTAACAAGAGTACAACACAGTTTGCTATTTTTAAAGCTGGAATATTTTATACCGGGGTCTTTTACCACATTAAAACACAATGAAAGCTAGGCAGCTAATTATCTAAGAGGTAACAAAACTTTTAAACTACACACAGATGTTGAGCTGCACTAAAAGGACAATTATTTTGCCAAAATCACTGCCAAATTAAAGTTCCTATTTGGAAACTTTCACACACTTGTGTTTGGTGCAGCTGCAGCTGTTTAATTGCACATAAATTTTGTTTTCCCCTTTCCGATTGTTATTGAAATGACATTAAAGAGCAATTACAGCAGAGTGACAATAACTGGTCCGTTAAAAGTTCAAATTGTAGAAGATCTGTTTTAATTTAAATTCAATAAAGTATTAGAACAGCAAAATAAATGGATCTCTTTGTATGCACATCGATGTTATTTTTCCTTATACACGCACGTATGTGTATTTAATCCACGTCTCTCTTGTACGGGCACGGGGTGTAACCGCCAACCCTGGCTGCTGGAATTGTACGCCTTTGGGTTGGCGCTCATCGCAGATGGCTCGCCGTACGGAGAGGAGCGGGCGGTTGGGGGGGCAGTTTGTTTGATCAGAGACTTCCAGATGGAAAGAGATAAGCAGTGGCCTACACGGGCGTTCGGGGCAGCTGTATCAGGTGTATATGCTGCAGGCACCTATAGGTAGCCGGTTGACTCCCACGCGATTTTTGACCCTGGTTTTACCAGGTATACACCCGGTGCGGGTGCTGAGCCTCACACATCTGATTACCAGGCATTACATTTAGCTGACTGCACAAATCTTCAGACCACAAAACTCTGCAGACTTCATCATTTCGGTATTTATACCGCACCTAAATACTCCCAACGGACTTGATTACCTCTTGTACAAAAAACGCTCTTAAAATTTGGCCTTGGAAATAGATCTGGAGGATATAAATCAGCGCAACTGAACCAGGACAACAGACACCACCGAAGCACGTGTCGGCGTAGCACCGATTACGTCCCTAAGGGTTTTGCTTATCAACCCAGGCAGATAAAACAGCACTGCGCATCGTAAACCTAATGGATTTATGAGATTTTCAGCTGTACAGTGACATCAGTGTAAGAATTTTTACCACCGAGCTGGCAATATAGTCGTTTTCACCATAGGAATATTTGCTGTATATTGATCTTTAGTCTCGGAAAGTAGAAATGAGGTACTCGTTTATCAATGTTTAGCATTTTCATGACAAAGTTATGCTTTAAAACTGCAATTTCCTATGATGTATAACTATAAATTCAAGATAAATAAGTAGCTACATTCTTAAATTTAGGAAATAAACTAACCCTTCAAAGATAAGATTTTTTTTTTAGGGATAATAGTATTAAACCACTCTAGATTAACATTGGGAGATTTATAACTACGTTTTTCCCCACGCAGACATCTGAAGTCAAAATCATTATTTAACACACCAAGACAACATTATTTAAATGTCTGACAAACACAAACTTTCTAAAAGTAATTTGAGCAGTGACAATGTCATCCATAGCATATTTGGTTGTTTAACTAGAAAAAACCCTAACATTTGGTTTTAAGTAAAGTCTGTATCGGGGTTTTTTTTTTGTTTGCTTTTTACATTTTTTCTATTTTTATTAGAAAATTACCATTTCCTAAAAAGAAAAAAGGAAAGGCTGGCTTTTCTTTAAGTCAAACTCATCCATTCCTACATTTAGTCTTCCAACTCCCTATCTCTCCCTTTGCCAAACACAAAGTTGACTGCCAATTAAGAAAGATGAAGGAAAGACAACTTCATATCAGTCCAGGGAGACACGGAGCAGCAATACCTGTGTAACCCAGTGCAGTTATGAAAATGATGCTATTTATCATCTCCTATTTACACAATCCAGAAGAAGGGGGGGGGGATCACACCCAAATTTTGGGCTGCTTCAGTCTAGGCAAATTAGCTATTTTTAGTAATGTTGCCTGGAAAAAAAGCGATTTGCCTTAGCAATACCGACTCATTCCCATCGTACCTGTAAATCTCTAACCTAGAGATTTACACAGCCTCAGACACGCAAATACTTATAAGCTGCATCATTAAAATGACGGGATTAATCACATAGATATGGGTGAAAGCTATACATTTAAGCATAGCTAATCGAATGCCCCAGCCTCCAATTTCTTAAATCATTATCTCCGCTACTTATGTTGAACCCTTAAGGAGAGATTTCCTAATTTTTCTTCTTGGCTAAAGGGGATCGATCCCTCAGCAGCACAGCTATGAGCTCGCGTTGCCTGCAATATGCTATGGTCTACTTTCCCAGCACATATTCAGATAAATTATCATTTTTTAAATTGAAATGCCTTAAGAATATTTTTTTTCAGGCTTGGCATAAGTTAGGCAATATTCCAGTCCCTGAGAAATGCTCTGAAGCCTGCAGATAGCAAATCATTAAAATTTTGAAGACTCAGTAAAAACAGAATCAGAAGATCTATCAGTCGAAAATTGGTCAATCTAGTCCACATCCTGACGCTGGAAGTTGTCCAAGCACTTGATGTTTGAAAAGCAAATTTTCTGCAAGTAAGGAAAAAATGTATTTATTTCTGTCTCGCCTTGTCAGTCCTCCTCATACCATGAAATCGTGAGGTTTTATCACTCCTGAAATTTTCATTTGCATACACTCTTTAATTATTCAATTATTTAATTATAAATTCTATTCTGTTCTATTCTAAATGGGCACCACGAAGCAGTTACATTTAAAGCACAGTCCTTTCCAAGACGTGGCATCAATGCTTTTAGCAACCCTAATAACTAACCAGCTCAAAACCTCCTATCCCTCAGTAAATATGCACTTACACCAACCGAATTCAGATGAATTTTTTTTCCAACCACTGCAGGACCTTCTTATGATCAGGCCTGCCGAGTATGTTTGGTACTGTGGTGTTGACAGATAAAATATCAGATACTTGCTCTTAGAGGAATTGTCCTTCAAGAGCTACAAACTGTTTCCTACTGGCAAAGCAGACAGCTCTATGGAAGCAGGCATTCAGAAAATCACAAATTACCTGCAAGTCGTGAGCTTCATTAAAAAAGCCATGTCTTATAATACCATCTGATCTTGAGTTTATCTTGAAGAAATTGGGTACCAACTGTTATTTTCCATGGGCAGCCAATAAGAGATAGAACATTCTTCAAAAGCACTTCTAGCCCATTTCTGAAGCTACAAAATTATTCAGTTTCTTCTTGTACAAGGGTACTGAGAGGGGATACAGAAGGACAGAATGAAAAGAATTGAGAAAAGAGAATATCTCATTTCTATCAACCCTAGGAATCCTGTCCGTGGCCTTGAGACAACTTTAGAGGAAGAGTCAAAGCAAGGAGAATGTTCTTCTCCTTCGCAAACCTGCCTTTCTGGGTATTCTCTAAGTAAAGAATTGAACCAAGATTAAGATCTAAATTGCCTTCTCTTTTGAGATGGCAGAAATGCGAGTGATATACCAGTAAGTTTTTAGAAGTCCCAGCCCAAAACAAGTCATGAGTCTGTCACGATAAGCACATCCCTCAAAGAACAAAGCAAGCGTCAGCTCTTTCTTACATATTAGGGAATATTATAACCTAGAAAATTCTTTTGTGAGTACCAAAGGAAACTGAGATCTACCCTTGTTGTTTGCTCCTCTAGTTCAGAGCTTGAGGAGATACCCATCACTTCCTTTCCCTTATAAATCAGAGATGCCAAACTTTAATACCTCTATACACTTAACAGCATTCTTCCAGGAAAGAGAATCTTATTTTACTAAAGAAGCGTGGAAATTAACAACTTTGATTTGTGAGGTAGCTTCAAAAAGATAAAAGCAGAGAAGAGACTATGAAACATGTAAAAGACTGTAATTTCATGGGAATCTTGAGTTTGTCCACCAAGAGGTCCAGTGGCTCTGGAGAGAGCAGTGGACATCGCGTATTAATGGAGGAACGCACCTGGTCAGGGACAGGAAGAGAAGTATCCATCTCAGTGCCACCAGCTAAAAAAAAACTGGTTTGAAGCATAATCCCCCGAAATCTAGGTGGAAAGAACCCTATACTGGGAAGGAGGAAGAAACGCTGAGGTTTTACAACCAGTACGGGATCTGTGAGAAAGAGGACAGCGCTCTCTCTGCCAGAACTCATTTTCTACTCACTTCCCTCATTTTTCCAGGGTGACCACAGAGGTGACTTTTAAACAGCAATGTGCCTGACATAATGACTTGCTAAATATCTCACATACCCATCACCAGCAATGTTATCATCTAAAGCAGAGTGATCATCTACATCTAATAAACAGGAAAGCATCACAGAGAAATAAGGAAAATAACATAAAACCAGAAATTATGAAAAAATATACTTTGATGAACGACTAACCATCTCTCTGAAGTTACTTAGAATATTTACATATGAAAAGAGGATTGCCCACAGTTTCAGACGTTCATGTATTATAAGCTCTGATGTTATATCCATCTCCCATAAGAACTAATTGAAGGATGGATGCATTTGCCCTGAGGTATTGGATGGGAGATAAAAGGATAGTCAAAATACAGATGGGGCTACAATGATTATGGCTAGTGAAAATAATGCCAGCATCCAGCAGACAAGTACATCCAGTACGAAGACTCAATTATACAGAGCAGCTTTCAGTGCCAGGGCACGAAGGCACCACACCCTAGGACGAGAAGGTTCATTTTATAGAGAGCATTTATATTAAAAATTAAATAAATGGGTTTGGGGAAATGTTGGAAAGCAAACAGAACGGCCATTCAAAAACTTTGCGATCAATGAACCATTCTTCAGACGTCTGTTGCTTTAAACTGACAAATTTTTCTGAAATAAATGCCAGACTAAGACAGGTTTGGATAACTGATGGTTCAGACCTCCAGGTTTTCTTCAGAAAATCTCACACGACCACCAAAAAACCACAACTGATTCTTTGTGTGCCTCCCGACACAGAAAATATCCTTTCTGCTAAAAAGGCTCAGCTAACATTAGCATTTGTTTCCACTCCGTTTTATCACGCTCTCCGCCGCGCTGTTTGCAGGAGAATGATGTATAACATTTTTCACAAACTGTCATACTCTTGCAGATCAGTGGGTTAATGTATCAGCCTTTCACCTTTGGAAACCACAGTTCAACAGCCTGAATTACTTCGGTAATAAACGTAGCATTGTCTTAGTTCAGCGCAGACTTGTGTTTGAAGAACTGTAACAAAATATTTTTATAACCTTGTGGAAAAGATAAGAAGTTGGCAATTCTCTTTTATGCCATAGATTTCCTCTGTAATCTCAAGAAAGCTAATTAAACCCAGCCTTTGAAACTAATTAGGTATCTAACACTCTGATTTTACTAAGTCTGGTTTAAATACAACTACTTTCTTTGATAAACTAAGCTATGACATGAAATAACTCTAAATTATTTCCATAAATAGCTTTGCAGCAGGTAAAATAGATTACAGGCCAATAAAAATAAAATGCACGTCTAGCTCACGTAGGAGCTTAAAAACCGAGTTTCTTTTTTAATAACAAAGCTGTGAAAAAATAGAGCTTGTTCCAACAAAAATCCAAGCCCACGCTGGGATACCTTAACAATTGCCGAAGAGTTAGTTAGGAACGCTCTAACAGCTCCATCTCAAAATCCTTTTGCTCACGGATGTTTATCACCCCGGATTTTAACTGCAGATTCACCCAGGACTATATTATACCGTACCACGGTGGTCAATGTAATCTTTATAAACAGTATGTTTGAGGGATTTATAATATCATAACATCCACCCTTTCCAAAAAGCGGATGGATTTTTAACTTAATATTGATGTTTTTAAGAGCCCAGAGCCCTAGGCAGGGTATATTGTTCCTTACAAGAAAGGCAAAGCCTTCTAAACCCAAACGCACCGCAAACAAGCGCACAACCAGATAATTTCCTGCTTTCGTACCACTAACGGGCATGTTAATTCTTTTACTGTAACAGGGATTATTAAAAAACCCTATTCTATTGATTCTAATGGTGCTGTCACTGTAGCAGAATAATACTTTTCCAGTATCGCTCTGCATTACTGCTTCAACCTCTGATGACAGATGAGAAGCACTGAATCTTAGCCAAAAGCTGAATGCGCCATTATCTCTTTTTGCACAGCTGCACAGACATATCCCAATGCAGAGTGGTGCTTTCTACCATTTTGTTTAGGGCTTTAAAAATTTAAAAAAAAAAAAAAAATAAAAAAAATTCCATATCCTAAAGGCAAAGGCAACCTGAAACTTTGCTCAAAGAAGCATGAAAGCACGATTCCTTTGCAAAATGTATGACTACCTTATAATGTCACATTACCATACTCCGAGTTAGTAACGGGCGGCTGAACTTTGAAATGTTCTTTGGGTTTTATTCTCCGTTTGTTCCAGTCACTTCGGCGAATTCCAGAAATGGGATAAATAAATGCATAGAAGTTTATATTAACTCAGTCGAAGTTATAATGTAATTCGGATACTATTGGGAATAGAGCCTGAAAGGGACCTTTTGGGTCACTGACTCTAGTTTCAATTGCTATTCCCACTTAGTTCACACACGCCCTTTAAAAAACAGAGCACGCTCCACTTTAAAGCCAGCTCGGTGTCCAGACCCACTGTGTCTGTCAGAGCGATCACTCACGGTCAGAAGCCTCCCAGCATCAAGCCCAAAAGTAGTAATTGTCAGTTTACATCAATTTATTTCTTATGCTAATGCTGGCGTTCAGCTGAAATAACTCCTCGCGCTCCCTACATCGTTAATTTTCTGATATTCTTGCAGACAGCAAACATATACATGCTCTCAGCCCGCGTTTTGCTGTGCTGCCAGCCACTCTGCCTGACCTTCTCGGGACACTCACGTCCACGGCTTCCCCGTCATGTTAACAGATCTGCCCTGGCCTGTCCCGGTATGAATTCTGTATTTGTGAATGTGATGACAAGAGTAACGCAGGGTCTGAGATGAGACAAAAGCCTTATTCAATGGCATTACAATTTCCCTCTCTTCAGTGCAAGTTTCTTATACAGTCCATCATACTTGACCTCTCTCATGGCTCTGTTTCATTAGAAACTTGCAGTTAACCTGAACTCATCTACAAAAACCAGTATTTTCTCTTCCAAACAACAGACTAATATGAACTTGGAAACTCATAATTAAAAAAAAATATATATATGTAGTGGGTTGACCCATGGTGGACACCAAGCACTCCCCAAAGCTGCTCCATCACTGTCCATCCTCAGCTGCACAGGGGAGAGAAGATATAATGAAAGGCTCGTGGGTTGAGATAAGGACAAGGAGATCACTCGGCATTTACCATGACGGGCAAAACAGACCAATTTATTACCAGTCAAGTCAAATAATGAGAAATAAAACCAAACCTTAAAACCTCTTCCCCCCCACTCCTCCTTGCTTCCCGGGTGTAACTTCACCCCCCATTGATCTCTCTCCTCCCCCCAGTGGCACAGGGGGACAGGGAATGGGGGTCGTGGTCAGTTCATCACACATTGTCTCTGCTGTTCCTTCCTCAGGGGGAGGACGACTCACCCTCCTCCCCTGCTCCGGCATGGGGTCCCTCCTACAGCAGACAGTCCTCCACCAACTTCTCCAATGTGAGTCCTTCCCACAGACTGCAGTTCTTCATGAACTGCTCCAGTGTGGGTCCCTCCCACGGGGTGTAGCCCTTCAGGAGCAGATTGCTTCAGCGTGGGTCCCCCATGGGGTCATAAGTCCTGCCAGCAAACCTGCTCTGGCCTGAGCTCCTCTCTCCACAGGGCCACGGGTCCTGCCAGAAGCTTGCTCCAGCATGGGCTTCCCATGGGGTGACAATCCCCTTCAGGTGTCTCCACCTGCTCTGCTGTGGGGTTGTTCATGGGCTGCAGGTGGAATCTCTGCTCCACCGTGGACTTCCCTGGGCTGCAGGGGGACAGCCTGCCTCACCATGGTCTTCTCCACAGGCTACAGGGGAATCTCTGCTCCAGCACTTGAAGCACCTCCTGCCCCTCCTTCTGCACTGACCTTGGTGTCTGCAGAGTTGTTCTCTCACACCTTCTCCTCCTCGCTCTGGCTGCAATTACTTTTGGTATTGTGCAGGTTTCCCGCCTGTTATCCCAGAGGCACCGCCACCGTTGCTGATGGGCTTGGCCTTGGCCAGCGGTGGGTCCATCTTGGAGCCGGCTGGCATTGGCTCTGTCGGACATGGGGGAAGCTTCTGGCAGCTCCTCACAGCAGCCAGCCCTGTAGCCCACCCACTACCAAAGACTTGCTGTGCAAACCCAATACAATATATATTAGTAGTCTCCCAGTGCATATTCTTGCAGTTCATGGCATGAAATTTGACATCATTTGTATTTTACTGATCCTCATCTTCCCCCAGATATCCTAATTATGTACTATACATTCGTAATTCTGTCCTAACTCACATTCTCAGCATATTTCATTGAAAACAACCTTCCTGTGAGATCACTAACAAAAAAAAAAATACACACAAAGACCAATTCACACATCACTAACAATCCCCTATCTGCCCTACTTTTCTTTACATCAACCCCTGTATCACACTCTACATTCTTTAAGCAATTCTCATCGTCTCCAGTTTCACTAACAATTTCCTGAAGTGATGCTGATTAAGCACTTCAGTGAAGCCCAGACTGAGCAGAAATATCAGTTACTGACTTTTACTAAACCCAGACTATGACATTTCTATCTCCTCGATCAGAAAGTACTTATTTCCTCAAAACACTTTCCAAAGGATATAACTGAGGTGGGACTAACAGGTTGGCAGTCCTTTTAATATGCTTTGCTTCTCCTCTTAACATTTTTGGTTGTAAACAAGTTATTTTCCAATTAGTAATTGGTTTCTCTATCCTCCTTGCCATTAGCCATTTTCTCCATCATTACCCTAGTGGGAAAGGCAAGGAAAGAGGTAACTTGGGTATAACCAGCTGCATTTAATCTCAACTTCATCCACAATTAAGGCAGTCCCACTTCTGTTTTCCTGATTCTCTTTTATTAACCTCAGGCTATCATTTAAATTTTCTTTTGCAAGATTAAGTCGCCTTGACTTTTGGCTACTCTCTCTTAGTCACTACACCTCTAAGATGCCACTTTTTCTTTTATTGGTCCTGATTTCCTTGCTCGGTCTGCTTTTATGTTTCTTGTGGGCTGCTCATTCCCAATATCCATCTAGATGTTGCTTCTCATCTCTGCGAGGCCAGAACACTTCTGCTTTGGTTGAGGACAGAAGATACAAGTAGTGTTTCTATCTTTGACCTCCACATCGTCTACAGCTCCAAATTCAAGTCCTCAAACACCTTGGCCCAGTTGACATCACCAAGTTGCTCTTTCAAAGTTTCTGAACTGAAAGCCTCACACTTTTTTTTATTATTATTATCCTCAGGACCAGTACCAAGACAACGCCTGCACAGACAGTGAGGGCGCATCCATCTCCACCGGGGTCTGGCAGGGTGATAACCCTACCTCCATTGGCATGGGGGGGGGACCATATCTTCATCAACCAGCTTCAGTGTTCTGCTTCCAGCCCTCTCCCAAAATATTTTCCAGAAGTGGAAATGTAGCAGAGGATTGCTGTGTGTATTTTTAAATCAGTTTAACACAGTCAGAAGTTAGCATGTTCTTCAGTTATCATTTCTTCACATCTTTTATTGCAGATACCAATATGAGGCCTACTGGCAAAGATGACACAAAGTGGAGCGTTTAAAGCACTGGCTCCTATTCCCAACACTCTTTCTATCTCACTGAGAAAGTAACTCAATCAGTCTACTTCACCTGCAAAAGCCGGTGGTTATAGTTACCTCTACAGCTCCCAACCTCCTACTAAATTCCACACAAGTATTACATAGTGATATCAGAAACACCAGAAGAAATTAAAAGCATTGTGGGAGACCGTCACATAAGTCTAGGGTATGCGATCGCTATTACAAATTGCAAGAAAATGGCTATCTCATCTTACTAACGAGGATAAAACAAGAACATTAACTCGAAGGCAGGACGTATCTTCTTACATACCAGTATTTTGCATTGCTGCAGCACAGCTGCTCTTGTAGGGGACTGCCACTGCACTTCGCTAAGACAGCGAAAATTATTTTCCAAAAAAACCACGTGCAACCTGAGTAACTATTTTCTCCTTTTAGGTAGGGAGGGAGACTGCTGCCTAGGTATCAAATGGCATACAGAATGAGGGGGAATGTTTCATGCAAAAAGGCCAAAAAATGCAAAGAAGAAATGGAGAATGTAGGGGAGACAAGTTTCCCAGTCTCCAGAGGATCTTTACTAAACTCTAACTCAGCCTGCTAGAATGTGCTGTTGGTACTACCAAGTACCAGCAGCAGCATGAACAGTCCTCTCTGATATTCAAGTTGCGTTTGAGTAAGAAGTCTCGTACTAGCTCATCAAGACTGTGAAACCTTTGGTAAGGTTGTACATATACATATATAACTGATCCATGTCACAAAATAAATGTGTTAATAATGTGACTAAAAACCAGCACTCTCACTTCAACAACTGTTTCAGCAATTTCTATCTGTGCTGTGTAACATGAGCATAAGAACCGAATTCAGACCCAGAGAAGAAAATACAGTGTTTTTCATGGTTTATCCACGGAAAGTCCTCCGCAAATCTGTGTTCAGCCACCTGCCTTCAGCAAATTATAGCACAGAGTACGTGTCTCTACACAGAACTGCGCCCAGGTTAGTAAAATAAAATACCACCCAGTGACGTTGTCTCTGAAGCACTATAAGCATACAGTGTATTGAAACAAATTTGAACAATAGCCTCAAATTATATTTAAAAAAATCCCAAGAAGCCTCCTATTCTTTGTTTTTATGTACAAGGACAGATAGCTTCCATTCTCATATGCATATAATAATTTTTTTCCTGATCAAACCATTTTATTCCACTGAAAATGGTATCAATATTTTAGTTAAACAGTCCTTTCTTTACACAATGAGTGGTTGCAGAGCTGAAAAGCTGTCAAAAAACCCCAAATGTTTACCATTGACCTAGAAGAACAGGTTTACAATTTCACCTTCTCCTTAAGATAAAAATTGTTTTTTTCCTACTTAAAAAAGGTCTTAATTTTGTTGCTAATCCTGTTAGCAGCATCCTGCTATCCTTAGCAGCACCCACATTATCCATCCTTCTCTTATTCCAGCATGACCAACTCAACCACCTAATTTTAAACCGTAGTGGGTGAAACATGGGGGCACACCAAAACTCAGCTGCAACGTCCTGTTTTCATATTCAAGAGAATTCCTATTGATCATTTCATAATGATGAAATCGCATTGCAGGGTGTGCCGTGAGGCTCCCAGCTACAAGTGGCCGGAGGCGGGATAGCGGTCCCGCTCCATAGCCTTCCCAAACCCCAAAGCAGCTTGACCAAGATGCCATGTGCTTGTGGTGCAATGCAGAGCATGAACAAGCAGGAAGGATCTGGAGCTCCGTTTAGAAGCTCATGCTGGCCTCACGGTTGCAAGTCTTCTTGCAGTGTATTAGAAGTCAAAAAAAATAAAGATATGGCGCTGAATTCATCAACCGAGGGAGTCGCAGGACAAGATTTGTACTCCAAATTATCCGAAAGACAAACTTTCCTGGAAGACAAAACTGAATCAGTCCTTTCCCATGGGCATTTTCATACAGAAGTAGACTGGCAAAAAGTTACGTCAGTCTAAACAAAAAAGTGAAGTCAACCTGAGCCCTTCTGGGGTGAAATGGTCATTACGCAGAAAGTTAAAGCAAGTCATGCACACCGCTACAGACAGGACTGAGAGCTGGATTAGACAGATGGGAAACCATGGCACTGTTCAAATATTGAGCAAAAAAAGGTTGGTGACGCTTCCCCTCCCCCAGCTCAGAATAAGTGCATTCAGCATATTTTCATCCAACTATTTATCATGCTCTTTTGCTCCATCTGCTGGCTCTGCAACAGCAGGCAATGTATTCTGCACCTCCTATAATTACAAGACTAATAAAAAATGAAGATAAAACTAATACTGATAAAACATTTATCAGAGTCTACCTCATAAACTTTTAGCCATATATTGTCTTTGCATTTATAGATAAGATGTCTAGTTGTTGTGTCTCTTACTTAATGAGTTTATTCTAGCTTTTTGGGTCATTTCCTCCCTACATACTCTGAGCTTAAAAAAATATTTTGTCACAGATTCAAGCAACAGAAAAATCTCATTACAAATATGAAGAGTATTCAGAGTTCAAATCCCCTTATTTCTTGATTTTATCATGAAAAATGAGAAGTGGAAGGATTTTCTTACACTCTAGAAAGCACAGCAAATCTGTGTACAAATAGATTATCTATAGACAGACTTACATGGATACAGGCGCCTACTGAATAAATCAAATTCTATTGAGGAAAAGAGTCTTTCCAGGGAGTTTTTATTACTTCCCTAGAGGGAATCATATTCCACTGTAAAATTAAAAACTGGGACTAAACAGGATCTAAGTCCATCCACCATCTATAGTAACACTGAAGTCATCCCCTCAGAAAACCTCTAGATGCCACCAGCCCCAAAAGCAACTACCTAAAGGGGCCTACAAGAAAGCTGGAAAGGGACTGTTTACACAGTTGTGTAGGGATGGGACAAGGGGGAATGGCCTTAAGATGAGGGAGGGGAGGTTTAGATTAGATATCAGGAAGAAATTCTTCCTGGTGAGGATGATGAGGAACCGGCACAGGGTGCCCAGAGAAGCTGTGGAGGCCCCATCCCTGGCAGCGTTCAAGGCCAGGTTGGATGGGGCTTTGGGCCCCCTGGTCTAGTGGAGGGTGTCCTGGCCCATGGCAGGGTGTTGGAACTGTATGGTCTTCGAGGTCCCTTCCAACCCAAACCATCCTACGATTCTGTGACTCCACAGTAATACCAGCGTTGAAACAAATTTGCCGAACAGCTTAATAACTTTACAGCTATAATTTAACACAACGTTCCACACTGAGAGACGGATAAGCCATGAACACATGCACTGACAGTACATCTCCGGACTAGCAGCAAACCAGAAGTACCCGGTTAGCACATTAATGGAGCAACTTGCAGCCCTGGTGAGCAAAGGTCAAGTATGTCATACCCTCCCGCTACCCGGAGCTTATGGCACAGGTCTAAGTAGGTTAAGATGCACCATGGAAATGTATACATTCTTTAAATGCTATTCACTGGCGTAAAGGAACTGATAACTTTTTGGCCCTCCAAAGTTAAGCACATGCATAGCCAGTAAGTCAGAGATTTTTACTTTTTATTTAAGTCTTGCCATTTCATTTTTCAATTGTCAAAAGCGCATATAAATTTGACTACAAAGCAGCCTGGTAGGGGTTGAAAATCCTGGTATTCTTGCGAATGAGAGGCACAGGGAGAATATTTCAGTTACGCTCAAATTTTCCTCTTTTTATAGGAAGGTGCGGGGCGGACAGTTGGACTAGATGATCCTTGAGGTCTCTTCCAACCTTAATGATTCTATGATAAAGAAAAAAAATACAAAAAAGAACAAAGCCAGAGCTTAAAATCCATTTTGCAATAGGATCTTAACTCAGATAGTAAAACTTTTATGATATTAAGCTCAATACTATTCCAAAGTTAGTTCTTGAAATTTGGGGCTTGAGGAATAAATCACTGCAAGCTTGTTCTGCTCAGAAATTCCTCCCTTTGATCTCATCCCGCTCGGAGACGAGGGGCAGAGTTACTCGGTCCTTTAGTTTGACAGGGTGCTGCCAATTTTTATGTGCGAATACTGCAAAAATATGAAGCTTCTAATTTTTTATTCAGATCATATTAGTCAATGCCTTTCTCAGTGGTATGGGAACGTCTCTTGCATCCTCCAATAGAGCAGTTTAAGATGAGCAAGCTGCCAAACAAAGTATAAAGAACAGGAATGATATTTTTTTGGAAGAGAAAACAAACAACGATTATTTCAAATTACACTATTAGATGGCTACACAACTCAAATTTCAAAGCATATGTAGACCACATAAAGTACTATATATGTATCTATATGGCAGGTAAATAATAACAGAGGATATAAATGTAAAGAAATCAGAATTGTGTCTCTGTTGTCATCTAAATGGACAAAAATCCCTTCAATTTTATTTTTTTTAAAAATTCATACAAAGTATTACCTGACCCTAACAAATTTTTCTTCCGCAGACGTTTTTAGAATGTGCCTAATCTTACACTTTGACAGCTCCCACGTAGTTCATTTTACAAACAGAACAGTGTTCCAGAGGAGCACACTGAATAACAGTCAAAATCGGGCTGTTCAGCGAGATAACAGAGCGCGGATGCGGCAGCGCAACAGAATTCGCCTCTTCCTGCTGCCTGCTGTTAAGGAACAAAACCGGCTCTGTCCAGAGGAGCGTTCTCACTGCGCTTCACCGTGCAGCTACAAGTGTTCACAGCACTACTTGTACATTAAACAACAAGTATTCAGAAAGAAAAAAAAAATGCATGGGTTTGTTTTGATCTTTCCTTTAGAGTCACAAGGTAGCAGAGGGTCTGTGTTACCTACCGGACCCCCAGTAATTCTGCAAAGGGACAGGGAGGTGAGCGAGGAAAGGACGATCGATGACAACTTAAAACATATATACCAGAACTAAGAGATAAATTCCAGTCTTCATTAAACTGTTTCATGTCTGTCCTCTGTTCCTCAGTTTCTCATGTAGTAAAAACCAGCTCACAGTACTTTTTGTACGTTTAAAATAAAATACTATGTATGCACTGCTTGCTAATTATTCAATACTTTAATTTATGTACATCCCTAAAATACCTCTCCAGTGTTTCAGCTGAAGGTATTACAGATGTCTGCCTTTGAGAAGTGAGACAGCAGTTAGCTACAGACTTAAATGAAGACTAATGCACGTAGATTCTATACTAATTAGTGACAAGTCATTGCTAGAAGTAAAGATTTTTTTCCCCTTCCCTGCAAATATTTACGCACTCATTGAAAACCCGAGTGCAACTGTGTAATACAACCAGCTCAAAAAAAAAAATCCGTCTGAGCTTGCTTAGGATACGAAACAATACAAAATTAATTTTTGCAGCACTGAAATCTAACACACATTTCAGGGGAAACAAAGCAAAGCCACGAAGCACGACTCTTTCTCCTGGGCTTCAGTACTAATTGCTTGCGGACTTTGCAAGACGCTAGAAACGGCAGAAAACCACGGAGTCTTTTCTCAGTGGAAATCATGAGGAAAATATTGTTTCTTCTGACCACAACAATAAATGCTTTTAAACACACAAAGTCGTCAAAAGACTTTCTAAGCAACTCAGAAGAAATCACTTCAGACAGGATTACTACTTTATATGTATATCCAAAGCCCCGCAGGCGTACTGGAGTCGTGTTTGTTAATTCTGCGCTAGGCTGCTTTGACTTTACCACGGGGCTTTTGAAACATTAAAAAAATCGGTTGAAAACATGAAGCTTAAAGAAAACTCGCATTGCCTTGTACTGTAAATATCCTGTATCAGGAGTTGGGGACGTTTGATGTTCTTGCTTTTTGTTTGGCAATCACCGATCTGAACAATTTTTCTCCTTTTTTCTTTCATCCACTTCCAACCGCAGAACAGCTCACCGGAGAAGGCTCACCGAAACGATGGAAAATCGCCGTAACTGCCACAACCTGGGCCCCTGCTCATGATTGCACATGTGCATAAAGCTCTTCTTATGAAGATGATCAAATATGCATGTGTTGCGTTTAGAAAATCGGGCCCTTTACTTATTCATGAAAATTAGCACAGCCAATACACCCAGTGAAACTTTGCATTTTCCACTACAAAAGCCCAACCCTTTCTCTCCATGTCTCTGATGTCTGGACTACAGGAGAAAGGTAGGCAACCATGGAGTAATGCATGAGTCGAGGTCGCAGACACCATTTACGTTGGCATCTCTCTCTCCTCACCCTGTCTCTTGACCCTTCCCACCCTCCCGGCACTGCTGCAGGACAGATGTTAAGTTTCTAGTGCAAACAAAGTCTAAAATTCTCTTGTCCCAGATACAACTCAGCGAACGCTCATCTGGAGTTGGCCTCACCCACAAAAAATACCCATCGTCTCACGTGTTCGTAGAGCTGCACCAACTGGCAGTCTTGAAGGACTCATCACCTATTGACCTTCCTGTGAGGACAGCCTTATGTTACCTGACCAACCTCACCATGTCTAACATCCCACTCCTGAGAGCTGCTGAAGATGTTGAGAATTTACAGAAATTACCAGTGACACCAGGGACCGACTCTTACCAAAGCACACGAGGTTTTACACTATTTCTATCATCTCCTATCATCTAGTCCCAATATGAATGGGAAATAAAATCATGGATTATAACAACGATTTAAATCAGTCATTCCTGGTTTTATCAAACAAAAAGTACGCTTTTCCAACAGGCATTACCTGTTTATTTACAAATGGGCGTCTTTGTGTCTTTGAATAAAACATACCTCGCAGCCTGTCCTTAGAAGTACATAGATGCACTCATCCATAAACACAGCTCAGGTTTATCCATATATTCTGTATATTCATCCATGCGCAAAGGATATGACCAACGAGCATTACTAGTCACACGCATAACTAATGCATGAAGTAACTGAAGTAAAACAAACTTCTGGAAGGTTCTTATCACCGAGCTACTTTCATAGCTTTTATAGAAGAGAGGAAACAATCCTGGGAACATACTAAGGAAAGTTTTCTCAAGACTGGCTGCAAAGCTGAAGGTTGTGAAAGTCACCTTGCAAAATTGGCAAAAAAACCTCCTCCAGCACTGGGACATGCGGTGCAGGAACGCAACACCGGCTGTCTTTTTCAAAAGTGACTACTGCTTGGGTCTGGAAGTGATGACAATCCATCCTCCGAAACATCAGATACTTTCATGTTCTCACACAAACATAAAAGGTACCAAAATTTTCCAGTTAATTTTGGCCCAGAGGTACACTTTGGAGGTGTGAATATACCATTCCCTTCCCAGCCCAAAATGCTGTTTAATTGACTTAATAAGTAGCCTACTTCTCAAATAATTTTAAAACTAAATATACTTTTCTGTACTATTCAGGATTTTCAGGTTTTCTAATGAACAGCTTAATAACAAAGTATTTTCATATCCTACTGTTTTCTCCCTTGATTTCAGTGCACATCAGACATCCCACCATTCCAGTCCACCCAACAATATACCTGTTGTTCCCAGTACAACCACTGGCGTGACGAACAAGGCTCTGCTGTTCACATTTCAGTTTAAAATGCCACGTTTTGTGAAACTGAAACAGTTTGTTCTAGTTTCAAAAAATACGTAATTCACAACACACTGAAAAAAAATCGTCACTGAGTTACAGATACCAATTTTCTCTCAAAAAACAACGTTCATCATGTTCTCACCTATGTGCAGATACACACTTCTAAAAGTTCTGTAATTTACAAAGTTCACAGGAAAATAAACTTCCAAATCTATGCTTTACTAGCCCCCAGTTGGTTTTCCCACAATAATCTGTACACAACAAAATGTACTCGTACACTGTCTGTGCAAATGAGAGGCCAGCCTGGGCAATGAAGCTTAAGTGACACCTCAACATACAAGGATGAAGCATACAGTGGTTTAAACATCATCAGCAGTGGGAGTATGGAGCTAAATTAACGGGCTCCCCTTTGAAAATTGAACTCGTTACGAAACCTCAGTTAGAGAACAACTTGACTGCAGTCTACCTGATCATATCTCAAACCTTTTGTGTAAGCGTAAGTGGAAAAGATAAATCCTGGTATATGTAGAATAATTCCCTGATTATTTATTAGAATGTGCTTCTCCCAATACAAATGTGTTGGATCCATATTAGGTTCGTTCCTATTAGGTAAAACTAATTTATTTGGTATAAGGCAAATGGAAAAAAAAAAAACGAGACCATTTTAAAATTGCCTAAGGTCACTTCATGGGCAAAACAATGTATTTAAACTGCAGAGACGACAACATGCTTAATATGACTACACAGAAATTGCCTCCTTGATGACAATACATTAAAATCCTCATTGAATATTCATAGAATTTTTGACAAGATTGAGTGACACGTAATCCCAGCCCCAGCGAGCATCGACTTGATAGTCTCACTGTGCGAGGATGGATGCCACACCAGCCAGGTCATCTTTGTTCCTCCCAGGGCCAGGAACGGCTGCACAAAACATCCCCGTTCCCAGTTTTTAGTATCAGGCTGACAGGAAGAGAAGAGAAGGAAATCAAATGTACAAAGCTCCTCTGTATATCGGATGTCAGGGTGAGGAAGAGCCTTTATCACAACTGTGCAATGAGTGAGTGGAAGAGCTGTGATTTCCTTATAGCGTGGCAACGGAAAATTAGAGAAATAGCAAAGAAAAATCCTTCGAGTGACTTTCACTTACTAAGTTATGACCTCTGCATGACAAATAGGTAAGCAGAGTTTAAATCATGTGAAATACGTCAATTCAGAATGCATTAGGATGCCATTAACGGACAGTAGCTTAGACATCGGGAAAATATTAAGATGGATAGATCACTTAGCAACAATAGGACAAAGAAGGTTTTAATAAAGCCAACGCCAGACAATGCAATAGTAATACCACCAGAGTGCCCTTTTCTGTTTTTTTGGTCAGATATGTACCAATGTGATAATAAACAACTATCTTCAAGACAAACTAGGGTAGAGAATTGAAAAATATTCAAGCCAAAGCCTTGTTTATTAATCAAGTAAGAAATCTGACTGCTAAATCCCATACCAGTGATGGAATATAATTAATACTGTATTTCAATCCCATAATAAAACTGTTTCCTAATTTCATAACTGCAAAAGCAATACATAACGCAGTCCTCATGTCATCACTCCTGTATCAGATGATGTTTATGACACCATAATCTGAATAATATTTTTGGATGACCTAAGGCCACAGCAGCAAAGCACTTGTTTGCATCATGACGGTTCCCTGCGTCCCGCTGGACGGGGCATCAGGCCATGAAGCAGCGGATGAAAGAGATGCAACAAACTTGTGGAACTGTACCGCTCCTCCTAAGAGCGTTGGGATTTGATGGAAGTTTACAAAAGGTAATGAACTCTACATAACCGTCTCGCAGGCTAACTCTAAAGTGACGCACTTCGGTTTTTAAGCTTGGAAACAAAATGAAATTTTAAAATACTTGCAGAAGTATCAGTCTGGCATGGGGGAGAGAAAGGAAGACGTGTTTATAATACTGCACAATAACATGAATGAAGAACAAAATTCAAATAATTAATTTTATCTCGTTATTTTCTTGTACGCCCCAGGCTGACATCTCTGCAACAGCTCCAGCACACAGTTAGGCATGGCACATGCAAAAATCTCATTCCTATTCTATAACGCTACCATTTACCTTTGATTTTTACACTATTGACTGTTCAGATGAGCTTCTCATCAAAACATCTTATCTACAGCCAATACGGGGATGTTTGTTCTAATCCAAAGATACAGGGAGGGCAGCAATGTCCCCTAAACCCATCACTTCTACCACAAACACAGACATGACACCCAACAGCTCAGAAACTACTCTCAAATCTGGCTTCCCAATCTGTCAGCCCCTCTTCTCTGCCCGCCAGCCTGATGATGGATGTATGTGAGTGATATTATAATTCCTCCAGTGTGAACACTTTAAAAAAAAGAACAATTCTTTCTGCTCGGAAAATTTTAACATTCAAAAAAAAAAAAAAAAAAAAAAAAAAAGGAATCATTTGTGACACAAGAGGTTTTTGTGAGGCCAAAGCTCTGCCTTGTTTGAATAGGCAATACCATCAGCAAAAACAATCAGGGCAAACATGTTGGACGTGGAGCTGTACAGCACAGCTGGCTGCAGCTGCAGCACCAGAGCCCGCCGCGTACCCCACGTGGAGCGGGGCAGCGGGGATGGAGAGAGGGCAAAGCCCTGGGGCCACAACCCCTCTGATAAATCCACCCTTCATTTGCAATTATATTGGTTTAAGTAACGTGTTAAGCAAATAAAGAAAATCTTGATTTGCCAAACCCTCAGCTACAAGTGACAGGCAGAGCCCAAATACAGCAGCACTTCTATTTTTTTTTAAAACCACTTACACGACAAGCGTAACAGCAGACACCCGATAGTGCAGATAATGACAAACACGCTGCTCTAAGCCAGGCACCTCTCACAGAGAAGCTTTTGCTTCCATTTGCTACACCACCCTGCTCAACGCCTCGCAGAGCTGCAAATAAACAATAACGCGTTTTAGGGAAAAAGCTCCATGAGAAAGGTAAGGAAGGGTCCGCTGTGCTCCTGGAGGCTGGAGAGCTCGTTCCTCTGTTGCCAACGTCCTTTTAATAACTCATCTTTCACATCCCTGCCTCAATTCCCACAGACAGCATCCTGCTGAAGAGGGACATATGTTGCACCCCAACTGCATTACTGGGGGTTGCAGTGGAAGGGGGCAGAGTTTGGCCATCAGCCTCTGTTCTTCGTATACTTCAGAAGCAGAAATAGGTTCACCAGTTTAAGGAAAATACCAGATTTTGAACTGCAAGAGGAAGTGTTTTTTACAAAAATGATAACCTCACCTACGGTACAGCATCCTGGACAACTGCTGCCTGGGACCAGTCTTGGAGCAGGCTCACTGGCGTGCACCCCCACCGCAACAAGTCCTCAGAATCCCACTGAAGCCCCCATCGCCTTTAACTAGCATTTAACTCCATACAACTTTGTAACTTCTTTGACAAAATCTATTCTTTTTTTTTCAGTATTTGCAAACTGGCCTTTTGGAAACAACTGTTGTACATAATATTCGTTTGTTTTCACTGTCCTTCATCCTGCTGGGAGCAGAAGAGGTACATACTCTTAATACATTGCCCTCTGCTCCTACTCCAGAAGATGCTCTTAAGACTGTGGCTGCTTCTGCAGCATGAGCTGGAGCTCTGGAGCTCCCACCACCATCATCTGGAGACATTCAAAACCCAACTGGACACGTTCCTGTGTGATGTGCTCTAGGTGGTCCTGCCTTGGCAGGGGGGTTGGACTAGATGATCTTTCAAGGTCCCTTCCAACCTCTAACATTCTGTGATTCTGCGATCATCCATCCAACCCGTCCTGCTGTGCACCCCTGGACATATGGACAGGAGATGATGCAGGGGCCATGAGGACCAACTGCTTCATCTGAAGCATATGCTTTGGAAAACTTGAGTCAAATGAGTTCAACCACTTTTTTAAGATATTTTAACTGACTCCAGACAAAACGCAATGTTGCAACTGACAATGTGCTTACAGAATTAAGAAGTGGCTCATACTAAAAACAAAAACAAAAACAAAAAAAACCACACAACCAAAAAACAACCAAAAAAAAAAAAAAAAAAACCAAAAAAACCCCCAAAACACAAACCACAAACCCCACAACACTGCATTTGGTTTATTTCACAGAACTTCCTAAAGAAAGGACGATTGCTGATATCTTTAGACAATCGGCCTGATTACACATGAAGTTCCAAACAGCTTTTGCACAGTATCTCACAGTGCTTTGAACGTAAAGCCACCTGCGACACAAGCAGACAGAGGAGCATTTGCCAGGTCCTTCTCCAGTTAAACTACACTGTTTATGTTTCACGCTTCTTTAAGCTTCTCTTTCTTTTTTTTTAAAAACTTTCATTTCCCTTTTCTTTTTTTAATGCAGACAGCGCTAAAGATTAAAATGCATTTGGGAAAGAAGTGCTGAAAGTTGGAAATAAACCCGGGGAAACTTTGCACCAGCAAAGGAAATGAAAAATTTCTAATCACGAGTACTTGAGCGAAGCCTACTGCAGCACAGACTGATGGGCTCTGATGCAGAATAATAACAATAATTACTGATTTTCTTGTCGTTACATCCAAAGTGCCTGTGTATACTCCGAATCACTTTCACAGAAGAAACGGGATAAACTGGAGAAATCTTTAAAAGGTTTATCAGTTGAGTGCTTCCAAAGAGCAATTTCTGAGATGCAAACCCAGGCTGGCAACGGACTCGCAGACCGAGATTAACTCCATCTCATTTCACATCTGCAATGTTTGCAGCAGTATTTTTAGCAATGTTTTTTGCATTCACTAGACTTTAACACAGTATATTTACTTCTGAATAAACACTAACTAGTCATGTCGATGTTTTAGTTAATGTAGCATTAGACGCCACAAGTTTTTACCTGTTTCATTTCTCAACCTTAATTTAGCACCAATGTTCAATTTTTGCTTTTAATAAATACACTGTTTTAATGCATTAGCCAGGCTTGTTCTTTACACAACGCGAAAGCATATTCCAAGGAATCACCTGAAGCCAACATTAACATCTGCGCAAAAATTTACTCTCCTTTAGAATGTCATTTGGAAATTTTCCTCAGAAAATGTTCCTTTCCCCACTCCCGAACACTCCACTGACTCCTTCCCTTCCCAAAACGCCCCAAAACCAGTTCGGCATCATTGGCACGGACTGACTATTGATTTAGATGGAAGTTGCTTCTCTGGAGAAAGCATCTTCATCAGTGTAAGCTTCAGGGCTTGCTCAATAAAAGGCTTTTGATGTATGCAGTAATACATTTGATGCATAACAAGAAGTTGAAACGAGTTGGAAATTTATGTATCATTAAAAAAAAAAATAAAAAATGCACTATTAGGTGCAGAAATGTACCAAAAAAGGTAAGTCATGAAGCCAAGGTTTCCAAGGCAGCATCTAATGCCTGGCTGGTGCTTACGAAGCCAAAGTTTATTATTTATTACTGGTTATAATTGCAACAGCAAAGCTGTAGCTCCAAAAAGACCGGCGCAACTGCGGTCGTATTAACCAGCTACCAGAAATGGCTGGACGAGCGTTCAAGGTGCACGTGATGTTTCCGAGCCCGAGGGTCTTTCCTTTGATGGCACATTTGGAAGAACAGTCTTGCAAGGGGAAATCCAAATTATATTTGAGAGACATCAATTCAGGATTTGTGAAAAAGAATCTCATTTTATATACTCAAACCCCTCTTTTAGCAGGGCTGGCGATGAGGCTGACGTCTCGTCGTGCTGCCAGCTGACTACAGGCACGAGGCGCAGCCAAAAGGGCTCCCGAATTACCCCTCCCTAGGTAAGCTGATCACCGCCTGCACAGGCTGCTGGCACAGCATCAACATGTCAAGAAGCTTTTTCTATCAGAAAATCTTCAGGAACAAAATCACAGAAATTCAAATGTTCTTCCAAGCCTCGCTGCGAAAGCACAGAAAAGCCCATTCATCACCACTCACTTCACAAGCAGCGATGCTGAACTCCGCAAAGTCTCCAGCTAGATTTAAAAAAGCCTAAAGTAACTTGATTCAGTAGCTGCACGAGCTTTACACTATTTATCCAGCTGCAGGGCAACTGGGAGAGCTGTGTTTTTTTAAATACGTGTATTTTTTTGTAACAGAATTAATTGTTTGATAGAATAACATGGCGCAGGAGTTGATAAACTCGTTGCACACCTCTGAATTTGTCACTTTTATGCAAAGCTTTCTCTTTGATTCTGACCATGAAACTCAGCCAGAAAATAAACCATGGATCTCGACAGACAACTCGCTCGACAGTTACCCGTGGCACACAAGTGGTACCAGCCCAGCAAGGAAGGAAGGTCGGTATTAGCCTCCACAGCCCAGCAACTGTACTACTACCAACACATTATTAAGCAGCAATTATTGATTTGCCTGTTATGTTCTAGTTGGAACCTAAAGAAGGTAACAGAGAGCACAGCTGATCGGGAAGAGGGGCTGTGTTTTAGTTTGGTTTTGCTCGGTTTTAAAAAAAAAAACAAACCTTAAATATTTGGTAACCCACAGTTCAAACCTTCAAAACTTTTAACTTTTCTTTTCCAAACCAGAAAGATGGGATTTAAAAATTAAAACCCTAGCAGAAAGAGTAGCAGAAAACCAAGCAAGTATGATTTCCGACGCCTGCAAGGCGTGAGTTACAAGTGCTCTATCAGCTTCCCCTCTCTGTAAAAAAGCTTATGGGTCCACCTCAAATAACCAGAAGGTAACCAGTGAAAAACCCCACGTAAATAGGTGACCAGACTTTTATGCCTTCACTATTCTTTCAGGATTTACTGTCAGGACCACTACAAAAGCAGCTCTTCAAACATGCCAGAACACCTTCACGCAGCACCTCACGTCTGACTGAAACGTTACACGTTCAGAAAGGTTCACTTTCGGAAAGTTTCACTAATTTTGAAAGGGCGCACAACGTGCACAGGTCCGTAACGAGCAGTCAGGGGCACTGGGGAGGACTGACTCACGAGATATACGTGTGGTGCTCAAAATACCTAACACTTTTTTCACATTTATATGTGGAGCCTTTTGCTTCTGAAGCTTCTCCTCTGCTGTACAAGCAGGAAAGAAAACTTCTGCAGATGGGAGATTATTGTACTCGTACGATTCAACCCCAGGTTGTTCTTACACAGCTGGAGTTTGCAAATGCCTGTATAAATTTCCTGAACAGTATGCACCTATATGAGGGCTATTTCCTTCTACAAAATCCCGTTATGTCTCAGCTGATAAATAACATTCACACTTTAGTTGGAGGAAACCAACGCCTTAGCGTAGATGGCTCTAACAAAAACATTTAGCAACCAAGACAGACAAATTACTATTTTTTGACCCGGTTTCCTTGAGCAGAAGTAAGCAGAAATACACCTCCGAAAGAAAAAATTAGCTATTAAGCCACAAGAAGGTACTAGGAGTAATTACAATCCGCTGACAATCTGTGTGTGTGAAACACAGAGATGTAAACCCAACCTTTCGGTCTATGCTGCCTTTGTAAGTCACGGACAGAGACAGCGTAAGAACTTTCACCCATTCCACAAAACTCCACCAAATTTTTCAATCGTCAGTTAAACGCATCATTCCACATCCCTATTTTAGTGTTTTCTGAGACATCACGATCTCTGCAAGTACCTGCATCCTTTATTTAAAATGACTTTCCAAGCAGCAGAAGAAATCGAAATAAACTGAATGAATTTAAATTCATTACCAATAAAGCGTAATTTAATTCATGATTCTTTCAACTTTCTCCTGAGAATTGCGAGCTGCAGGAGGGATGCATACCTGACTGACGGAGCTGGATTTACTGCTGCTGGTCCCTCAGGAAATCACACTGAGCTATATATAGCTATCAGAAGCCTCTTGCCCCCCTCCCAAAAAAGACGTTTAAAAAAAGAGATTTTAAGAACGCCATGTGCGTAAGAACCGAGCATGTGTTTCTAAAAAGGTAACAGCATGCTGGTTTTTAGGAAGATAATTAAACCCCCAAAGTCAGCATCCAGGATGGTTAATCAGAGAGGCTCCCGTAGCAGATCCAGCCCACAGGCCAGAGCTGGGAACCTAAGTACTTACAGACACAAAAAAGCCAGAAGCAGCTAATAAACCAGGTGAGAGCCTGGTCAACCATATTTCAGAGGTTATAGGTGTCCAAAATGTTAATTACAGGTGTAGAAAATGCTTTTTCCTGATTTCCACTTCTGTGAGTGACCTAGTGAGCCCATCAAGGTCTTGGCTTAGCTAGGAAACAAGGTACGACGCACAGCCCTATAAAAGGAGACGGTACCCATAACCAAAGAGAAATCTCCGGTAACCTGCGGTTCAGCTGAACGCAGAGCATCAGACCGGCTCTTCCATTTCCACTTGCTCCCTACAGCACCACTGCCCGGGTGACACCTACGTTCCCACTGGGCACTGAGAGCAGCCGATAACCACCACACGCTGCTGACGCTGGAAAACCACACACGCTGGAAAACAAGAACAGCAATTATTTATCCCACACCAGCTGATAAATACCTCGTTAATTCTTTTGGCACAACTGTTTATTCCTCGGTCCTGCCTGGTTGCTTGTTTCTGGTGCGAGATGTGCAACAGCTTTTACCACTGTCACTCTCCGCCATATACCCAAGTATCCACCGTCCAAGTGTGGAGAAATGTGTGATCACCTGGAGTTAAAATTTAACTTTTAGTTTGCATTTTGTAAGACTAATTTTAAAAATACAAAAACCTCTCTGTAAATATTTTTAAATTTAAAAAAAATAAATAAGCCACTTCACTGATTTGCTCCTGGCCAGCATGGGATAACAACAGGGTGTTGACCCAAGCTCTTGAGTAGTTACCTATAATAATATATAATATAGGATAATGCCTAAATTAGCCATAACACATGGAACCGGCAAGCACTAGTGGGAAAACAGGAATGTCCAAGTACCTTCCAGGGACAACCAGCGAAAAGAAAGACACCAGCGCCCCACGAGAAAGGAGAATCCCAGAAGAAAAAGCTTTGCCCAGCCTAACTCAGCCACGGAGCCTCGGCAGGAGCACGCTGGTCTTGTGGCAGAAAGAGGTGGGAGGAGAGCTGCGGAAAATCTGCTTTCCTTCATTCTTTCTGCATCTTTAATCCTTAGGCGCTTTAATCCTGCTCGCAGGGGCAGCGGTAACCGAACAGGGTGGTATATATAAAATAGGCAACTCTCCGGGGGTGTAAAAGGGAAGCAGTAAGTACAGGTGTGAAGTATCGAGTCAGGAATTAAATTTGACAGAGAGTAACTTCAGCAAGAGCAAGACAGCACACGTGAAATTCTGAAGATTCCAAAAAGTTTTAAACATGAGAGATTTTTCTTCCTTTATTTTTTTTTTTAAATTATTTCAAGCAAAGAACACCTTCCCCTCACACACCTTTATTCAAGGTGCAGAAGAAGAGATTCCATGTGTGTAAAGGTTAGGTTTAAAACAAGTTTTCCTAAAACACAGGAAAGAATTACAGTACCGCAACTGGTCCCTTACAAAATACAAGAACATCAAAAAGCTTTTTCAGCATCTGGAACTGCTCTGCTCGGCCCCGTGGGGCTGCTCAGATATTCTTCTGCTATCGACTGCCCACTCAGGGCTAATATTTCAGCAGAAAAAACAATGGAGTTGGGAAAACTTGCCAATATTCAACTATAAACTCTGCAATAAGAAAAGCAGAATTTTCTTATTATCTAAGCTGCTATTCCTTTAAATTAGATGACTAATTGCGTGACCATTCCTTTAAATTAGATGACTAGGAACAAGAGCACTTTAAACTATAATGAAAAAAAATCTCTTTAAAATACTTCAACCTCAGGTAACTGAAATTCTCACTTTTAAAACCTGATGATATCACATAGCTTCATCATCAGTTACCAGTAACTTAATAAAAAAAATGATTAATAAAGTTTATCTTCTGCATCAAGCAACAATCAAAGCAGCAATTCAGTTTCAGAGGACTATTTTACTACTCATAATTTATGCTCTGGGAGCAGAATTTCCTGTTTCCTATATTAAAATTGGTATATTATTTGTTTTTTATATATAGGCTATATTTTAATACATATATTTGGGTTTTTATATATGGGTGTGCATGGATATGTATATATAATAGATATATACAAGTTCAAAATCTTCTTCTTTTGCCCGTGATGCTCATTTTACATGCAGAACTGATAGGCTAATGTCACCAGCATATTGGCAATCACAAGCCAAGAATAACATCCTTCCTCCACGTACGTGGAGACGTACTTGGATTAGCCTGGGCACGTGCAACAGCATCGCCAGGGAGGGCAGTGGGAGCTGGCGCAGCCACCCAAGAAGCTGGGTTAATGCAGGAGTGGCTCCTTCAGACTGAACTCAGCACCGCCCTTTGAAGGGCATTTAAGTTGGTTCATTAAAAATCCACTCAGTTCTGCAAAATTCACATAATAAATACTATGCAAAGATACCCATTGCAACTCTCCTACACCACTGCCAGCACCTGGCACGGTATTTTTTTGTGCTACGGAAATCTCTGGCTCAATAAAACTCTGCTTTGCATTTAAACTTTCCACAAGAGCTCTTTGCAAGTGTCTCGGGCAAACTTCAGCTGCATCCGGGCTTGCCTCACCATCAGAGGTGAGGTCCCCACCAGCCAGACGTTGCTATTACCCGATAGCTCATGGTTTCCCAGCTTCAGGTTTTCAGGGGAAATGGCTGGCAGAAAATCCCAGCAAAATTGCAAGTAAAAATTGTTGATTTTCCAATACTGGAGAGAAGCATACAAAATCCAAAACCTTTTAAGTAAAACGCATTTTAAGTAAATTCTATGAAATCCAGTGATTCATATACATGCCTCTGACATTTGTAAAATTCCAGAATAACAAACTGTGAAAAACCCATCTGTAATATGCAAAGAAGCATGGTTGAGAAAGCACCTTCAATGTCTGAGGGGATTATTTAAGAGTTTTAATGAAGTATTTAAGAGTCTCTTGTCTATTTGCTTAACAAAGACTACTTTTACTCAATAACGTGTAGAACAAAAAGGTATTTGGAAGTCTCTCACTCCGAATTCAACAGCAGGAATTGGCATTACAGAATCACTTTTCTTTTACCAGTCATTTAATTTGAAATCCTTGCATTCATGAAGTATTTACTGTCACAGCACACAAGGCATAAGTGCACATTTCCAAATATAATCCCCCATCTGATCTATACATTTTTTTATAAACTCTGCAAGTGCCGTAGTAATACCATTGAACCACCTTATTTTCAAATTGAATCAAACTCTGTGCCATCATCTAGAAACAGTTTCGTGATCTCCACTGTCTTGCTCAGACCACTGACTGAGCTCATCGGAGCTGAAATACGACGTCATGGACTTGGGCAACCTGGTCAAGTGGAGGATGTCCCTGCCAATGGCAGTGGGTTGGAACTAGATGACCTTTGAGGTCCCTTCCAACCCAAACTATTCTGTGATACTATGAACTTAGTATGAAAATGATTTAATGTATCTTCCATGTGCTTTCTCCATACAGAAGCCAGGCTGGATGATTTCTCTCCTTGCGTAAACAGGTATATACAAGTCATGTGAGATTCCCTGGACAAAAGTCAGGTCAATGAAAAGCTATTTGTTTCTCCATGTCTACCCTCTTGATGAGGCCATCAACAATCTCTTTACCAATATCCAGTGGTTATGCTAAAAACCCTCTGGTTTCTCTTGCTGAACCTCTCCGCTAAAACGCTAACAGGTAACAAAGCACTGACTAATTGAAATTGATTTTTACTAAAGTGATTTTAACATCTACAATTTTTTCTATGAAGAAAACAAAGGAGCCATTGGGAAACAGCTCTTGAGCAGCAGCTGGAGATGGCTGGGAATTCACAGGCATAAAGAGAAAAAATGGTTTTATGTTTTGAATGAATTATCATTTCTTAAAAAGAAACAATCTGGAAATTAACAGTATTAAATCAAACAGTGGCAACCAGTCAAAGATGTTTGCCAAGTCAAGGTGGTCTAAGTGGTTTCCACCCAACTTGCTGCTCGGGTCCCCAGGGAGGGGACGGGCACCCACATGCCTGGGAGCTCTCTCTTTGCAACCCCTGCCACCGCCGCAGGCACGGTGCGGCTGGCTGGGATGCCGAAGCTGGCAGCTCACGTCCCGTGGCGCTCACTGAGAGCCAACATCTGGAGTTATCTCAGAGATGCTCTGTGTGCCAACGCAGGAGCCACTCTTTTGGAGCAATGTGTAAAATACGAAAATAATTATCTCAATAATAAATAATTACCTTCTCAACTATTAAATAACCCTGCCAAAAAGATCTCACTCTTGGAAACAAGATGCAGATGGAAATTTCAAGAACAGAAGGAACACCTGGCACAGGTAACAACTGTACACCTACCACGTGGGGTGGCGGAGAATACATTCACATGGGTGTTCAAGTACCTCATTTCTACAGTTCACCCTTGTTCAGCAAAGTAATTTCAGTCCACATTTAATGATACTGAAGCACATGCCTAACTCTTAAAGACGACAGTATTTCCTTGCGTGGTTGCTGTGCTTTTTATGACTCAACTGAAGCACTTTGTCTTACGAGTCCAGTTAACAGTATCACTGCATGCTGGACAGGCTGCAGCCAGCTTTCCTTCCAAAATGCCACTTGTTTTCCTTGCAACTACAAGGAATTCATGGCATCAAAATGGAAAAAAAAAAATAAAAAAAGAAAACCAAGTGCCTGCAGAACTATTTTTGGTTAGCGGTTAGCTGCTGCTGGTTCCCGATGCCCACGGAGAGTGACAAGTGTAACTTTAAAATCACAGGAGCACAAACAGAAAATCTTTTCCTAGCAAGCTATCGAAAAAACCCCAAACACTGCTGTACTGCACAGGAAGGTTTACTTCTGGGGTGGGCCCTGGATACAGGCATAAAGGAACTAAAAAATATCAATTCCAAAGATACCTAGTAAAACCAGAACTTCATTTAATAGGAAAGAACTGGGAGAAGAAAATGAAGGAAATTGCCTCTTGAGTGTTCAGAATTTCTTTATAATATTGGGGAAATTTTACTGAAATATATTAAAAAAAAGCAAACACCAAAAAACCCCAAACCCAATTGCTGAATAACCAGGTCTGATGACGCTACGGAAAAGGGTCAGATTTTTTGAACAGGTAAGTTATCAGCACACATTCAGCTACGGAATGGAAGTTAGGTCTAAGACCAACTGAGATCCCTGGAAGTTACCACCACCCACCCAGAGCTGAGGGAGTCTTTTAAAAGTCTGTTCTTCTGTTCAGTGACCAAATGGTCAACTATTGCCTCAGAAGCTGTAACAGTAACCCCACTTTAATGGAGAGATTCTACACCAGTGACAAAAAGTGAAGTGCAGTGAACACAATCCAAATCCCACATCTCTCTTAACATAGGGGGATGCGTCTGTCCACCCTGGCGCGTTTTTAGAATATAAAAAATATTCAATATGAAGTAGAGTTCTGTGATGTGAATATTAGCACAGCCATTACTTAACCAGTTTGTTGGAAGACCTTTAGACAATTCAGATTTGGGCAGACAACATAGCTTTTAAACAAAAAGAAGTTACTAAATATTAAAGCAAGAGACAAATCAACTCCGAACATCACTACCCAACTCTTGCTTCACCTACACCAAAACCAAGGAGGTATTAACAAGGAGTACTACGCATCCAACTAAAACATCAGGCTTTTTTATTAACTTCCAAATGAATTAACAGAAGAGCATAAAACAGCTTAGCGTGACCCTCATGTTTCCCTTGCAGGAAAGTGAATGTTTTTGTAACTCAGCAGTCAACTACGTTAAAAAAAAATAAATCTCCAAAGGAACTAAGTTACATTGTGCCTCTGTGACTCTCTATTCCCTGAAGATTTAAAGCCCAGATAGGTAAAATCAAAGTCACTGAGCACATCTGCTTTGGATTAAAACTAGCAAGTAATGGCGGAGTCAAAACACCGCTACACCTAGACTGGACATGTGGTAGGACAGTGAGAAGCGGCTGGGGGGCACCTCCCTGGAGCTCTGCATCTGCATCAGCGCCTGTATTAACCGGTGACCTGTGAAACAACACGCACAACTCGCTATGGATCCGCTGCAGCTGACATTCCACCCTTATTCACTAATTACAGTTACCACAGTCTGTATTTAATTACCTTTTATGAGCAGGAGGCTCAATTAGATGAGTAAGGCTGCCATACAATAACGCTCCATTTACGCGGATTTTATTATTATGAATCAGAAAATTAAAAAACGGAGATAGCGCTGATGATCCCTGATTAAAGCTTCGTAACAAGTAACAGCCATGCCTTTTCAATCTCCATCCCCACGCAGCTCATTACCGCAACGCTCATAGTCAAGCCCCCAATCCTGCGTGGGTCAATACCAGTAACACCAGTGCCCGTCCTCACTGACCGAAAAGGGATCTGCACCCAGATGAAAGAGCAACTTCAACAACAGCCCGTGTGAACACCAGAGGTCATGCTGACAAAAGCAACCAGTTCATCCTCCACTGAAGTGCTGACACTGCAGTCCAAACCCAAACCTGAAGATGGGGCTCACTCGCTCGCTCTCCTCCATGCTGCAGCCCCACGAGATCCAGAAAACTCAGATTCAATCTCCTCTTCAGCCACAAGCAAAAAGGCAAAGAGATGTAAAAGCTAGTGAAGTGACAGAGAAATCCCTTTTTTCTCTCATCAGCATCAAGTTGAATGTTTTAAAAAAATGTACTTTTCTGTATTCTACATTTAATGTTTTTAAGATCTCCCTAAATTGAGACTTTTTTTCATTTTTTCTAATCAAAATTTTGCCATTTGTTTTGCAGTGTCTGCCATGGCCCCACTACCGTGCATACTCTTACTACTTGAAGTTTAAGAAAATAAAGTACTTCTTTCTGAAAGCAGAAAACAAAGAACTTAACATTTACCATACGATGCTATGAAAGGCAGGGAGGGAAAAAACCTACGCACTGATTCCCTTTCAGGGAAATTAGGCAAGGAGCTCAGGATGTAGCACAGAGAAAAACGAGAGTCTTTCCCCAGAAGGCAGTGACTGGGATGTACCCAGGGTCAGGGTTACAAAACACGGCAAACGGTGATGGATTTCCCTGCCAGCCGGGGAGGGCTGAGCACTCCGGCAGCCGGGGCATGGCTCCGTCCCCCATCGGGTGCTCCTCACCTTCTTGAGCTAAAGCCTCGGGTCAGCCATGAATGGTGCTACTGTTTGTTTAATTGGTGGGAAAAGCCTTATTTCCTTTTTTTTTTTTTTCCCTAGGTTTTCAGTTACAAATACCACTGGCAACTAAAAATTAATAATCTCATGACTTGACATTCTTTAAGACAGCTCTAGTTAAAGGAAGACAGTGGAACCAGTGCTATGACACAGAATGTACGTGCTCATTCAAGCACCGGGCTCAGTGGGCACTTTGCAATTCTGAACTGGACTTGCAGATTATTCTTGAAAAAAAATATTATGTCTGTAAACCTTTTCATAATTTCAGTTTGAATTTGAAAAAAAAAAAACAAACCAAACCTATTTCTCCCCCATCACTATAAATAAAGCATCCACACCTAAAAGAAGTTATTTTCCACCCAGGTAGCGATTCCACCTATAATAAAAGGTCACTTATTCCCCCACTTTGCGAACACAAAGGAAACCTCCAGCTGAATGGGGTCTCCACCGAGGGGAACAGATGGGCCAAGTATAACACAGCACTGCTGTATTGACTGGTGATGGAACCGAAATCGCATCGCCATGGCAACTCCTTTACTGCCTCCTCCCTCAAGACAAGAAGAAATAGCTCGTGAGAGGTATTTTAGGAAATCCAGAAAAAGGAGAAAAATTGTGTTTCTTGCTTTCCAATTATTTCAAATGCCTCTACAAAAGGTGCTTTCAAGAAACGGGCGGATGGCATTTGCTTCCACAAAGTGAAAAATAAGCTTCGCCATCGTCTGGCGATGAATCCCGGGTATCCATCATCCTTCTAAAATGTTAACTGCAAACTTTATGGCACTTCCACTAAAAAGCCTTACGCTGATTTTCTGATGTATCTCCTTGGGGTTTTTTTATTTTTCTAATTAGATCAAGAGAGTTGTGTGAAGAGAGGTCTAATGAAAACCAGCCTATTTCTTCTCCGCAAATGATGTGAACTTATCCGGAGGTTACACCTACCTGCAACGCTACGTCATTTTTTGTGTCGCTGCCAAATGGTTACAAACGCTGAGGACTCCTTTTGCTTTGCAAAAATCCCCCAGAAACACAAAGGGAATAAGACTGCACCGAAAACAAGAGGAAGGGAACAGAAAGTGGGTGAGTGTCAGTGAACTCCAAATTCTTTTAAGTAGGATATCCCCAAGCTTTTAAACAGTAATAAACGCTTCATTCCCAAAATACAGTTCTCTGAAGTGCGTGCTTCCTTCCAAGTGAAATTAATTGGGTTCTGATTTTCAGGAGAAGATTCCATCTCTATTTTCAGACTTGTTTACAGCGATATACGTCACACAGACATTAAAACTGCGCTAGACATTATTTACAAAAGAATAGCACTCTGAATGCAAAGTGCTTATTAAATAGCCCTAGCGAAATTCCTGCAGAAAGCTTAAGAATCTAATAAACGTATCTGATTTTTACAGCGTTACCTCAAAACACCAGAAACATAACCCAAAGCAGTTCCAGCTGTTTCATGTATAGTTGAATAATTTTGGAAACTTTCATTTCTGACGCACCCCTGAAGGGCCCCACTTAGATTATAAATGTTTTTGTTTTCGTTGGCAGAAGCCCCTGTACAATCTCTGATTTAATATCAGCTTTAAAGCAATAATAAAAATAATCATCCTGCTCGCATGCCAAGCCACCCATGCTGCTGCGGACCCCAGGGCTGTGGGAATCCAGCTCATCGGTTCCCGTCGTGTTTTCTTAACTCTCTGCAAATCTGAAGATGCCGTAATGGAGCTTTCCTCGCCCTGACCCCTGGGCAGCTGAATTCCGTCGCTTTCCGTAATTAAGCGGTCGCAGCACTGCCACAGTAGGCTGCGTTCAGCTGTTGTAATTCAAGGTAAGAACAGCCAAACTATGCATCATTTCTGAAGATTAAATATTTTTAGGGAATGGTCACAAAACTTCCCAACGTTAGGTACAGCAGGCAAAAGAACCACAACGCGTACTGCTCGGCCCCTCATTTTTTTTCTCATTGCGTTCTGAAACTCTGTATTTTTTCCCCACGTCCAGGAAGCATTACTATTCAAAACGTACATGGGGTCTGTTGGCCTTTGCTTGATTCTTTTTTCTTAAGGCATCAAGCATTCTCCTTCAAAAAAAGTCAGAAAACCTCCCCGCAGCCCTCCCCTCCCGCTTGCCACCGCACAGCTCACCCTCCCTCGTCTTTTCTGTTTCCATCTTACAACACACACTTCATGTGACAGCATTTCCACCCCTCTCCGCGCAGAACCCACCAGACGATGCTCCTGTCACAGAGAGCTCCTGCCTGGGCAGCTGCAGATGAGGCACTCTTTGCTTTCTGCTGCTCAGAAACATCTGGCTTCATCCCCACACTCTTGCACACTCACTCCATTGCTCCCTTGGCTGTGTTAGTCATCCTCTGCACGCCCCTCACTGCTGATAAACTCAGAGTTTAATCTTGGAGTTAAAATCTACCGCCTTACATCTAGCTTGAATTTGTCTAACTCACGCTACCTTGGCCTTTTATTTTTTGTCTCGGAGTATCAAAGTATCTCTCTCCTGTCTCATATGACATGTTTCCCAGGCCTTTATCTCATGCTTGGGCATCTTCAAAACTCTTCCCACCTGATGGAAGGAGCCACCAGCCTCAGCCCCATGCAGTCCCACTGGAGAGGCAATTCCCTAGTCCTGAAACAACTCCCCAAGCTCATGCTCATCTGCCAACTCATCCCAATTCGGAGTCACTGCTTATCGAGATAACCCACTATCCTAAGTATGACATGTAGCTTCTGCTTTTCTTCCTCAGACTTCATCTTTCAATGTATTAAATCATATATTAAATTAACCCCATTAAACCAGGTGACCCAGAGCCATCTGTGCCTACGACCTCTTCGGTAATTTCCATCTTTGTCTCAACTACAAACGTCACCGATGATGTCTTCAGAGGTTTTTTTCCCCATATCACGGACAAAAATGTCAACGAGGATTAAGACAAAAATGACTCTCTACAAGACTCCATTACAAACTGCCCATTTTTAATCCACTTAATCTTACAGTATTCGCTTTGTATCATTCCAGTTCTCTAATTAAAATGTTGCAGGGTATCAAGTCAAATGTAGAGAAACCTAGATTGTTAAATCAACACTATTATCCTCATTAAAATAATCCTATGAAAAGACCCTGCAGTCTGATAATTTCTATGCTATAAATCTGTGCAGACCACTGTCCATTTTATTTCCACAGTTTCAACCCGCACCATTATTTTTAACATGCAGCAAACAAACTAGCAGCAGAGGCAAAAAAAAAGTTGTAATCAGCAGAAAATAAGTCACACCATGGCAAACAAAATTACTCCAAACCTTTCACAGCTAAACCTGAGAGTTAAACTGGGCGCCACTGAAAACAGGGGTCTGAGTTGCAACTATAATGTCATTTTAAAAAACATCTCCCTCCACCAGTGACTCCCCCGATGCCCCATTCACACTCCTGCGGCCAAACCAGTCGCTGCAAATAGGAGGAAGGCTCCTCATCTTCAAAAAATATCTTTTGGCCTCTTTATTCCTCAGATCCCACCTTGCTAATTAAAAAAAAAAAAATGGTTTTGGACTCAGTGGAGGAAGAGGAAGGCACAATAATATTCACAGAGCTGTGGTGACATAAAGATATTGGTACATTAGGAAACTTGTTTTGTCACTACATCGCACTGTGTAAATAGAAAACATAATTAATAAGGACAGGCATGTTAATTTTGGTTCCTTTCAAAACCTGGAGGCAAGGGGAGGAGAAGGGGGAATGACAATATTTGGCAATAGGAAGAAAAACAGTTGCAAATGAGACATTTTTCAACCCCCTTAACTAGCTTTAGTAACAACTGAGAATAAAAATAAACTTATAAACACTTTCGCATCCCTTAGAGTGCTCAATTTAAACAGCATATTTAATCTAAGTCATATGTAACATTATAACAATGCTCTTTTTGCCCTCAATATGAATTAAGAATATTAAATATGTATGTGAAATAGTAGCCCATGCTGGAATGTCTCCAGAATGAAATTCTTAATATGAGGCCTTTTCTTCTCTTTTTTTTTTCCCCCTTCAAGCCGCAAAGATATTCAAAACTAGGTCAAGCTTGCAACACCCAACAAAAGTAAAAGGATCTGCAATTTCTTGGATTATATTTTTTTTAAGTATCTTCCTTTAAAATTTACCATAAAAAGATTTTCCATTTCCTTTGCGAAAAGGACAAACACACATACGGATTTCTCTACCTCCCTGGAAACAAGCATGGAGAAAAACGAGGTAACTTCTTCCTGTCCTTGGTAGCTCTGAAATTACATCTGTTACCGAGTCAAGTCACTCAAACCCTGTGTCCTCTAGAGCTAATCCACTGCACAAAACATACACAATTTCTAAGAAATTAAAAGAAGCCAGATATATAATTTTTAAGAATAACCTGTATAAAAATAAACGTATGACTAAAAGGGACATACCCATGAAACTTAAATCGTCAGCAACTCCCTCTGCAGTTGCATTTTATCACGTTAAATTCTAACAGATGCGAAAGTCAACTTTTGTTTTCTTAAATAGTAAAATAAACTTAAGAAATTTAGGGGAGAAGGCATTACCTTCCCCTCTACTGTCTGTACGACATGCCCCTGATGTGCCAGGAGACCCTACACATTTCCCCACCCAAGAGGAAAATCATCTGGCCACAGACTGTTGTACAGATGACGGCATACCATCATCTGCCAGCAAAATCGAGGAAGAAACCAGTTCAATTTCTAACAAACCCTCACTAGCCACTCTTTCCTCCGTCCTCATTCACATACTGGGTAGACAATACAGTGCTTCACAATCGCTCCATGACACAACTTCTCAAATATAATGGACAGTGGCTTAGCAACTTCATCCACCAGTTCCCTCAGGACCCGCAGATGTATCTCATCAGGTTCCATGGACTTGTGCAACTTTGGGTTCCTTAGATGGTCTCAAACCCGATCTTCTCCCATAGTGGGCAGTTCTTCATTCCCCCAGTCTCGCAGCTGCTCTCTGTGACTTGGGTGGTCCGACTGGAGAACATGACAGTGAAGATTGAGGCAAAAAAGTCGTCAGATACCTCAGTCTTCGCCATATCCCAAGTAACCAGGTGTCCTGTTTCCTTCCAGAGAGGGTCCACATTTTCCCTAGAACTTCCTTTTATCACCAACATACCTATAGAAAATTTTCTTGTTGCCCTTGACGTCCCTGGTCAGATTTAATTCAACCAGGGCTTAAGCTTTCCTAACCTCATACTTGGCTGCTCGGACAATTTCTCTGTATTCCTGCTGGGCTACCTGCCCTTGCTTTCACCCCCTGTAGGGTTCCTTTTTGTGTTTGAGTTTGTCTGGGAACTCTTTGTCTATCTTATAACAACTTTGGTTAGAAAGGAGAACAGATCATCTGGTCCAACCCAACCTCCTCCTCAAAACAGGGCTCCAAAATGCAGTTTGTACACCATTAATTTCTGATGATTGAGCATGATGAAGCTATAGCACCACTACTGACAGAAAGATGCTGCAACGTAAGCAACTAGAAGACCATCTCCAAGTTGTGGGCAAGGTTTATTAATAGCTAGTGATTGAAACAGGCAAGAGATGTGAAACCATTTAGAATGGTTAAATAAATCACCATGGATTAGCGCCTCGTTAGCACAGTAGGTTTTATCAACAGGATGAAACTTCCTTGAGGCACTTGGGAAGTGCTAGGGATAGATAGGATGAAGAAGGTGCCAAATTGTCTGTTAGACCGCCAAATGATCTAGTTGGATAAAGACAAAAACGGATTTGCAAAAAGACCTAATAAGTGAAAATAGAAGCTGGGCAAAAAATACTGGATTCCTCTATACAGCTTGACATCCTCACAAAGGTAACCGAAGAACACGTGTATTGACTTAACAGCACTTGTTGTCAGCTGTGTATTTCTGGTGTTAAAAAAGGTGGAATTGTACCATAGGGACCTTTTCCTTTTACATGGTCTACAAAGAGTTAAAATTAAACCCAAAATTCTTCTTTTCTAAGGGACTGGGGGACAAGTAACGCTGAAGCTGTAACGGGTTAGCACTGGGTCAGGTGGGAAGAAAGTCAACTGGAGTTTCCAAATTTAAACAGCAATTTCCGAAGAATGGATCTACATCCAAGAAAGTGCTTGACAACCTCCGTTCAGAGGCTCCTGTTGGACTGTTTCCACCACGAGCGGGTGGGAATTCGGTGCCTCAGTCCCCTCCCTGCAGCCTGATGGACCAGCAGCAGGAGACTCCTACCACCGCCAGCTAAAAAGCCTTTCATATGAGGACAACCTTCTGTCAGAACCCTTTTGTGACAATGACAGAAAATCACACTAAATTCTGAATAAAAGAGGAAATTACTTCTTTCTGGAGAAGCATCAAAACTGAGGGGAAAAGGCTCATGAAAATATTTCTAATAGATGTCTGAAAAATTATTTGGCCACAGCTTATCAGTGAACACATCTTGGCATGAAGAATGTACAACTTCCAGAGTATGTTATCTTGATCTAATTAACATATATAAAAATATACTTAGATAATATAAATGTATATAATATATATAACCCAATTTTTAATTAGAAAGGCACAGAGCCAAATTAAAAGGAAACAACGGATAAAACTTAAAATACAGTTGCTATTCCCCTGCCTCTTGTAGGGGGTTTCCTGACTTGTGAGGGAAGTATAAAGCATCCCCCACACTTTATTCACCAAAATATATTGCTGATAAACTGCAGTGGCTCTCCAAGGCTTTTCCACAACTCCCAGACTCGCTAGGAGCTTTAACTAATATTCCTCCTCAATGCAACCTGATTTGCTTGAAAAAAGTTACATTGCAGTTACACAACAGTTCTTTAAGCCATGGAAACCCAGGCAAGATTTTGTGTATTTGTACCCAAAACCCCATACAAAATGACATTCAGATATTTCCTGGCAACCAGCCCCACAATTTACAAGCCCACACCACTTTGCAAATACATAAAGATATTTATTGCAACCCATCCAAAGTTTCTTGACTGTTGATTCAATATCTGCTCCCCGTACTCCCGCTGAATGTTTACATAAGACGATTGCTTTTCATCTTTATGTATTTGCTGTAGACGTGCCCTGACAACCACTTAGAAAAGTGGCATTTTCCTGACAAAATGAATCATTTGCCTCTACCACCAAGTTGCAGATCTTTGTTACCAAAATAGAAAGGCTAGAACATGCCCTAGGAAGTCTCTTTCTCCGCTTTGAAATTACAGGAAGCGGATATACTCAATTTGAAAATCTTGTGATGAAAAAAAAAAATTTAAAAAAAAATTAGAAGTGACACGATTTCCAGAAGCCTGGGCTTATAATGGGAACAACGTACCGTGATGTGTAGATTGTACGTGGAAAAATACAGCGTGGAATTCCACAATTCCCTTCTAAGGCAAAGTACTGACACCGCGTTGTGCTGAGAAAACCTTTTTGTCCCTCTGATTTAATGATAAATTTCATGTGACTTTTCTTGGTTGGAGGAACGGAAGAGAAACAAAAGCAAAACACTGTCCCGATGTGTTAGCATTAAACATCTCCTTTAAGAAATAAACTTAATCGCTTTTATTGTTACATACAGTTCTATTTTTGACCAGGGCAGAGGGGAGGAGAAAAAGAAATAACCACAATCATTCCGAAAGCAAGAATCCATTACAGGTCTCAAAACATAAAGGAGAAATCCTTTTTTAAGGAAGAATGAACTTTGATTTCCAGCCCTGTATTCCCATTTCTATCACCTGTGCTTCAGAAATGGTGGTCAGTGCTAAACTCCTCCCCACCCAAAGCCTCTGTAACAGCCTCACCCTCCTCAAACCTCCGTCCTTTCACAGTATTAACCACTCCTGGTTTTTTAAGCCTTGACCTTCCCAAGGCTATCCCTGCTTATCTGTACTTTATTTCTGACATCCCTCCCTTCCCAGAAACAAGCCATCCTCCTCCTCCAACATCTTCCTCCTCTGCCCATCCTGTTCCTTCATCTGAGCAAATTCCATCACCTTTATGCTGACAGCTCCAACTCTGTGTTTCTCCAAGATAAAACTAATTTTGAATTCTGTAGAGGTACAGAACATGCACTCAATAAGACCACAGCAAAACTATCACTGCATTCTCCATCCACCCCTGAGACTTCAGCAGTCTCCAATTATTCCTCTCAGCAGAAAATGCCATCAGGCTGCAGCTTCACACCAGAGCATCATCAGCAATTTGTCTCCCACTCTTCCTGGGCTATTTTGGCTAGATGTAAGTTGTGCTACTTTTACTGTGGAAATTAAAAAACTGATGAGGAATACAATTCTTTCTTATGACCTTTAAGTCATCTACTATATGTTTTCCCAACGATGAAACCCACATTCCTCCATCAAGGTTTGCCAAATATCGCTACTTGGCTATTTTCTTCCCTTGTTCTATCCATCATCTCTCTCTTTAAGTCCCTGCACTTGACTGTTTTTGGTGATTCAGGCATAAATCAAGATTTTTTTTTTCCCCCAGTTGCATATAGAAGATGTAATTACAGTTTCTCACCTACATTTTCTGCCTGCTAAGGATACACAATACCATTTGCCTGCTTGCTGCACTCAACTTCAAGCTTTTTGGCTTTTATAGATAACATTATTCCTACGTACATAATCTTTTTTTTTTTCCCCTCAACAAAAAATCCCACACCAATGTGTCTCTGTTATAATACCACAAATCACTATTATTAGTCAAGAGCATAAATGTCCACCAAGCGACACACGCACGTCTAGGGTTTATTTTTGCTGAAAACCCATTTGCTTTAGAGTGGTTTCCTACTACTAGCCTATTTCATCTGCAAGTTGAAATATAGAGTGACCTCTCCATATGGCACTTCCAACATATGGAAGAAAAATACAGATGCACAAATGTTTTCTATAAACCAAAGAGAAACTGCAAAGCATCCTTCAGCTCCAATTTATCTCCTTTGTACCAATACTGTGATTTAGAAAAATTAACGTGTTCCAAAGTTGGTCTTTGACAATAATTGATGTTTCTAAACCACCTTTTCAGAATGCTGTTTTTGAAAGAATGGACTATACAGGTCTTTGGTAGTAGCAAAAAGGTCTTTTGCGAAGGAAAATTCCAGTTACTGATGCTTAAAAGACAACCAAACGTGTCCCTGTGTAGGAATGGACGCTCTCATTCTCAGAACAGAGTTGCTGATGACTGAGTTACTGCTTTAAGAGAAATTAATTTTCCCCTTCAAAATCCTTCAGAAAGTTGTTTTGGCTTTTTTTGCAATAATCGCAGAATATTTCAAATCATGTGAATAATGATCTCAGGTTATTTAACCAAAATATACAACAAAATGGGTACAGCCACAGAGAGAATTGTCTTTTTATTTTCCACGGAAGGGAGAAAGGTTCAATACCATAAAATTAGACCCATATGGAAAAACGGCATAAGGAAGTTTACTAATATGTCCTAAAATCTGAAAAATAGACTTGATCTAAAGGAAAAAAAAAAACAAATCACACAACCCCAATCCCTCAGACTCTTCTACCCGATCATCTGCATTCAACAACTCAACGTAGCCAGCCGCTTTGCAATACGTTAGTAGCCATAATCAGATGTAAGATCTGAAAGCATGAAATTACTGGAGGCAAACAAAACATCATCATCCTCCAAAGGTGTCTCACTCCCACTCCGGATCAAGGAAAGGCCACCCCAAAACTGCCTTTCCTCTGCAAGCGCAACATCCACACCCACCAACAACCCATCCCCAGCAAGGGATGCAGTTCGGTGGTCTCCGAACAGCCAGCCCTGAAGGGTCCCAGCTGGATGAAGTAAATCTCCACGAGCCTCCAACACAGTAACCAGGAAATGCTGCTCCCACCGACCAAATTTCCAAGGTGGCCAAGTTGAATGCCTCACAGGGATGTAAAAAGTTCCTCTTCATGCATCTCCTTTTCAACAAGATAAAAACTTTTCTTGCAGTATGCTCTCCAGCTGAAAAAAACCCAAGAGGCACTTGTGGCAACACAAGCGGGTGATGTTGGGGGTATATAATCCAAGCACAGAGGCTGTTGGGAATATTAATCCAATGGGCTCCACCTACTCAAGAGAAGGACTTGGGAAGAACCGCTGGGGCTTTGGGAGCATCTGAAAACATGGCACTATCCCTGACTGAGATGCAGTACAGCTGTTTACAGTAACCTTGATCCATAAGGAAAAGAAGAGCAAAACCATTAAAATTTAAACTTCTTAGAAAGGTCATCTGGACAACACAAGCAGTGTGCCCTTCCATCTTCTATAACAGCAATGCCACTAGATGGTTTACAGCTCACTTTTTTTGAAGAAGTTCCTCTGCAGCAGCATCCTCAAACTATAACTGCCTGCATGTGTTACATCCTCCTATTTTGGGACGTTAAAATTGATTAATGTCTCATCAGAAATGCGTGGATGGCTGTCCTATCACGTGCATCACATCCCATCTAAGTTTCACTGACTAGAAGAAACAAAGCACTGCAGGATAATACAAATTGGAGGTGCGTACGGACCAGAAGGAATACTTCTCACTAACAAATTCAGAATCTTTGATGTAAAAAACTGATGAATGATGTCCCATTTTCTACTGTCACTGGTGAGCGTTGTTTCCCCACGATCCTGCTCAAAGGGTTGATCCATCCTTTCTTAACTGCTCCCACAAATACGTACTGTCCCATACAAAATCCGGTAAGTCTAGATGCGCTGCACTTCACCTTCTGCTCTATTTCCACTTCAATCCAGCTCCCACCTGGCTGGCACAACCCAAAGTCCTGCGACAGAAGATGGGCACGACAACCTGGGGCTCAGCTGGGAGCTTCCCGTGGAGCGACTGCCAACATTTCCTTGAATCCACCCTTCTTACTACGCTTCCCATACCCACAGCAACTGTGAAATTGCTATTAATTACGCCCTTTTGCCTGACCCACTTATCTCGAAATAGCAGTATCTGGGATGGGCTAAAATCAGAAAAAAAAGAGGAGGGAAGCTGCACGTTTTGCTTCCCGGATAACTCCTCTTAACAAAGCCAACTCTGTCCTGATTTTCTCCACTATTTTTTCCTCTTTCTTTCCTTTCTTCTTCAACTTCTCTTCTGTATCTTCCTTTGGTTTCTCTCTGCAAGAAGAGGAATCAGGTTAGGAAACAGGAACGATGGAGAACGCTGATCTAAACTGCTTCACATCTTCAAAAATGTGGTGAGAAAATGATGGGGCGTGGGAAGGGAATGGAGCCCTGTGGGTTTTCTTTTCCAGAGATGACTTTCTTTTTCCTTCTGGCTCATGACTGAAGGAGATATGAGAGAGTAAGAACTGCTGGAGATTTTGGCAAATATTGAAAAAGGAGAAACATGCAGCTACAATTATTTGGAGAATAAGAAGCCAACGCTAAAGAAAAATAAACCCCACAAATATACACTACGGTCTCCTTCCAGAGGAAAAGGCTTTATTCAGTCTGAATCAAATCTGTTTATTTTTCACATTAATTCAAGCATAGATTTCATATAAAATTCACAAATACGTATGTCAAATACAGTGGTGCATACCAGTTCAGATGCATCAGAAAATATCCCTTTATTATAAGGGGGAAGACACGCGGTTCTGTTTCCTGAAGGATGACAAGGAACCAGAAAGAAATAAAAGCATGGCCTTCATTTTGTAACTAACAGCATTAAAATGTTCTCATCTACAAATTCTGAGGTACCATGATGCGCTTTTTGTTTACACTGATTTTTGCAAGGCCAATAATATAGATTCAAGCTGACCCAGGTATTCTGTGCTGTTGTCTGGAACAAGGTTAACTCCTGGTTCAGAAGAAAGGACCCTCACAGTAAAAACAGAGTACACGAGCGTGCCTGGGATCTGAAACACCGGTTTTGTTCCTGCAGCACGGGAGCCGTTTTCCAGGTACCCACGCAGAAGGCAGCGTGCCAGAGCTGCCAACACCGATCCTCATTTCCCTCTGAACGGCCAGCGAGTCTTTCCTCAGCATCCTTGCAAAACCCAACGTCAGGATGAGAGCTGTTACCCTGCCGACACCAAACGCAAATACAGAAAGTGGCTATTTATTTAAACGCAAGCCGTTCTTGGGGCATCCTTCTGTGATTTTGGTTTCTTACTTGTGACCTTCAGGAAGGAAGGACACATTCAAAGCCTCAGTCGCTGTTTCTTTGCAGAGGTAATATCATTTATGGAATAGCACAGGCACCTGATTATTTGCCTTCACCAACCCATGGATCAGTGAAAATATATTCTGTTCGGTTTTAACTCATTTAAATTGGAAGTATCTTTCACTAAGTTGAAGTTTTCAGGAGGAATGAGGTTTGCACTTACTGGTAATTTCAGAAATACACAAGATCTAACATAAAAAACCTACTATTTCTGCCTCCCGACAGGCTTGTTGCAGTATTTTAAAACAACTTTCTAAAATAAACCAACGATTTTTTTCCTGCTCAGATTTGCCATCAGGAAACCAAATCCTGTCCTTGTAAGGTTAAAACAAAACAAAAGTCCTGAAAAGAAGTACAAAATCGAGTCCATTTTCTAACACCGCAAACAGGGATACTAAGATACAACAAAGTTTAAAACCAGTTTCTTCACGATTAGCAACAGAGTCAGATGGTTATGAGAACAATCTTCCCAATGACCACTGTCTTGCCTTTCACTCCAAATTATTCCTCTCCATCTAGTAAGATCCCAGGCTGTTAGAGCTGGAAGGCTAAAGCAGAGATTTTATATCTACAGGAAGTATTCAGGCTCTACCCTCCGAAATATTTTTGTACACACAGACATGGTTACTTCTACCAGTAAAGAATTCCGACTGCTATGGCAAGGCAGAAATTACTGACCTGGGCTACGAGCCCCAATACTGAACCTGCACTGGAACCACAACAAACACAAAAAGAAAGGGGGGGGGGGGAACCTTATGGTTGAACATTGGAGAAAGGTCTTGAGAACAATGGGCTCTAAAATAGTTTACAAGAATCTAAAATAATGTCTAACACAGAAATCAAACTATTTGAAAAGAAAATCAATATTAGGATTAATGCTCTCCAAAGAAGGACAAAATGCAGGGCAATAAAGCTTGAAAAGCCATTTTTCTCTTCTATTTTACCAAGTTTTTGCTGTGGACCTTATTTAAGAAGTTGTGTAAGAGGCAAATGGCTACAAAGCGGAGCTGAACCTCACCCACACCAAAGGCAGGTCGTTTCCTTCGGTTTCTTTATATAAAAAGAAAATATTACCAAAATACAAAGAAACAAAGGAGGCTGCTATGGCGGCTCGTACAAACACGTTACATTTCTGATGCCTGCGGTATTCAAAGTCTGGGTGAGTAAACTTTCAAGGATATTGAGAGAAGAAGTTATTATCCGACACTACAAGTTGAATCGTATATAAGATTTAACTGTAATACACAGAAAAGCAGCGGCACACCAGCGAGCACTTCATTAATTAAAAGCCAGAAAAGGAAGTTTGCTAAACGAAGCAAATGTTCTTATCACTCCTATCTATATTCATTAAAACTGACAGGAAACCAAATATCACCATCTGTCTACTTGCAATAAAGACACTAAAAACAGCTCCGGGGTAGAAGAATAATACAAAGTATAAAACTGCAGTTTTTCAAGTTTTGGTTTTAAATGGACAAGAGAGAAAAGGATGTCAGACGGGGGAGAATAAAGGACGACAACGAGCTGATACACGAGACTGGAAAAGAAATCACATGTTTTAGAATATAAACTGAATCCCCTTCGAAATCTCACAAAACGAAGGACGAACCTAAAGTTTCCTCTGCATTTCTCACGCAGATCCACGGGTCCACAAAAAGCCAAGTATAGCAACGGCAGCTCATTTGCCTATTGAGAAATAACTGCCACCAAAAACATTAGGGAAATTATATTACGCTACATAAACTGCAAAGTTTTAATGCTGAAGCACGTCCAGGAAACACTTCTGTGGTTTTATTACGTACCCATGCACTGCCTTTATATTTACAAGAGAGAATTTTTTATTTTAATTATTCCTATATTTGGATTTTGCTTGCAAGTCAGCAACTCGATATGGAAGTTGAATAAGATTTGATGAAAGAAAGAGGATCGCAGAGGTACTAACTCAGCTCTGAAAAAAATACCAGGGCTCACACCAGCGGTTGCAGAGGTCAACCGAAGGTCACCGACTTAAGGTTGTTTCCAGCAGTTGTACAATTCCTACCTTCTAGTAATCCCCCTTTTTTGCACTGCAGGAGAGAGGAAAGAAAAAACAAATAGATGGTAATAAGATATTTAATGACAGAAATGAAAATAAACTACTGCTCACAGTTTCAAAGGGCACAGCTCCGCGTTGTTAATTCTGCACCATACCCCGGCTGCATCTTGCATAGCAATGAAAAGCGCTTCCAGTTCCTCTCAATGCTGCATAAAATATTAGCTCTACAGTCACAGTTTTTAAGACTAAATAAGGCTAAAGTAATTTAAGGCCGAGATAAACAGAAAAAAAAAAAATTCATTGTTAAAAGTGGCACCCGGCTCCCAGCCCCCCCGGCGTGCCCAGGTGCCGCAGCACATATGGCCGGGGCAGAGCTCGCTGATACCTACAGGAAACACAAATGGGCTTAGGACAGGAGGAGCGATGGTTAAAGAATAAATTGAAGGCTTATTGATTTTTATTATTCTGTTCCTCTAGAATGGGACACTTTTGTTTGGTAGTTTAATTTTCTTTCCTAAGAACAATAATTCATACATCTAAAAAGACGCTCACCGATATTCTATGAGAATGCTGGTTTAGATTCGCTACAGCACGGCAATCACTATTCTTCTGTTAATATTTTAACAACACTAACAGACCCATTAAGAGCTCAGCACGAGAGGCATTAAGAAACAGAAGTGTAGGACTATTTCTGTTTACTAAAGAAACCACAACAAAATCATAGAAGGTAACAAAGTCAGGGTGTAAAAAGTTACTGTAAAGTGATGTGCAAATGTGCCACCAGATTCCCCTTCGATTCTGAGGAATTTGGTTTTGAAAGTTAAGCCCCTCTATGAGGACACAGGAAAAGTAAAATTTTTTAAGTGAATGTTGAAATTGAGGGGTAAATTCTCTTTTATGTTAAATATATAACCTAGAGACATAGTACATCTATTAGCTGTGCATGCCATGGCAGGCAAACGTGGGGATACCCATCAGGAGAGAAAGGACAAAAGCATCCACAAAAGATTGGTCTGTTTGGTTTAAAAATGCATCCAGGCTGAAGCCGAAGGAAACCAAAAGAAACATGGTTGCAATGAGGAAAAAAAGGCAAAATATTGACATGTCAGCTTTATAAACCTTTTATTAGAAAGCTGCAGAGTAACTGGCACATGCCAGAGTGTTATATATCGAAAAGTTTTGGTTTATACACACCTCATTAGAACTCCTATTTTACTGCTGAGAGTTGAAACTGTGGAAATTGCATTTTGTTTTATTTACTGATAGGAAGTGTACAAAGACTCAGGTCCTTCAGCAGCACGGATAACTAGTGGATGAGGTAAAGGTTCCTAGCAGAAGAAGCGACCCCAACTCACCCCTGTACTCCTCCTGTCCACAGCTGCCACAGGAACAACGGCTGTAAATCAAAGCACCTTCTGCAGCACGTATTTGAGAAAACCAGCCCCAGACTCCAGGCTCCCGGGATTTGAGTGCACCGGGAAAAGCCTTCTGGGGAACTGAGAAAGCATCGGTTTCCTATAATCCTCTTAAAAAGGTAAATGAAGCTCAATCCTGAAACACGTGGCGCTTCTTAGTCTCTCCCGTCCTGATATCGTGAGGCTGCTTCTGAATTTTTTTCCTTTAATTCCGTGAAACTTTATTCTAATGTTACATATACACAACGTTATCAACACTATTAACTTCTAGTACGTTCATTTATATAAGCATATATATATAAAAATATGAATTTATTAACGACCAGTCTGTATTTTTTGATCTTGTACCTACCTTGTCTACGGGATGGAACATTTCCTTTGCCTGGCCTTTACCTACCAATGAAGCTATCTTTTCTGCAAGGCCACCATAAAGGACCCATTCTTCTCCAGTCGTACCAAACCCCCCCTTGGCTCACAGGATCATGTACACCGTGTTTAAATTCAAGATGTTTTTTAGGCTTTTGTACTCAAATGCATCACCACCTCTTCATCCTGATACATACAATAAAACCCAAATTTGTCAAGTTTGATACTAGCTTGTGGTATGACTTATTTTGGTGAGATCGCTACGACACCCCCTCATGGGTATTATTCCTCAATTCACTTTAGACAGTCAATAACAGTGTTGTAGAAGCTCCCTAAAAATGCGCTTTTAAGAAGCGAACGCTAAAGCGACAATATCCCAGCCACAACGCCTCCGTGTCTGTTATTTAAACTACAGTACCATTACATCTGTGTGCGGGTAACGTAAACCTCATCATGCTTTGCTCTACAGCATTAAAAAAAAATGACCCAAGAACAAGCCCATCCTAAGTGTACCTTTTAATCCACGCACAAACAAAACAATTCATTACTATTTACATTGCTTCAAGTATTTTTGAGTTGCTATTTAGACGGCATCGGTAGTAATGACTGCAGCAAGCTGGAACAGGTTTGCCATAAAACAGAACCCAGGGTAGCACTAGAAATAAAACCCGGGTCTCTTGAAGCCTGGGAAAAGTACAGCAATGCTACAAGGGATTCAGTGCAAACACATACAATACTTCTTCATTAATTTGAATGGACAGATACTTACAGACACAGAGTAATCCAGAGCTTCTACAGGTTTCTTTGACGCTCCCATCACGCCCATTTCCCTTTCCCATCCCTTTAGTCTCTCAGTTCATTCTCCTGCCTTCTATCATCTTTCCTTCCCTGGGCCAGGCTCAAGCCAACTATTTCTCCCCGTCCTGGCTAAGCCCAACTTTTCCCCAGGCCCAATGATGTGACGAAAGTGATGGCTGAAAACCCATCAGAGCAGGGTCTCGGTGAGCTCCAGTACGGGAGGCCCTCACCTCCTGCGTCACGAGCCAAACTTTTCCTGCCATTTCTTTACAGTCTGCAGTAAATACAGCCCTTTTTTCCTTTTTCCCAGTCTATTAAAATATTTCTCTCTATTTTACGTACTATCCATTACTTTTCAGGGTTTTTTCCTCTTTTATTCTCCTATCACTATCATGGTCTGTAAGATAAAGCCGAGGCCGTTAAGTACCGCACATCTGTCACTTCTGAATTCTGAAAACCCTGGTACCACCATAAAACTGGTAAACTAAGAAATCTCCCCTTAGATTTCATCACTTTATCACTGTCCTTGTACCCTTCCCTAGATACCTGCTGCTGATCACCATCAGAGACAGGATATTGAATTAGACACGCTCGATCTGAATCAGTACAGATTTATTGCTAAAACAAGTGTTTCCGCCAGACCTAAGGAACTCAGCAAGAAATAAAGTTACAGGCTCTTGCATTTCACTACAAGTAGCTTTGTGGTGTGGAAGTCCCCCATTTCATCATCTACATTCATTAGACTATGCAAAGAGAATTAATTCTGGTGACGATCGGCACGTATGTAAAGTACTCAGATATTTTCCTTGACAGTGGTAGGAAACATTAAGCATAGGAAATTTAGAACAAGGTATTTTGCACCTGCTGAGGAACAACGCTGGTGAAAATGCTTTGAGCACGATTTTGTTAAGAGCATCACCCTTAATAGCGTAAGAAAGAAAAACAATTTGTTGAGAAACATCCACCATTTAAGATATTCCATGTTGTTTTCCGATGTTATTTTCCCAGAGACACTGAGAATGGTTAGGTTTTGTGGTTTGGGCGAGGTGGGGGAGAAGGTTGTTGATGTTTTGGGAAAAAGCTACCAAAGCTTGCTTTGCTTGCTGCTGACCCTCAGCTACAGCCAGAACCGAGGCCAGCTGTATGGGAAATTGTCATTATTTGATCCACAAAATCTATAATTTAAAGACTTTTTTAAAAAATTTGAAGCAGACGGTTTCCTCAAAGACCAAGTCCAAGTCCCATTGGCGAAACCCTTCCAACCACATACCCACCCTTGGGTTGCAGGTCCAAGTAAAACTCCACTCCTCCCCCCACCCCAGTCTCATCTTGCCAAAGTGGGAGCAGGAGGGAAGCACTCCGGGGACCGGCATCCCAAGGTCTCCGCCACACGCTCGCAGGCGAGCGCTGACACACATGGCAGCGGTCCCAGGAGACGGCTCCCGCAGTTGGCTTTTATTAAGGAACACACATGCTTCGGCGCTGCAGTCAGCGATATTCGGGGGCTCTAGCGCATGAACAATAACTCAATAATCACATTTCCGTCTCTGTATCATAAAATAAACACAGTCTCTGAGATAAGCTCTTTGGATTTAAGTCCTTTCAAAAGAATTTAGTAATTAGGGGGGGAACCCACAAGGAAAGTGCATGGGTTCAAAATGTGCAGTAAATACTTTTGAAAGCAATGTTCTCATCTGGGAGTATTGCAACAGATGTTTATCATGAGCTACCGCAACACCTAATCCCACTCCGAGCCAGATTAACTCTTTGCCATCGGAAAGGAGCCTTTTTTCCAAACGGGGGATGTGCCAGAATAGCCGACAACAAGTAGTTAACTGTATGAAGGGCGGGGGCGGGCGTGGAACAGGTCGGGACAACGGCATAAAGCCCAAATAAACCAATGTCCGCCCAAAGGAGTTAGTATGTGTGGGTGGGGGAAAACATTTAAACAAAGCCTCCACTGACGTTCGGGTCGGTGAAGTGGGTACGCACAAAATAAGCCAAAAAACATTACTGAACATTTCAGCAAATAATGAGTACTTCCTTTTGGTTTTGGAGAGGACAGGAAATAGGATTATTGGTCTCGGTTTTCAAAGTGCGGTACTGATGTATCACACTAACCACTCAGAGGTTGTTCTATTTAAAGATTTTCTGAGGAAGAATGAAAACAGGAAGGTACAAAACTACAGCTGAAATATGGGCCATTCAAACAGCAACTCAACAGTTTGGAAACATGACAGGATTTCAAAATACTAAGAATTTCTAAAATCTAGCTTAGGTATCCATGCATCAAATGCTGGTAGCCTACTAGACTATTTTTCTTTCCTGTTTTTGTTTTTTTTTTTAAACAGAGTAATTTAAAGGTAGGTTTTTAATTTTTATGGAAGTGGTTATCGTACCTATGTATGCAATCTGGTATTTACTCCTTAAAGATACAAATGCAAATCGCAACTTAAAGTATAGCTATTCAAAGCTGAAATCACCATTTCTTCACGGGTACAAACCAGATCCCTGTTTGGAACCTTTCCCGAAGGCAAGTGAAGGGCTACTAAGTCCCTGCCCAGAGCCATTCCACTGCTGCTAATTGAACAGGCATTTAATTTCGGGAAATCCTTGTGCACGGGTCCCAGTGAGCAGTCCAAAAAGAGCCAGGAGAAAGCCATCGCCCTTCACGGTCCTAAGGAGATCAGGCAGAAGAGGTAAGGACACCATGTCCATAGTGTGTCTGCCTGAGCGTCACCTGCGGGACACCCCACATGCCCAGGAGCATGCAGCACCGTGGCTGCACCAGGATCAGGTAGAACTGCTGGGAAGCAGAGCTGGTTTGAGGATTTACAGCCTGGAACAACTCGCAAGGCTACACACAAGTCTCATCTGAGGCAAACACCCTCCCCTCCATATTCCCCGCCGCGGTACCAGAAGAATGAGAGTCACAAATTTTGGAAACTTTGGTCTAAACTTCATTCCTGACTAGAAGAAAATCTCAGTTTGTTGGTTGGGGGTTGTTTTTTTTAAACAGAGAGAAAAACAAATGCCAATCTGTCAAGTGTAAAGACAATCTAAAGAGGTTTTGGTTATCTAACTGCTAGGCAGAACAATAAACGAATAAAGAGCTGCAGAAAGTCCTTCGCACTCCGCAGTATTTCTGCTGGTAACGCAGAACAAATCTCATTCTTGATACTGCTCCTAATCAACAAAAGCAATGGCAAACATTATCAGTCCTTTTACATTTGATGAAGAGATTGATGTTACTTATTCAAGAAAATCTTCATAAATATTCCTCTGATTCTAAAAGACCGTTGGCCACAAAACCACGTGCTGGCAACACCTCTGCTCAGCCCCTTCACCCCTACGGAAAGGCCACTGGAGCAGCCACCCATTTAGTCTGTTGACTAAAATACAATTGTTTGCAGCTTGTTTTGGTATTTTTTTCCCCAGATATCAAACGTCATGAGTGCTGAGAGGAAGGGTTTGTTTTCTAAATTTTTAGTATTGCGGAGAAAAATACTGACATTACATTCTGCGAGTCTTGCCAAGAACGTCTTTTGTGTTCACAGCTTCACTGTTGATGATAAATTCTGAACATTAACAGTGAGAAGTATGATTTAAATCAAAGCCTAAATCATAAATGTAAAAGTCATTTAAACTAGTGAACTGTAACCCTTGATTTAAATAATGTCATTTTGCAAATATAGTTCTCCTAAAGAACTATTTGCTTTCAATGGTTGCTACTTCTTGCTGAGTAGGTAAATAAACTACATGTATCTATTTAAATGATTATGAAGCCTAATATATTCTAGATCTTTTTATTTTTTATGTTTTGTTAAGCAGACAATTTACTAGGCAATTATTTTTTTTAACTACAATTCCTAAGTGCTTCAGAAATATTTAATAAGTCCTAAAGAATCTTTTATGATAATGATTATTCCCTTTTTATAGAAGGATAACCCAAAGAAGAGATAATTAACTGGTTTGGACTCTTTCCTTCACCAGATTAAACCAGCTCTAGGATAATATGATTGATCACTACAGCAACTACCTGTTGCAAGTAATTTTTCACTCTGACCTCACAATCACCATAACTTGCAAATATCAGGAAGAGAACAATTAGCAATAAAGCCTCAGAAGGCAGCACCAAAGGCTGGACTAGATATCCGTGGGTTTGCTGGATGGTTTCACCAAGATATAACACTTGGTATTATTTTTACCTCATCTCCTAAAATTCGGATGTAAAGCTAACACACAGCACAGCCTGCTTTATGAACGGCCTCAATTATTTTGCCATGAGTAACGATGTCAAAAATAGCAGTGAGCATTTAGATCGATCCCACAGCCCAACCGAACCGTCACACCAGACATTCCAAGTTTTACAACCTCTAGTTTGCATACTCATTTCTTAACATTGTGCCACAAAATCTGCAGGATGATGTGCCAACAGCACTCACTGTGAACGTTTAGGAGCAACTTTGATGTAGTGAATCTTGCCCATCCCGACGAGTCAGCTAGGCTGAGACCTTACACATTACCGTTTCTGCCCTGAGGAACAGTGCCAGGTCTGAAGCTTTTATTTGTCCAGACAGGTGATGTACAGAAAGTGGGAGAAGAGATACAGAATTATTTTTAAGGTTTTTCACAGTCTCTCACCACTGTGCCCATTTTTCACTGGTACTGAAAGCTCCCCATGCCCCAAGATGGCCCATGATGTGAAACTGCATCTTTCATAAAGCACCTCCTGATCTTTTCCCCCAGGCCATCCCTTACCAAGAGGAGCATCAATACCTCTCAAGCTATTCCGTCCTCCTGCAAACCTGCCGTTGCTGGGATGCTTACAAAGATTTTACCGTTTAGACATCAATGACCATCTCCGAGCACTGCCAGGAGGGGCGAGAGGCAGAACACCAAGTACTGCAAGGAAATAAAACAATAAAACACACAGTAGTCCTTGACAAGACAAATTTAGAAGGTGTAACCACGTGAAATGCCAGCTCTTCCTTCCTGCTCGAAGCCCTGGCCATCGTTAAGGGGGTGACCAGTAATAGGCATGTAGAGGAGGGTCTCACGGAGACAGCCCATCGCTTTGATGATTAACCTCACAACGTGCAAGGTCCAGCTGGATTCCCCTATCTCACTGCAAGTCCTCAACTTCAGCTTCAGGAAATGAAGTCCTGTTCTCTCCAAAACAAATAATCATTGCGCGTGCCAGAGCCCAAACCCCACCCCACTGGTGTGCCACGCGTGCCACCCTTTTGGCCTACGCAGTAGCTCAGGAATTAGGGGGGTGAGGAGAGGCCGCAGGGAGTGAGAACAGGATGGACCAGTTACAGGTCAGGGACCTTGCTGCGCCTAAGCAAGTAACCCTCCTAAAATGAAACCGAAAGGAGGTTTTACACTGAAACACATCTGCATTTCCTGCACAGTATATTACCCAGTGAGTAATTTCGCTCCCTTGCTTGCCCGTCCCCCGTGCAGACTCCCTTCCATCCTGCCATGAGGGTTTAGATACGACGCTGCTGGTCTGCGAAGCGAGCGGGCTCCGATGGGAACACCGGCCCCGAAAGGCAGATGTTGTGTAAATTCATATTTCATAAACACAGTTAATTGTGACAAGAGGGCTATAAAAATCCTTGTACCGCTTAAATTATTTCTCCACTTAGAGCAACTCTACCACCAGAAAATACTGCACACTGCACTTTGTAGGGAACTGGCAGCGCCCGGCGATAACGTTACAGCTCGATTAAATAACAGATATAAAAATCACAGATCTTTAAAAACTACAAATTAATTTTTCTGCTGTCATTCGAAATAACCATTTAAAAAAACCATGCCACGCAACTGCCATTATAAGTTTTCCCATCTAACAGTGCGTGTGTTTAGATGTGAAAATGATACCGTTGAAATAAACATCGCTGCTACCAAGGAACAGCGGCACAGTAAGTCGTGTTGCTATTAAATAGAAACTACCACCTTAAAGAAGTCAAGAATCCCTCACACTTCGCCAGGGATATATTCTCTCTCCATCCAATAAGGTCACAATAAAGGAAAAAAAGAAAAGAAAAAAAAAAGGAAAACCAAAAACCAGCAACAAAACAACTGAAAGATTCTTGCTAAAACTTGGATCCTTTGACTGCGACACACCGGTGGGTAAAAGATAGGCAATTCTGAGGATATTGTTAAATAAAGTTGTGATTTATGCGTTTGCTGATTCTGATCCTCCAATAATCTAAGCGCAGCAGATTCACTGTATCCACGTGAATCTTCTTGCATATACCGGAATCTGAATTGTTGTGCTGGTTTTGGCTGGGACAGAGTTAATTTTCTTCACAGTCGCTGGTATGGGGCTGTGGTGGAAACAGTATTGATAATATGGAGCACTTCTCCTTACTGCTGAGCAGTGCCTACACAGAGCCGAGGGCTTTTCTGCTCCTCACCCCAGCGAGCAGGCTGGGGACGCACAAGGACTTGGGAGAGGACAGAGCCGGGACAGCTGACCCCAATGACCAGAGGGATATTCCATACCATATGACGTCATGGTCAGCATATAAGGGGCTGGGGAAAGAAGGAGGGGGAAGAGCTGGGGAGGAGTCTTCCCAAGTCCCCATTACACGAGACGGAGCCCTGCTGTCCTGGGATGGCTGAACCCCTGCCTGCCATGGGGAGCGGGGAATGGATTCCTCGTCTTGCTTTGCTTGTGCACGCAGCTTCTGCTTTACGCATTAACCTGTCTTTATCTCAACCCACGAGTTTTCTCACTTTTAGTCTTCTGATTCTCCTCCCCATCCCACCAGAGTGGGAGTGAGTAAGCGGCTGCGTGGGGCTTAGCTGCCGGCTGAGGTTAAATCACGACAACTGTTATCCAACTCAGACAATTAGGGAAGGGGAAAAAAAAACCCAAACACCACAACCCGACAACTAATTGAGTTTTACTTTTTCTAGCCTGACTCTTTTCTTTTTATGTTTGTTTTTTTAAAAAAAATATTTATTAGGAATTTATTATCTATTTATATTTGGAAAAGGTTTTATTTTCTTTTAATAAGATGCATTTCCTTCAGGTAATAGTCTATACTTATTAACATTTACTAATTTAAGTCAAAGAGCAAGAAACCACAAGATTTTTTTCCAGCTCTGTGGGGCCGCTGGATCTGTGTGTGGTACCAGATAAGGGATCTGGTACCATGTGAAAGGGAAAGGAGAGACTTCATCTGCTCCCTCTCACCTGTCTCGGTGAGAAAACAAGCAGGAGGCGTGGAGGGGTAATTCAGTTCTGCAGTGCTCACGTCATCTCTCATATTCCTGTTACCACCCCAAGCAGGCAACGCCTGCCAGCCTGCCTGCACTTTGTTCACGCACCATTAGAAATCAAAATTTGCCATTTTTGCTAAAGAAGCCTCAGTAGGTATCACCTCGGCACACACATTATTTTGTCTGTTTTCTTGGGATGCTCTGGAAAAGTTGATACAAAATAGGAAAATTAGGCACACCGCTGCATAATGAAATCAAAGTACAATAAAACGTACGCATGGGTATTTCTACTTTTAAACAGCAGTTACTGAACTGCAGCTGGCTTTGTTTTAAAAGTACGTATCGCTTGTAGAAATAGTATTTATTTCATAATTAAAAAATACTTTATCTATAGCTATCTACAATTCTTACATACTCAAGTACTCACAGCCATTTTAACACAATACTCCATTAAATGCAATTGAAAGCCCTAGATATCTGTCATTTCAGACAGTCTAAGTGATTTGGGTAGACAGCCATAAAACTGCAGGTATGCAGGTTTTTTCCTCAGGAGCTGACAAATCACTGGTGGTGCAACAGGTGCGATTTCCATTCATCATTATTCTTTTTGAGAAAAGGACCACGCTGGCGCCGTCCCTCTCGGTGGTCAGGCTGCCCCGGCACCCATGGGTGTGGGGGTCAGAACGGGTGAAGCTGCTTCCCACGGCCCCAATGAGCAGGGGCCGCTCCTGCTTGGCAAGGCCAGAGTGAAATTCTTGCCTGACCCCTCTACAGCTTCAGGCTAGCAACAACAATAACAAAAAAAAACAAAAAGCCCACCTTCCCCCCCAAAAAAGAAGTTTTTAGGCCTCACGGCAGCATCCTTCTGCCTCTATGACGCACAACAAGGGGTTAACAGCAAACTCAGGTGTACGTCACTCCGACTACGCTGACACCCTGATTTTAACTCAGATTTCTGTATAGGGCACCTTCAAGGTTCAGCGACAATTTTATCCAAAAGAAGCACTCAGGCACTGATTTTTAACCCGCTCAAATCTTGTTTGTATCCAGAATTTCCACTCTTCACTCGTACCGCAGAAATGATCGTACAGATATGCTACAATTTCAAGCACTACCTCCAGCTGGGGATGCTACACAGTACATTTAATTTTCCAGCTCACTAGGAGACGGCACAGAAAGCACACAACCCAGCCGTGACTGCAACGTCACTCCGAGAAAATGCCACAGAGCAAAGTTGCAAAATCAAAACATAGGTCAATCGGGAATAACTTCTGCCGTGCAAACCACTAGGGAACTCAGAACTTTAAAAGGCGAATACAGCTTTAGTAGGAGATGAAATATATGTAAGAAATACAGTAACTAGTTGAATGTAAAACGTCTCATGAAAGAGATTAGGTCTCCTGCAAAATAACGGAGCGCCAAATTTGCCCCTGAACCACGTAACGGCTTCACAAAGGCGCGACAAAAATGGGGGAGGATATTTAACTTCATCGTTGTTATATTAAATCTAAACCAAACAAAATACGTTCCGATAACAACACATGATCGCGTCCATTTCCAACTAGCTGTAATCTCAGACCGAAGGGGAAACGATAATTTAACGTACAGCAAACCCAGAGAAATAACTCCTGGGGGGGGACCCAGGATTTTCACCGGGGATCTCCCCACAGCCCGAGCCGACGCCAGTTCGCTCTCCGCAATCCAACGCACGCAAACCTCGATTTTAAAACTGGAGAAACCCGCTGCGCAAACTCCGCGCTCGGGAAGTTAATTTTAGCCCATCGCCACCCAAACCTGCGCAGCACCGGGCAGCGCGCGCAGGCGGCTACGCGGCACCCAGAAACCTCCTCCGGCGCCCCGGGTGCCACCGGCGAAACCCAGCGCGGGGTTCTGCCGGGCAGCGGCGATAACTGCGGTAATGACAAATTATAAAAAGATAATAACAATAATAGAGTCGAGCTGCGTTGGGGGCATCTCGCATTTTCAGCCCGTCCCGGTGGCGCTGGCTGGGCAAACTTCTGCTGAACAAGGGCCTTTG